>JAPMOR010035469.1:145256-178686 GCA_026543865.1 Argiope aurantia
CAAAAGTAAAATAATTCTGAATGTGAACAGCGTCTATTAGTTGGAACATGCGATGGCTCAAAATTAAGAAATTTTGCTTATTCTTTTGAATAAGATGATGTTTGCGAATACCATAAATTTCGTTTCTGATTTTTATTCTTATTTTTAATGTCAGCCTGTTAGAGAAACCACAAAGGTCGGAAAATATTAACACCTCATTTTGAAGTATTTTGCTTTTTTGAAGTACACGCTTTTCAAATATTAACATATAAAATACTTTGTTCTCTTATTGCCATTGCAGATTACTACAGTCAGTTTATTTTATGGATAATTTTTAAATATCGAACTAGCACTGGTAGCCAAAATCAGGTCTTTTAATTTCAGATGTTGTAAATTTTTAATTGAAACTAATCAGTTTCACTTTTTTTTTTTAACCAGGAATTGTTCAGGACGGCGGATCAACGAGTTTCGGGTCCGGTGCTTTTCATTCATCAATTCATTGACATGTCGAATATTGAACTGGAAAGCAATGGTACAGAAAGGGTAAGAGTTTTCTTGACATCTTTTGTATTTCACCGATTTTATTTCATACGTCTAGGAAAAAGAAGTGATTTGTCAAATGATTCAGTGAAATAATAAATATTAACAAACAAATTATATAGAAAATTAAAATATTTATTAACCTATTTATAGTTGGAAAAAAAAAAAGTTAAGTTTAGAACAAATTTTTTTATCTCCAGAAGTGTCTCGTAAGGAGAAATTCATATCGAACCAATCATTCAAATCAAAATGCACACATTTCAGTTAATGGAGATTCCAGGCCGTAATGGAAAGAAATGAATAAAATTTAACATTGATTTGTGTTTTGGAAGTTCGTTATGAAAATATCATGTCCTGGATTTATTTGTTCCAAACTTCTTCAGAAGAGAGAAAACTGACGCAATAGAAAGATTTCAAAAAACATTTTTTTTTTATTGTCATGAAAAATACAAAAGTACTTGTCGGAAAATGCGGAAGGAAAAAGTGAATTTCGATTGTACAGAATATAGGATTCTCACCTTTTCTTCTCTAATTTATTAAGGGATAATTATAAACAGCTACTCCGAACTATCCAAAGGATACGGATAAATCTGAATTACTTGGCGTTGCAACAGTATAGTCTAGAACTAAGATTGAATTCTAAGAACCAATATGACCACGACACAACCTCTCCTGTAGGAGACAAGTTCCATTATCGGTAGGGGTAGTTGAACCCACAGAATTTCTATATCCTTCAGGTTAACGAGAACCAATCACCATACCGGAAGTTTCTCATCCATCACTTAAGAAATATCCTCCTTGGGGGAGGGGGGGGTATAACTTAAGTGATACAGCTATGAATATTAAAAAGGGCGAGAAAAAAATACAACTGAAGTGAGCTTTCCAACATCGTACGACAAACTTACATGAGAGTATATAAACATTGAACCACAGTTTTTCTCACCCATAAAAAAACAGCATATTTTTGGATGTCAGCAATCTTGAAAAAATACAATTAATAATATTTAGCTAAATTTTAAAATATCCTATTTAAAAATTGACCAATCTTAGTTTACCATTGTATCCAAAATTTACAAATGGCAATCATATTTGAAGTTATATGAAATCATTGCATCTGATTAGAAAAATTTGCCTTGTTTAATCCAAGTTTCACCTTTCCCCTAATGCAGAGAACTACTTGCAAGCCTGCCATGGGTTTCAGTTTTGCTGCGGGAACCATCGATTGTCCGGGCGAGTTCGATTTTCTTCAAGGTAAGTCGAGAATAATAGTTACTTACTTTAAGAATAATTTAAAGCAGTATCGGAGGTAATGTCATTCACTGACTTAGCTTAAATCAAGCATCTAAGCATGCTAATTTAATCATTCACTTGACTATACTTCAATAACAGAATATATTTTTTTGTATTATTCATTTTTTTTCGTTAATATTTTTTTGCCATTACTTATTATAATATCTGTTAAATTAATCTTTTCCCCTCAAATTATAAAATTTACTTCGTTTATAAAGAGGACAATTAAAAATATTAATTTGTGAATAAATATTTCTTCGTAAAGATTTATTTCGCATTAAATCTCATTTTATATTTCTTGTTATTGATGCAATTTTGAATGTTGAAACTGTTGATGCGATTTGGTTAAGCGCAAAATTTTTTGAAAATGTCTAAAAGTTTTAAATTTTAACTCAGTATATTCTTTTTATGTCTACTTATATTTTGCAAATTGTTTTATATTTTATCAATCTTTATTGAATGCAAGAAAATATCCTAATTTGAAATGGTGAAAAATATTTCTAGAAAACATGCATTCGCCCTCTGTAGCTTTTTACCAATGAATATTTTATACAAAACCATAATGTAAATAGTTTTGGGGCACATTTATTTGAAAAATAAGATAAAAAATAAAATTCAGGCAGCATAACGGTTTAAAAATACGACTTTCTCTAAAAAGAACAAAAAATAAAGAAGTTTATGCAATTGTTTAAAAAATTAACGAAACCGAGTCAACTATTACTAATTATTATTCTCAGTTAAAACGTTGAACTTTAAAGTTTAGTTCAATGCACCAACTACTATTTTTAGTCGAATCTAAAATATGTAAGTTTTGAAGCCGTTCAAGACTTAAAGGTTTTTAGTTTATTGCATAGCTGATATCATTAAGATTTCAAACCGAAATTTAAATCAAAAGTGAAATAAATGGGCAATAATTAGAGACCAAGAAAATTTAAGAACATTTATAGATACCTTTTTAAAATTTGTTTTAAATTATACAGGGTGATTATAAAGGAATAGAACTGTTGAAGAAAAACAAAACAAAGTATACCCTTGTTGTTCATCGAAAATCGAAAATAACAATTGGTAATTTATATTCAATACAGTTATGAGTATTTAATGTGAAAGACAAAGGATGTCGTGGCAATACAATAACTCATTCCTAAAACAATTTTCTGCACGCTTGGTGTGAAGTTTTGAAAAGATGCAGATATGCGTGTGTGCCAATATTTTATTTTCCTGGGTCTACATATAAGAGCAGGTATTTGTTTCCCTGCTACCAACTGACATTGTTAAAATTAAGACATGCATATTTGCAGGCCTTCAAATTATCACATCAGAGATGCTGAAAGAGTATGGGATGAGTTATACCGTCTCCGCGGTGGCCTGATGGTAAGGTCTCGGCTTGTGAGCAATAGGGTTTCAGGTTCGAGACCCGATTCCACCGAAGAACTGTCGTGTAAGGCGGTCTGTTGCACATTAATGTTGCCAAACGTCTTTCCGTTGGTGTGGAGAGGAGGGTGCCAGCTCAGGTGTCGTCCTCGTCAACTGACCGCGGTTCGAAATTACGAGATCTGTCCCAAAATAGCCCTAGTGTTGCTTTATAACGGTACTTTAATATAACTAAAACTAAACTAAAAATCATATCGTCTCGGTATCGTTCATATTTTTGAAGAACATATTTTTTCGTCCATCGTTCATATTTTTTTTCATATCTTTATAACGAACACTTACTGTGTTAAATTTAAATTTTAAAATGTTATTTGCAAATTATGAAGATAAACAAAGTTGCATAATGTTTTGTTTTCTTTTAATAGCCTTGCAAAGTTGGGATATTCATTTATACTCATCCTGTAGATAAAATTAAAATTAGTTTAAAATGTTTCGTGATTCTATAGCATTCACGCAAAACATATCACGACTGAAGGATTTTTTTTATGCCATTCCTTAAAATCTTCCTTTTTTTTTCTCTCTTTTGAAACTTTTTCATTTTTGCAGGGACGACAAAAGGATCCACTCTCTGGAACATTGTCGTCGATTTTATTCGAAGACCCTCCAAAGAACTGAAGGTCTGCCAATCTCCCAAGCCAATCCTACTTGCCACAGGAGAGGTAAAATTTCCAACTCATGTTCTGTAGCCTTGATGCTTCGTGCATATGCTTGAAAAATAACGCAGTTAACTCTCCTTTTTCAGCCAATGCTGCTACTGTCTATCTCTGAAAAACCGTGCAAGATAATTAACTAAAACTATAACGAACGAACATAAAGTGCAATGCACTGGCTCCAGATGATGCTGAAATTTTTTGCCACTAACTTTTCTTCTTTGCATATGTATATATATATATATATATATATATATATATATATATATATATATATATATATATATATATATAATATGACTAAAACACGTGGCACAGAAATCGCACTTATTATTTTCTGTGGAATGGCAACAGTAAAATATAAACAAATCGATATATGAATAGCGATTCTAACGAATGAAGAACGTTAGCGGAACATACACACATTCACATAAAATAGAATATGCCTGCAAATATTGTGATAAATAGCTATAAGTACAGCAAACGTTTGCGCAATTTATTTAAATCTACTAATATTGTTATAAATAAAGCCTGTCATTGTCGTATTCTTTTAAAATTAAATATTTTTTTAAGAAAATGCATAGATTCACTTGCTTATGAATTGGACGGGTCTCCGTAAAATAGATATACAATATATATTCCTCAAACTCTGTATTAAAGACAAATAAAATAGTGAGGACACAGAAAATATGCCGGTACTCCATCTATCTTACTACGGGCTACTGCATAGTTATTATTTTCCATCCCCACACTAAGATGCATCTGAAGAATATCGATTGCTTTTCTGGTATGTTTATCATCTTTATCATCCATCATCATATATTGTTCGAAGTTATTTCACGAAACTGTTTATTGAAGTTCGTAAACCGATCATCTCTGAGCGTTTACATCCATATCTGAGCATTACTCTACCTCGAATTATGTTAATTCCTTACTTTCCAGTCTCGCTTTAAATATTTTTCATTTTGGAATATAATACAAATGCTAAAATCAGAGATAAAACAGGAAATTGTCTATCCTTTCTGAAAAATGATTCCCTAAATTGAATCAATCGTTTGTGTAATAAAAATTTTTCAATGTTTTTAAGCAATATAATTTTGAAGTTGATGATAATGGCATCATGAAATGTCGGACCATGATGTACTTGAAGGGTGCGAGAGAATTCTAGGATGTTTTACGATTCCTTCTAAACATAACGGTGGCGGGACGTCAATGCGTTTGATTTTCCTGGCAGAGATTCTGGTACTAAGGGATGGTCCCTGAGCCCAAGGGGATCATCTAATGATGTCCAAGGGGTACTCAATAGGAAAACATTTATGTATTTCAGTCCCTGAATATGATGAATAAATACCTGGAATCTATAAATATCATCCTCCTATTTTATGAAAATGAATACTTACTCTATATGTAAGAACTGAACGTAATCAATGTTTTCCATGTTTCCATTCTAAATAGGCTGCACTTTTCTTACAGATTTTTTTTTTAAATTTTTAAAGGATTTAAGGATATACAATTTTCATAAATCATTAACATCGAGTTTTACTCGAATCGAAACAATGGTGGGAATTCTGCGTAATCTGGTCTCATTTTTCTAATCCTTTTATATCGTTTTCATCTGTTCTACTTTTGCAATTATTTAAGACTTTGAAATATGACCTATTTTCATGTCTTAGAGTAATAAGTGATAAAAAAAACCCTCTGTATTAAATTTTTTTTCCATCTCCATAATCTTATCACAGGAGAGTTAATTTAGTGATAAATTATGAAGCACAGGATACGCATCAGTTAGTAGTTGTGATGCGAATTTCCTTTGTTTGATTAGAGTGAAGAAATGCTGCATTATTTTAGTTATCGACATCTGTACCTGTAAATGTTTTTTTAATTTCAAATGCTGTTTTAACTTTATTTTTGTATAAATATAAACCAAAAAACTGATTTGAGAAATAAATCTTTCTCTGGTGGATGCCGGACATCACTTCAATATGTTAAAATGTATCTCTATCAATACATTTATAACACAGACCACGTAATAAAAAAGTTATCCAAAGTTTCTGGCAATTGAATATCACACACATAACTTGAAAATAATTTCATGTTATGGAAATTTTCGATACATTCTCTTCTGAAAAAAAAAAGTAATATTATGTTACCATTAAAAAATATTTTCGTAGGAAATATTTCTTGTAGTTTTTAAATTAATTATTTAATCTGTTTGCTTTAATCTGTAATAAAAAATAGGAAGCGATGCAAAGTTCTAAAATTTTTCCCTGAATATTTGAATAGCATTTTAAAGTGATTTAATGCATCAACTTTAAATACTTATATTTGTAGAGGGACGAGACTCTTTATTATGTGTTATGCCATGAATGAAAGAATGAGTTCAGTTTCAGGAACTACTTTTTATTAGAGGGTTAAGTTCCACGGCACAAACATTTAACACAAGCATATTGAAGAACAAGGCATAGAACAAAAACACACGGCAAGCAAGGACAACACAAGAGACAAGAAGTGAGGAATCATGGGAAAACATGGCTCTTGATAGGTGGCTCTAGTAGCGCCACCTATGAAGAAAGGAGAAGGCAGTAATTGTAACCGCTACATATTTATTAAATCGGATCATTCTTTTACTTATTTATTATTATTAGCTAGCTTTGGCACACATTATGTTAATAATTTTAATTTACTCACCTACTTTGATAGATTTGCACATTAAACGTAGTGCATTCTAATGGTTTTGATATTCCTTCAAAAATAAAGAAATAAATGAGCGAAATTCTTTCACATTTCGAGATTTCTCTCATAAATAGAAAATGATGCAAAATTATTGGGGCACATAATTGTCTCTTTAGTTTACAAATTATTGAAAACATTTAGACTATTTGCTTCACATATAAATTTTCTACTTACATCAATGCATGAATTATTCAGGATTATAAAACATTTTCCAATAATCTGCATACAATTTTTCCAAGTTTCGTGTAAAAGTTTTCTACTTTCTCCCGAAGTTAATTAAAAAAATTAACTTTATGCCCTTCATTTTCAAGCAATTTCACTCATTTATACTGTATATTTATAAAAATGTTTATTTATAATTTAATAATTCTTTCACTTTCGGAAGGGAATGTATTCAAAAGGAAATCATCTAAAAAAATTATAATACTTTTGGGGAATTCAATTTGCAATATTTAATAATGGTATGAAAGATAGTAAATGGCAACTACAATCAATCCTATGTCAAATAACATAATTCTCTCTCATACTTGCTCGTTCGTCTAAATTATTCCTGGAATAGTTCGAATTGATCAATTCTCTGAGGAAATCTTAGGAGAAAAACAGACAAGGCGCTAAGAGATGTGAAATTGTCCAAGTACTTATTGTTAAGGTAAACATTTACATTTGGTACTGCGCATAGTTCACACCCATTGCGGTTATCTATAAAACATTTAAGATTAAAAGTAAAAGAATTTCAAATTTAAAAAAAAATGCATATAAAAGGAACCCTATTTTAACTCATATCAAATCTTGTAAAGTTTACAAATGTTATCTTTAAAAAATTGAGTGTCGCTTTGGGGAATACATATCATTTATTGAACAAAATGTCTCCACAATAAAACTCTCCATCAACTGTAAATTTCTCTTTCAGCACTCAGAGGAAAGAGTCTATAAGCTCAGTCCCGTTTGTATCTGTAAATATATTGGATACTATCTTCCGTTTATATGTAAATTACTATCATCTTGGGAATTCGTTGATTTTAAACAAAAATAAATTATTTAAACATCATTAAGCAAAAAATCAAAAATAAATATCGAACAATTCTTTTTAAATGAAATCTATTAATGATTTTTTTATTTAAACCATCTGGAAGTGGAGACATTCCCCCCCCCCCCCAGGAAGTCAAAGTCTAAATAAACATAATGGTATATAAAAAATTTTAATGTAAATTTTCCGCTTAAAATTTAAAATTTCTGATTAAATGTAATTATTAATATCGAACCATAGCATTTGCAAATGAAAGATTATTAGTCTTATTATATTGATACGCCAATAGCAAGTAGATTTTAAAACTCTTGAAGAAATGTTGTCTTTATTATCTGTTTTTGTCTATAAATATAGAAACTGAACTTAAACCACATACAGAGGAAAATAATTGAGATCCCATAATGTTCAGATTTGAAAGCAAAAAACCTGAAGGTGGACGACCTGAATATTAGAAATATTTGCCAACCAGATTTGAGAATACTCGAAAATTGCCTTACGAAAATAATTCCACTTCTGGAAATATTTATCATTGCATTTCCGATAGAAAATTACCTTTCATCTTTCAAAGAATTCACCTTCCAGAATTTGGAAAGTAATCAGTGCGGACAAGATATCTTTGAAATAAGGAAGATGGTGAGAGTAAAGAGATGCCAAATGCTGGGTAAAAGACAATTACCATTGACCTTGTTCTTCGCGCGTGTTGGAAATAAACTTGCGTTTTTATATAATTTGAAGGATTTATTTTTATTGAGGTATACATAGACTTCATTTCTTTAGGATTTGAATCACGCATTCTTGATCTATGAATTTCCTGTCAAATAGACAATTTCAAGAGGTACTGTATCTGACTATAATTTTTTCAGAAAGGCGCATATCACTTTTGAATGATTTTACGCAATAAATAAAAAAAAAACACTTTTAAGAAGGGCTTTTCTGTGTTTGTGTGTGTGTTAGTTTAGCGCATTTGCTTTCTTTCCTTTACAAGCATCTGGGTGAGATTATAGCAGATTGGTGTTTTTTACGGAAGAACGGAAATGTTATAAAAAAAGACAGAAATTCGTACCTTTTTCTTTCATACCGATATGGATTTCAGATTCGACTCCTTTTAGGTATAACCATCATTAGATATAATGGTTTTCCATCCCACAAAATTTAAACATTTTTGAAGGGTTGCTGTAATTACAATTCTTCCCTATCCTTCAGATGTCCCTTCCTTACAAATGGCAGCCCGATGTCGTTCCCACGCAGATCCTCTACATTGGTAATGTGGCCATTCTGGGAGTCCCTGCAGAAATTACGTGAGTAACGAAATCTGTTTTTGCATGAATAAAAATGGTTGATACAAATGTTCAAAAATACAGTCAGACCTCGCTTAATGAGTGAGTAGCACAGAGAGCAAAACAAAATATCAAAATAGGCCCGCTTAAACGAGCGATATTTCGCAGAACGAGGGATGAAGAGATATGGTGGCCCCACATACTGGATTGATTTGTAACAGTGTGTGTTAAATGCTTGTTTGAAAAGCAGTTGCATACACATGGAAGAAGTTTTAGCTGGATGCCACTGTCGAACGCCACTAAGCAGAGTTTGAGTAAGTGCCTGTGGAAATACCATTATTTTACGATATTTTGTTTCTGATCAAGTTCATGAGGCAAAAAAATGGATATCGATCAGCTGGCGGAAGAACACAACTAGAACTATTGAACAGCTTATGTAGCTGCATTCTGTGTCACAGCAGACAGCTGCGGAGGAGATTTGGTCAGGAGAGGAGAATATAATACACGCATTAGTGAAAAACCTTGTTGTGAAATAAAGGAAATGCTGAAAATATGGGAAATTCTTGCATCGTATGTTGAGAATCACCCTGATATTGCAAATTCATTCTATTGTGTATATTCATTCTATTGTGTACTGTGTACAAATTTTGAAGAGCACCTAAAAACAAATATCTTTAGACAGTTTTCTTGTAAATGTAGTATGCATTATAAATATTAAATTACATTATTACAAATTTTTGTGACTATTTTTACAGAATGGAACGCCTTTTCCTATTTTTCCAAGGAAAACATTATTTCGCTTTACGGGTGTTTCACATTACGAATAAGATTCAAAGGCGAATTATGCTCATTAAGCAAGGCTCCACTGTACCCACAAATTTTAACAACAGCTATTGATTGAACATTTTATTTAAATTTTCTGAAAATATTATCTTTTTTACTTTTTTATTTCATGTAGAACGATGGCTGGAAGACGTTTGAGAGAATCCGTCCACAAGGTAAGAGAAAACGAGCTTAACACTTATTTGCAGATTGTCTTTTCCTTCCTCTTACATCACTATCCATGATGAAATGTTGCGTAGAGATAAGACAGAATTTGCGAGAATTTTTATAGAAAAGGAATCGTATCATCTTCAGATTACTCTGAAATGACCTAACGGTGTGAATAAATTGGGAGGTCTCTATATTGACTACTGCCCCAGATGGAACCAAATTCTATTTCTGCCTTTTTTACTTTTTCGTATACGAAGTACAGCAAAAGTATTCTAATTGTCGAAAAATTCGAACTCAAAATTATGACGAATCTTCAAGCTTTAGACCTCCGTAAGTTCGGAAAATACTTTTTTTTTTGGAAAATACATGTCTATGTACCCGTCTGTTTATCTGTGACAAAGATAACTTATAAGCACTTTGAGCTAGATAGAGGAAATTTGGTATATGGCCTTCACATCACATTTCCAGATCTCTATCAAATTTTGAGCCAAATCTATTCTGGGGAAGTCTGTCTGTCCGGCTGGTTGGAATTAAGCTAATACGATAACTACTAAACGAAAAAGGCTAAATAGATTTAATTCGATATGCACATTGAACATCTGTAGTGCAAACATCTACAAAATGTTGAGCCAAATCCAACGAGGAGTTTAAAAGCTGTTGGCCAGTAATTTCAGAATTATTTAAACGTGATCATTCAAAAAGATATTGTTACAAACCTGCAATTCGGCTTCCCAGCATAGTTTATTCCATCAATAGAAAGAACGTTTTACAGTCATCTGAATGGGACTAGCGCTTCGGAGGTCCCAGAGCTTGGCGACCATTTGGCGACTTGGCGACGAATTTGGCGACTTTGGCGCCAAAATAGATAATACCCGAAACTTCGAGAATTTTCCCGATCCGTCCAGTAGGAACCGAGATACGCCTCGAACGTTCCTGATTGGTTGAGAGGCTTCTAGCCCCGCCTCCTGAGACCTATAAAAGGAAGCGGACGCCGCTGCCAAGGGAGACGACGAAGCCAAGTAGTGAGAGACGACGGAGTAGTCCGAGTTCGAGAGCAGCGGAGTCGAGTCGACGAAGTCAGTATTCCGAGCCAGAGTCGGAGAAGTAGAAGACGGAGGAGTCGGAAGCGACTGAGTCAAGCTAGTGCTGAACTGAGCTGTGCGCTACTGTCTGCAGTAGATTCTGGTTGTATGTTGCTGTGTGTGCTGTTGTATGCTACACGTCTCGGGTGAAGATAATCGTCTTCTGTGCTGTATATAGTTGTCGCTTCGTGCTGTCCTGTGTGTCTTCGTGTAAATAAACGTCGTTATTTCTTTTTCCATTGCCGTCTGATTATTGAGCGTTCTCCACACCATATCACTTCCACTATCCAAACGAACCCCGATAAAGAAAATTTCGTAACAATATTGACTTAAATGTATCAAATCTGATATATGATTTTGTGGCTATAACCATAATTCCTTGCTAAATTTTGGGTTAAATCAATTAGGAAAACGTATATTTTTTGCATTCGTATACTATGCCCGTACTATTATTAGCCTTCGTACTATTCGTACTATTACCCGCTTATCAGGGATTAATCAAAAAAAAAATCCTTTTCTGCATTACTGAAGGCCCGCAATTTTTTGCAGGGTATAGAATGAAGGTGCAACACATTTATTAGAGAGTATGCTAGAATATTAAATAATTTACTTAAAATTAAACAGTTTTTATCAAAATAAATCTATGGGTGTGTACTCACCTCGACTTTTTCATATATCACACACCTGTTTTTTTCTTCTCTATATCCCTTGAAAGGATAATGGGCGCTGGATAGTGTTGAGAAGGAGTCAGCAAATGAGCAAGTGTTATTCTTCCCCTCCTTAGGTGGGACCACGGTGCACTGTTGGTAAGGTCTCGGCTTCGGAATTGGGTCTAGAATTCCACCGAAGAATAGTCGTGTAAGCTGGTCTTGTGCACGTTAAATCCATCGGGGCTAGATGTTCTCCCGCTGGTGTGGTGTTGAAGTTTGGAGAGGGGATACCAGCTTAGGTGTCGTCCTCGTCATCTTACCACGGTTTAAATTTATGAAAACCGTCTCAAAATAGCCCTGATGTGTCCATAAAACGGGACGTTAATATAACTAAACTGAACTAACCACCTTCCGAGAGCAGGGACACAATATTGCGCTTTTGAGTTGTAAAATAATGAAGAGAACTGTATATACGTTTTGGATGACTTCCTTGCCTCAGATTTGATTCAAAATTTGGTACAATTTTAAGATCGCATGCTAATTTTTTTTAATTTGTTGCTTCATTTTTTTTAAATTACCTTGCTCACCTGCACGCAAGTGTATGGATTTATATACGGTTTCCACAAATTTGATACAAAATTTAATCTATTTTAAAATTCTGATGGTAAATATATATACCAAATTCCATTCATATAGTTCTTTGTACACTTTAGTTATCATGCTCATATGCCTATTGAAAGACAGCCGGATTTTTTTCGATGGATTTCGCCCGAATTTCGATAGTAATGTCAAAATTACGAATTTGGCATTAAATGTGGTTTTACACATTTGGTTGTAAGACAACATGCTAAATTTCACACGTTTAGCTCAAAGCGTTTTTGTATTATTGTATTCACAAACAGATAGATATACATAACTTTCAAAATGTGTTTCTAAGACCAAGTCTAAAATGTGTGGATTCGTCGAATTTTTTTGGCGATTACAATACATTCTCTTTGCGTACTTCATATGGAAAAAAAATTAATTTCTTTTAATTTTTAAAATATTTAGTTTCAGTGAAAGCTTTCGCCAAACTTTTATAAGACACTGAATATAATTAACCTATTTCAGTACGTAATGGAAGTTCCGTTTTTTAATTACGTTGCATATTATTAATTTTCATTCTATGAATATTTGCGCTATCATTAAAGATTAAAGTAAAAGAATCATGGTCCTGAATTAATTAATCGCACTGATTAATGTGATGGTAGACACTTTGTGCAAGCTTGATTCCCATATCTCGAGAGATTTTACGTTGAAACTTTTTAGTTGCTAGTTAGAAATATTGTTTTCCGTCGTTGCTAAATATTAAATGAAGTTTCTTAAAATTATCATCTAAAATAATTGATTGACATTGGCTTTATAAGCCTGTAGACTACTGGGTTCAGTGCCTTATTAATTTTCATTGGGAATCGACTGCTGTAATCAAAGTATTGATTATTCGATTTTGAAACATGAACTTGTTACTAATATTCCTGGAATCCATGCTTCTATTCGTTTAAATTTCTCATAGAGATTTTGGCTTGATTTATTCTACTTTTTTTAAAACTTGTTATTAATTATTTCTTCTCCTTCTTTTTTTGTTAAGTAGTTTTTTGATTGCATTATTAAATTATAATAATTGATCATGCATTACAGGTTTTGGAAGAGTCAAGTTCGAAAAATAATATTCAAGTTGTAATTTCATCTCTCAGTAACGCTTATTCTTCGTATGTTACTACATTTGAGGAGTACCAGGTAAGATCGTTTATCATTACTTTTTAGATAACGTCCTTGGAGCATTCAAAATCGATTTTTCTTCAGTAATAAGTTGATGAAATTTCCCTCTAAGAAAGGCATTTAAATCTTTTGTTTACCTAAGTGGGGAAGAATAGGAGTAGTTACACGGGTAAATTGCTGTATTCGAATTTTAAATTAACCGTCAATTGAAATTGTTTTTTCTGCTACTAATTTGTAACTCTAAATCAGGAGTGGGCTGACTTTTTCTAATACTACTTCTAATTTTTTCGTGGTATTGCGGCTCACTCAATGGTGTAGGTCAACAATATTTATTATAAATTAATAATACATACGAAATATGTACTTACCTACATAACTACAAACATAATAATAATTGCCACAAATATAATATCAAATGATGCATTTAATATCAAAAAATACAGAATATATTTAAAAAAATAAATCATTTTCATCTAAAGTAGTTCTTGTAGGGATAGTTAGTAGAAGACTTCGGCTACACACTGTCCGCTAATATCGCGGTATATAATTACTAACTGCTAATCTTGCTCTGTATTCTAAGTGGTAGTCTGTGAGACAAGGGGCGGTAGCACCAAAGAACGATATTAAATGATAAGCAACTTTTTTTTAAAATTAAGATACATTAAGATTAGATTCCAAAAGTTATTCTTAGGTTCTGGAAAACGTTCTTTTAAAATTACGCCATTTTCAAGGATGAAAACTTCGTTTTCCTCAAGAGAAAAAGAATATAATGTTTAATAAATATGTTTCTTTTAATATGCGCGCCTTAGGTCTTAGTAAAGGCGGTCACCCCAAAATGTCTGGGTGGTCCACCTGTCGATCGCGATCCCACTCCCCTGCTCTAAATCGTGAGACTTTCCGGGCGATTTTTAGACTCCCTGTGAGAGTAACAAAAAGAATTATTTGTGAAAACATTTATTATTTATTTGTTGTTTATGTTCAATTTTTTTTTTTTGAGTTGGTACCCTTGGAAGTATCTGAGCAAATGCCAGTACCATGAGAAAGAATGGATTTCAGCTAAGTAACACCCTATTTAAAAATTCAGTATAACCCTACTGTAGCAAATTCTGTTCACAGGTGCAGAGGTACGAAGGAGCCTCTACAATGTACGGGCCTCATACTTTGGAAGCATACATTCGTCAGTTCGAGATGTTGGCGGATCACGTTCTTCTGAGGGAGGATGTGGATCCGGGTCTCGAACCTGACAACCTTCTCGGGCAGCAGCTCAGTTTCAAGCTAAATGTCATGTTTGACGGCAGCAGGAGGGGGAGGAGTTTTGGTGACGTCATAGAAGATGCCCACCGACGTTATAAAATCGTAAGATTTTGTTTTGCATTCTATGTTTTCTAACAAAAATACTTTTTATTATGTACTAGTCGCCTCAAGCGACCAGTTGTTCGCCAGGAATATTGATTAAACTTGTTTTAAGAAGAATCATTTAGATACTACTCTATGTTCATGATTTCGGCAATTTTTTTTATATTAAAGTCATGTTATTTTAACTTTATAATTATTTATATATTATTATTTAAGTTATTTCCCTACTTGATTCTATTTATTGCGTGCATGAACCTTTCTAATATCGGGAGCCCCATAACATCATAGTGCTATTAAAAACAGAAATATCTTGTTCGTCTATTTTCTAAATTTCGAGAAATTGTAACCACTTTTTTTTATTTATCTGACAGATTGATATTAAAAAGAATCCCTTTTTTAGCTTTCAGAAATATAAGAAAATCACGCGATTCAATATTTGATGAAACAATGAAAGCAGTTTGAATTTCAGGGCCATTCATAGAAATCAAGCAAAGAAATATTTCTTTTATATCAATGCCCCAGAATATTAACTTAATTATGCCCCAGAACTTAACTTGAAAGGACCCTTTTTTATATATTAAAACGATGCAAAATTCATTTCGGTGTAGTAATATTTTTGAAACTATCGTGGAGAAATGTCAAAATTCAGCTTGTATTTTAATTGATTAAAATTTCGAAAAAAATAGCCTTGATATGTATATTCCCAACTTCCAAGGTATGCACGAGTCATATTCGGTATGTATCGGTCAAACGGCCTGGCTTCTAGAGTGCCAGCATGCCTGCACACACACATCATCATAATTATTCTTCAACATTCATCTTTAACGTCAGGGGCCGCGGTGGCCTGGTGGTAAGGTTTCGGCCTCGGAACCGGAGGGTGTCAGGTTCGTGACCCGATTCTACCGTCATGTAATCGGGTGTGGTGTGGTGTGGAGAGGGGGGTGCCAGCTCAGGTGTCGTCCTCGTCATCTGACCGTGGATCAAAATTACGAGGTCCGTCCCAAAATAGCCCTAGTGTTGCTTCAAAAGGGACGTTAATATAACCAAACCAAACCAATCTTTAACGTCAGTATAGATAACAGATGTTATTCTTCAAACACTTCAAATTTTTTTCTGGAATGCTTAGTATTATTTACTGATAATTTAGTACATAAATTTCCCGCTAATGAAATTATTATTATTTTTTTTTTTTGATCTTGCTTTTTATCTTAGTCTTGAACAGAACATTATGTGTTTGATCTTTACTTTTATTTATTTATTTTTTTGCTCCCACAGGGTTCTACTGTAAAAGTGTCGTTCGTCAGTGGGCATCCGAGAAATGACATGATGGTAAGTTTGTATAAATAATGAATATTTAATTAGCAAAAGTTCTCTATTCGTGAATAAGCTGCCCATGAGAAAAGTAAGCTTTTTTTACTATTCATGAATAAATTGCTCATGAGGGAAGAAAACATTTTTTTTTAGCTTTCATGAATAAATTGCTCATGAAGAAATTAACCTTTTTTTACTATGCACGAATAAGCTTTTTTTTTTTTTTTTTTTTTAACTATTCATGAATAAGCTGCTCATAAGGGAAGTAAGCTATTTTTACTATTCATGAATAAGATGCTTATGAGATATATAAAAAAACTGGTGCTTAAGGTCCCAATATATTATAAAAAGTACTAAAAGAAAGATTCTATAGGACAATACAATAATTTTATCGCCAGGGCAATTATAACCTAACATCAGGATTATGCTATCTTATTCAAAAGGATAATATATTTTTTGTGCTCGTTGCACGAGTAAGTATGGATTAATTTTTGTCCCGCTTCTTGTCAATTCATTAAGATTATCCACTTGACTATAATCTGGAGATCAGAAATAATTATTGAATTCATCCGAAAGGCATGTTTTGGTTCAGAAAAATTAAAATTTCCATCACCAATAGAATCGTCAGTTTGAAGAAAGGAACTGTTTTCTCGGACAAATAAAATCTATTTTTCTTATTTATTGCGTATGCGAACCAAACTTTTGTATGAAATTCTTATCATCAATGGCATGTGTTGATTCGATTGAAACTAAGATTTTAAAAGTCTGAGAGATAATCGGTTAAAATTAAAAAGATGGCAAAGGTAAAAGGAATTACCAAAAATTCAGAATTCAAATTAATCTTTACTCTTACTCCAAATGTGGTGATTCATTTTTGAATAGGAAGGAAATCCGACATTTTCACGTACTACAACTTCGTTAATGTAAATGATGCAGAAATGAACAGCCTCAAGATTGCCAAAACCACTGTCTACTCGATGAGCGCCTTCGGGCTTTGTTTCTTTTACTACGCCATCTTTTGGCGATGTGAGGAAATTGCTTTCTGCGTGACTTTCGTATGATCTCATTTTTTGCTTCCATTTACGGAGATAAACAATCTTATAAGATATCCACAAAATCGCTTATTTCAACTTCTTTTAATATTTTTGTCTCGATTGCATTTATTGTTTTTATTTATGAATTTTCTTCTATACATTAACTCTTTTATGTATATATTAACTTTTATAAACAATTATTAATTTTTTTTTATTGGCTTGGTATTATAAAGACTTGTTTCAGGTCTGAATAGTGGCGAAAATCAAGATAACATATTTTTATTCGCCAATTATTGATGGCCAAAAAGAATGAGAAATTGAAGTCGATGAGAAATTTTAGATATTATATTTTTGGGGGGATTTATCTTACCTAAACATAAGATTTTAGGAATTTTAATATCAGCTGATTTTTATATAATTTGAACAAAATTATTAATATGAAAACGAGCCAAAAAGAAAGTACCGAGGTGCGTATCTCCAAATTCTGGCGTTCGCTGTTCTTTATTTGTGCACATATTTACAATATCTGGATGTATAAATCTGTTTATACGCTGTATTTATTATCAGTATAATCTACAAGCTCATTCGTACTTTTTTCCAGCTGGAGAGATCCTTTTTACAAGTGGAAAGATGGAACAACGACACTGAAACGTGGGATGTCGTTGCTACTGATGGGAATTGGGAAACTAAGTAAGATTTTTTTTGTGTTCCTTCTAAGTATATTAAGAAATAATAGATGATTAAACTTTCTTACAGTTTTTCTGCTATAGCAATATGCTAAAAATAGATATTCGTATTTTCGCTGTTTCAATTACAGTAGTTTAAAATTTTTAAGCTTTTTTTATTTTGGTCACATATGTGGTTAAATAATTTTTCATAGCTCCATCTATTAATAAAAGGTGTTTTTTAATGAAGAATCCTTTAAAAAAATTTTAATGCATGTAAAAACAAAAGTTTAATGTATTTTAATCATTGGTTCATGTACAAATGAACCAATAATTATGTTGAAGTTTTGGTCAATCATAAAATAATTTTTAATTGTGTGCATTTTGAAAATGAAATAATGACTGAATCACGGTTACCATCATTGAAGTTTATTACTTCTTTATTATTATAATGAAAAATCATCCGCTATAAATCTTTTCGACCTTAATCGAATTCGGGATCCATAATTTCTACAGACTACTATAGAGACAAAAGATGTCTGGTTTATTCTTTTAATGCTTTATTATTAATTTAGAATTGATATTTTTATAACGTACATTATAAATTTTTTGTATTCACTTAACCTATTAATTTCAGTATTTTTTTTAAATTATATTAATTTTCTGCACTCGGAAAAGTATTTCGATGCAAAATTATTTAGCTAACACCAGGACATGCTTACTGATATAAAAAAAAAAAACTACTATACTTTTAAATTGAATTTTACCGAAAAATAAATTTACGTCTTTTTACCATTCTTTAGGTATTTTTAACAATCGAAATTAAAGAAATAAATAAATAAAGCGTCAAAAGGATGCACCGTCTTGAATGGTCAGTGAGAGGCACCATCCGAGTGCCAAGGGTTAAAATTCTAATATTAACAAGCCTTGTGGTATATGCAAGTTGAAATTTGTTTATATTGACTTGTTACACATAGCTTTAAATAAACCTAATCAATTGATGCTGTTATGAAAAAGAAATGTCTCTGACTTCAATTGAGATTGCTGGATATTAACAGTTTGAAATCCGTATGAAGTATGAAGTAAAATAAATCTATAAATTAAAGAAAAATTAATGTATTGCGAATTTTAGCCAATGCTGCAAAGGTATTCATAAATTGTCTCGTCTTCTTACAAGGTACTACTGGCAAAGGACAAACACTTTGATAGGAGAAAGTAAATCAACTGTGTTCTGGGACATTCCTGCAACTGCGAAACTTGGACGATACAGGATTCGACACTTCGGTAATTCCAAGAATATTCTGCAGATCCTAAAGCCCTATGTCGGAACTTCCAGAGAGTTTGAAGTCGTGCAGTAATTACGGTACATTGCAAACTCCATGGCCATCGAATCCTAGAAGAGATTGTTACTGATAAATGCTTCTTAATGTGGACCAAAAACTTTCTCGATCGGAGGAGGCTTCGGAAAAACGAATACCTTAGTTCCAAATGGCAAAAGAGCTTCAAAAACCAGCTACTCAAGAGATGCGTTTTAGCATTAAGTACAGAATTGTTGGTAGGAAATTTAAGTTTTTAAAATGTTTATAGGCTTGATAGTTATAGCAAGTAATTTCAATTTAAGCTGAAAAAAGGAAACTTTTTAATATTTTAAACGAGAATTTCTTTTGTCGTTTGGTTAAAAGGGATCATAAAACACCTTGTTAATTTTGAAAGATCCCTTTTGTTGAAGCATGTTTAATAAGAATTCACTTAAGCAGCATCATTGTATATAACATTTGTTCCATCATTTATAGATATTTTTCACATTTTCCTCGCTAGAAGATAGATGCCGAATTCGAAATGGCATTGATTCTATTGAAATTTTAGGCCATAAAATCGATATACCATGTGGCAATAATGTAAATATAGTTAATAGAAACAGTTATAGTGAAAAAACATTTACTAATACTTTTTTACGAATTAAATATTTTTACAAAAGTTTAACAGTCATTGCAATGTTTTAAAAGGAATAGTAAAATATATTTTTATATCCTCGGTGAGGAAATATTTTTCAATACAATTTTCTGTACTAAATTTATTAAAATATTTTTAAATAAACTTAGGATAATTCTTTTTTTTTTGTCAAGAAACTGTTTGGATTAGATCACAAATAATTGCCTGAAATGGACTATTTATATCAATAAGTCTATTATCTAATCTAGAAAGTATTTGCATACATTTGTTCTCATAAATTAAAAGTGCAACAAACCAAAAAAAAAACCGACTATTAAAGACATCAAATACTAGTTCAAACAAAGAGAAGCTAAGGTTTCGTGTTTTTTGTATCATATGTGAATAAACAAAAGAAATGATACAGGGCATATTCGTACTTTGTGATGGTTAGAATCTAGGAATCAAAAGCTAATTTTATTTTAAGTGTGTTAAAGAAACCGGAGATCCAACTTGGAAAAATCGGTAGCCAAATCTAGGCAACCTAATTAGACAAATAATTGCTCTTTTCTTTCTTTAAATTGTATTTTATAAAAAAAAAAGTTAGCTTTGAAGATAGGTAAACTATAAATATTCTATTAAATATTGAATGTTTAAAATGTATCTAAATTCCTATGTCTTCCGCATGTGAAGAAAAGAACTCAAAGAAGAAATTCTATTTTCTGATTATATATAATCAGAAACAATGTCAATTTTATGATTGTCGGCTCAACGTTGCAAATTAATACAATGTTGCCGTGTAATTTGTAATAAACAATTGCAATAACAATAAAAGCGTAATTTGTAATAAACAACGTGTTGCTTTCTATGTAAAATCAGACTAACTCCTATCCATAGAGTAACAACTTTTTATAGTGTAAGCAATTTATTTGCATTTCTTTTATAATATTTTTGAGGAAAGTGCCCTATTTCAGCAGGTATATTTTGAAGTTACTTCTCAACGGTATAATTGTGTCCAATTTCATTAGCATATATTTAGTTACAAGTTGTATTTTGAAAATAATTTAATTAAGATTTATAAATATGATCCAGAATCAAGAATTGAACAGAGAAAACTTCTTAATTTGGAGATGGACTAAAATAATTATTCTCAGAGTTATTTCAGTATATAAAATTTTATTCATGTTTCATTTCGTGTCTTTTCAATCATTCTGAAATTTGTATATACATTTTGAAAAGTAACATTATTTTTCAATTATACTAATATCATAAGCATTATTTTTGGAAATGACTTTCATATCAAATAATAAAACGGAAATTAATCTTTTTAATGTAGTGTATTACTTGCTAAATTTTGCTTTCATCTTTAATTTTATGTATAATTTTTATTAATTTAATTTGCATTTTTTCATATTTGTAATGACTTCAGTATTTTCATCTTTAAAAATTATATTACAATGTAAAAATGTTGCATATTTTTAGAGCTATTAAAGAGAAATGTATGATATTTTCCTTGTTTTTATGGATTTTGATAATTATTTAATGAATGTACAACAATATTTTCACTTATGCGTAATACATTTGTTCATCATCATTAAGTTTTCATCTAAATCTGTAAAATGAATTAATGTTAGAATTGTTGTGATATTAAAGAATAATATTCACAGGCTCAAGTGATATATATTTATTTACTATTGTACTTATATTTATAGAAAAATGTACAAAAATAATAGAATCTCACAGAAGAATACAAAAATGCCAGGAACCTGTCCTGCATTCAAGCATATGTATTACCCGTCATGAAGAAGAAAGAAAAACAACGTAATGAAAAAAGTAGATTTTTCTGTAATAATAGCAATTAATCAGGCACAGCATGATCTAAAAAGTGAATATAATCCCTTCGTACGAGTTTATTCCGATAATACACTTTCATATTTTCTATTCCATTTGAGTTTTGTGGCATTGGCACTCACAGGTAGCGCCCATCCTGGCTATAAGTTGAGATAGGAACTTTTCTGGAACTAAAATAGCATATTGTCTACAGATTTCGATGAAATAAAAATAAACAAGAGTGTTTTTGTTCACTTGTTGATAAAGTTTCCAACGCTTCAAAGGAAAGTGAAGTTTTTCCTCGGGTGGATTTTCTATTCAGAGGATCCCTACCGACGAAGATATAATGAGAGCAATACAAAATCCCGTAATCTTGACTTTTAACGACTGAAATATTTATATCAATGCAAGCAGAATTAATAGAATCGGTATGTTCACTTCTGGTCAAATAAACTTTTTCATCGACAGGTATTTGAAAAATACATTCACCAAGGCTTCCTGAAGTGAGTTTATTACATTTACAAATCAGCTTTCAATTGTATAACAGATTCTTATTAAAATTCACATGTCGAAAACCATCACAGTCCAGTAAATTTTGGTTGGTTGCAATTATGTCACTGTTCTTTTATATCATATAAGTACCATGATGTTGCAATATTATATTCTACCCATTGAATTTTTTAAATTCATAAATGCGATATGATACAAAATAAGATTATTATTTATGGTTTTAATACAGTGAGTGGATCTTTCGGCCATGAAGCGAAATGAAGAACAACACGAATAAATAAAACAATGTTACATTTCTCTGTCTCGTTCTTCCATTATAAAATGAAAAAAAGTATTTAACCCTTTTTGACAAAAATTTAATAGAATACACTTCAGAAAATTGATTTTGTCTTGAGAAAAAGTCATTTAACCATAAAGATTTTACAAATTCCTCATTCCAAAGTACTTCCTTCCTTGTATTTTCGTTCAACAAACTGATACATCGGAATCAATACATGCTAACTGATCGAATATACGTCTTCATCATTGATAATGTTTTTCTGTGTAAATAACCAATTGCAAATTAATTTAAGGTCTGGACTTCCAGGAAACTTGTTCCGAATGCTTGAATCTCTAGGAAAAGTACGAAACATACATAGCGAGTAGATATTTTTTCAATCTTTGTCTTGTAAAACACTGATATGAAAGCTCATCGAGATGCTTATTTAATCTACAGTTTTTCCCCCGAGAGTCCTGTTATATTGTAGTAGGCGTGGTCGGGAAATCTGTCCAGCTGTATGTAGTCGTTCTCGCCGACCAGAAGCTTGTCCAGCAGCACGACCAGCTCTCCAAAGGTGGGCCTCTTCAGAGGGTCCTCGTCCCAGCAGTAGAAGAGGATGTTGTACACCTCCCGTTTGCAGTGTTCGGGCTTTTCCATGCGATAGCCCTCCCTCACCTTACGCATTACATCTCCGGCTGCCATGCCCGGATAAGGGGTGGAACCTGCAATATGAATGATTGCATCAATGAATATTCTCACCAAGACAGCACTCCCAAAGTTTCAATGCATACAATCTGTTGTCCATTTAAGTTTCTTAAGGGATCCGGGAAATGAAAATTGCCGAAATTTCAGTTATAAATAAAGGGAATTTGCTCGCAAATAAAATGTAATACCTGATCAATCCTTCATTCTATATATCTGACTTTTTCTATTAATTATAAGAAGGAAGAAAAATATTTTTTTTTAGGGTATTTATCTTTTAATCGAAAATCGAATGTGTGTTGTGAATGTGACAGTTTTCAAGTTTATAACCACAAATCGGCATGCTCCGCAAAAATAATTCTAAGTAAAATCACTTCAAAATTAGTACGGTATATGAGTATAGGATTAATAATAACAATAAACTTATTTTCATTTAAATATGTTTATAGTAGAAATTTCATTAAAATAATGAGTATCATGTGACTTAAAATTTTAAATATATATATTTTGCATGATGTATAGCCTATAAAGACTTAATGTTAATGTGCAGAAAAAGTAAAAATATGTTTAATAGATGCATAATGCTTGTAAATATTGCTTTATGAAATTTCATACCATTGTAATGAATAGAATAAACGTTCCATGCTATCGAAATTCGAAGGCAAAAACTATCTCTCTATCATAGGAGCTCCTGTTAGATTCGCTGTTAAAGAATAATTTATAAGCTCTCGACTTTTCAAATTTATACAAATTATGTATTTCTGAAATCAGCGAAATGCTGTCGATTAAACTAAAACTAAAAAAGTAATTTTTTGAAGGTACAAATGCTTTCATTTGTCTTAGCATTCCTTTTGGAGAGCTCAGTACTAAGAGGAAGCGCTACGAGAAAAAGTTATACTTCTCTTCGCAAAAAGAAAATGGGGGGGGGATAAGGTTTCTACAAGAGTAACAAATGGCATTCGCTCCACTCCATCGTTTGTGAAGTCAAAAAGGTACTGCCGACAAAACAGCTCTTCCCTCCCTTCCAGCGACTCTAGAAATGACACTTTACAACTTTTCTGCAGAGCTTAAAAAGGTTTTGAGTGTCACATTTTGAATATAACAACAACAAAAATGGATAATTATAAAAGTTAATTTTTAAAATGTGTACTATTAAATTGTTTGGTATGTCAAAGTAACAAGCCAACAGGTGTATTTACGATAATGACTTATTTTTTAACGAATCTCCACGTTTTCTCCTCCTTGAGTTCGAGAAACACATATTTGGAAATATTTTTGTGTGTGTCACAGACAGAAATAATACGGGTGAAATTTGGTACATGGTCTTTACAACAAATTTGTAAATTTCTATCAACTTTTGAGCAATCTGTTAAGAGGAAGTTTGTCTAGCCGGCCGTTCGCATATATATTGCCGCATTGAAGAAAAACTGTCGAATCTCCACGGTCGAATGGTCATGGCACTGGTCTTGTGATCAAGAGACCTGGGTTCGAATCCCGTTAGAGACAATGCAATTCACAGTTTGTGCGAATACTTAATTCTTTGATTTTATGTTTTCCTTTATTTCATGTTCCAGAAGATACTGGACATTTATTTAGTTACCAGACAAGTGTTCTGGACTTTTCTTACTGTCTCCAGAAGAGTATTCTGGAATTTCCCTGCTAGGAAAAAAGCAGATCTGTCAGTCACTGAGTTCTGAGTTCAGTTAATAAATTGGTTGAGCTCTACCTCTTGTGTGTGTCATTAAGTTCTATACTAAAGTATCTGCGTGACAATATTAAAGATAACTAAAAGCGAGGAAAGCTAGATAAATAAAATTCGGTAAACAGATTTAATATATAGAATGCTAATACCTATCAAAATTTGAGTCAAATCAAACAAAGGGTTAACCGTCTATCGGTCTGTACTTATAAAAGCCTGTAAACGCGATAACTCAAACGCAATGACTTAAATATATCAAATTTGGTACATAATTTTGTGATTGCAATTCTCATTCTGTATCAAATTTTGGACTCAATTGGTTGGGGGAAAATGCGCTATTACAACAATTCATTTTTATTAGAGAGTACGCGAGAAAGTTTTGCAGAAACTACTCCCTCTTGAATTTTCATCCCAAGATGATGTATTAATAAAATTTTTCATTGCTCATAACAATCTATTCGTACTAAGACAATGGCAGGACTAAAAAAAAAAAAAAGGTTAAATTGTCTTAAATGCAAGCTACTTACCGAGCGTTACTATTTCCCACATCACCACTCCAAATGACCAGACATCTGTTTTGGTGGTGTAGATATTGTCGTACAGAGATTCTGGGGCCATCCATCGGATTGGAAGGCGACCCTAATGTGGAAAGGGTTATTTAGAATATATCGGATAGAAGCCACAAAACAGATTGCAAACGATAAATAATAATTTCGATGTTACTTTCGACAATTTATTTCACGTAACATTACCTAGTTTCAGGTGCATAAAACAATTATTGCATCGAAAACATTCTCAGTCTTCAGAACTGGAAAACACACAAGACCGCACAAAAATAGTGATCTAACGAGCAGCTAATTTTATATCCCGACTTTTAAAATAACAACTATTAATAATTTCAAACCTAACAATTGTGTAACACGTTTGCCTGGTAATATTCCATTTCTCAACAGACTGGTCATTTTGAATAAAAATATATTTTAATGAATAAATTGCTTATGCATTATTATAATGGTAAAAATATTTAAATTGGACGGGCATGATAGATCCAACGTTTTCATTAAACGAGTTTATATAAAATGGACAGCCTAAATGGGTGGATTTCTGTTGCTTATATTGATAAATTAGACATTGATTAACTGAATTGAATAACATCATGATAGTTTGTTATAAAAAATGACTCTTTTAAAACAATGTCACTATTAAGTAAGCAAAGACAGGCATCTCAAACTCAGGACCGGATTATTAAATAGATTAAGTAGGCAGATGCTTATGAGACCGAGGCATCGAAGGATTTTCTGAAGTATTCTTAGGGTAATCGAATTTTACACTTTCATTTGATTCTTAAGGACTATATATTAAAATAAATTGAAATCAAGTAACGTTTAAATTTTAAAACTTCAAATTTAAATGATTTCTTTTTTCGATCTATTATGTTTGTTTTTTTTTTTTCTTTATTTCTTTCTTTTCATTTGGCTGACTGATTCCTAAGTTGGCAGCTCTTCTATTTGAGTTTTCAAAATATTTTATAATTTTTTGTTATTTTGTTTCATTTTTAAATTAAAAAAGTACACGAGGTACTGAAACCAACTCTGATGAAGATACCACCCCTTTCCCCAAATAAGAAGTTTGCTATTTAAGTTTTCCATAATATTTGTAATTTAAAAATTGCTTATATAGGATTCCAAATGAGTGGTACAGACTTAAAGGGGTGGTACAAAACAAAGATATTCATTTGAGAAATCCATTTCTTTAGTCATAAATGCAGGGTGCCTCAATTCGATTGAAATAAAATATTTTGTTTCTAGCTTCTACATTGGTGAAAATATTCTAATGATGCATTTATTTAAAATAATCAGGAATGTAGGGAGTAAGTGACTCAAATAAGAAACGTAAAGAAAGACAAGTTTAATGACGGTGTCCAGAATTGGTTACAAGAATTGCAACCCCCAACAGCAATAATGTTTGGGCATCTGCACATTTCCTATTACAATAAATTGTTTTAAATTAATTTACCACTTTTGAAAATGTCATTAAAATGCCATCAATATTGCAGAAGTTAGAAACTAAACATCTTATTTCAGTCGAATTGAAACGCCCTGTATTAATAATGATTAAGGAAATAGATTGCGATCTTTGTTTCTTATGTGAATATTAACCGCATCCTTATTCTTAATCCCCACTCCAAG
This sequence comes from Argiope aurantia, assembly GCA_026543865.1. NCBI lineage: Eukaryota > Metazoa > Arthropoda > Arachnida > Araneae > Araneidae > Argiope > Argiope aurantia. The sequence continues at coordinate 172,151 of JAPMOR010035469.1, forward strand.
TTTGTACCATAAATTTGGAGTCATCCTACAGATATAAAATCAAAATCAACACAAAAACCGTCTATTTTTGGAACTTTAGAAAGGAAAAAGGAGTATCAAAATTTATTTTGCCTATAGATCTTAATCCGCTTGTGGTATTGCTTCAGTTTTAAAATTGAAAATGCCACGGATTAGCTCTACTTTCTGAATGGTCGAGAATTTAAAATTTTTGAGTAAAATTAAAATTGGAATTTAAAAAAAAGTTTGCATTTTGTTGATATGTTGTAAGAAGGAAGAAACTAACCTCCGACTTCCGCTCGTAGACGTGGTTGATGATAACATCTCTCGCAAAACCGAAGTCGGCGACTTTGCACGTTTTGTTGTCGTCCACTAAGATGTTTCGAGCTGCCAAATCTCTGTGGATGATCTGGAAGGAGAATGAATTCAACTCAAACATTTTGTAATAAAGTCGCAACGTTTTCATTTTAATGATTACATCAACGCGACGCCAAATTAGACTCACCATCGTCGCAAGGGCCATGCTGCAGTATAAAATGAATTTAATTTTTTACAAAAATCGAAATGTAAAATTAGATTTTGAGATTAATGGCTTGTGACGGTTTTTAAGTAGTTTTGCACATTGCTGGTCTATAAAGTAGATGAAAGATTTGAAAATTAAATTAAAACTTTGAATTTAATTTATTTGAAAAATTCATGCATCAAATGAAACATACGATAGTATATTTTATAAATAAAAATAAAAGTTATTCGCGAAAATTATTGAAAGATGATTCGTTCATCGCAAACGATGCCGGATCTGAAATGTTTATTATCATGCTGCCTTTTTCCATTCGATCATGAAATGAGTGGAAACTCACCCCTTTGCTCGAAAGGTACTCCATCCCTTTGGCGATCTGGTAGGCGAAGACGGTGAGGTCCCGAGAGGTGAGATGTCGGCTGCCACCGTGAAGGTTGCCATACTGACGTTCCGCACGACTCTCTCGTAAGTAAGTCTGTAGTTTGCCGTCTTGCACGTACTCCATGATCAGGAATAGAGGATCTAATAAACATGACACAGTTATTAGAATCGGAAACAAACACGAAAAATTAAATTCAAAAACAATTTAGCGTGAAATTAATCTTCTTTTTTAAAATTATATGTAGAAGATGGCAAGTTCGAAATTGTCCTTAATGCCGATCATCTTTATTCAGTCATTTATGAACCTACTTTACTCATATACATATTTTCATGCTTAACAATGTAAGGTTTCTCGAAATAGAATATTATTTAGACACTTTTCAACTTAAAAATATTTCTACTTTCAAATATTTATCCATGAGATTCATAAGTTGATAATTTGAATTCAGGAAGATGCATAATTCAAAATCAATATTAAAGGCATAAGTCGTCTTTCTTTTCCAGCAACTACTGAGAGATTGTCTTTAATTTTGCTCAACTATTTAACAAAGCAAGCCATCTATTTCCTACGACAATCAGCACTTCTAAATAACTATCACCGGCGTACGACCAACTATTCCCTTACACTCATTTTTCGGTATATGCTACTTGACTGGAATATCCAAGTATCGAATATTATGATATCCCATATTTATTCATGGCATGCATGCCCAGAACAAGAAATATTTGTAGCAGTTGAAAAATAATTAATATTCCATTTCATACTTTTTTCTATTTCACAAAAATTAATGAATGTGTGACAAATTAATTCGCTACTTGCTTCAGGAACATACTCGAAGTAAATAAGCTTAATACCTGTTTTACGATTTCAAATTTAGTGTTTTCTGTATTATATGAAATAAAAATTATGTAACAGTAAGCAATATATTCAGATAAAATTCCTTGTCTCGTAATTCTAAATGTTTGATTTCAAACTTAAACAATGCATGCAGCAATGCACACAATACTGAGTAAGTCAAATTGTTAATCAAGTGAGAAATATCAATAAAAATTGTTAATCTCAGTTTAAAAAAAAATAGTTTCTTAAGAATTTCAATCAGATCTGTTATAAGCCAGGCTCTGAAATGGAACTTATATCCTGACCTATTTAAACCCAAAATATTGATAAAACATATTTCTATATTACATTCCGTTGCCTACATCCAAATAAGTAGACAGGGGCAGTTTTACTGAAGGGAGATCACAGGTAGGTCCAATAAAAAAACTTCACTTTCTTTAGTTGTAAAATAAATAATTTTATAAAAAATACAAATCTTATTAATAATAAAACATTAGGATAATAAAACACTTTATCAAGTATCACTTAGGTCACTTTATCAAGTGTAATTGATCCGATTTCTATATGTTTTAATAACTGTATACAAACGAGGATGTCATGTTGTCTGGAATCATAGTAGATAAATGAAATAAATGCATAATTACAAGTTTAGTATAGTTATATTAACGTCCGTTTCTTTGAACCGAGATCAGAAGACGAGGAGGACACCTGAGGTAGCAGTCCCCCCCCTTCCAAACCACACCAACGGGGAGTTGTTTAACCCCGACGGATTTAACGAGCAACAGACCCGCTTAAGAGACGGTTCTTCGGTGGAAACGGATCTCGAACCTGAAGCCCTCCGAAGCCGAGACCTTACCACCAGGCCACAGCGGTCTAATGCATAATCACAAATTCAATAAAATAAAACTTATTAATCCATAATAAATAATTAAAATGTTAAGAATGCTCAAAAATATGAAATTAAATTGATCATCTTATTAAAGGAAGGGTCTCAAAATATTCACTCTTAGAGACAGCAAAATATTTGGCTACATTACATTGAACTGAACTAAGCACAGATAATGCCTTTTATTATCTTTATCAAAATTAGGATAATAGTTTAGGAGTATGAAATACATTTAAAAGTTTAAAACAAAATAAGAGAAGAGAGCATCAATTTCCGCAATTATTGCTAGATAACAAAATCACTATTATTTCTGTATTCATCAAGTGATCACTGACCTCTATCCGTGCAGCAGCCGAGGAGAGTGACGACGTTGGGGTGAGGGTCGAGCAGCTTCATCACCTCGATCTCGTTCAGAAGGTCTTTCTTCTCCTTCTCGGAAGCATTCTCTGCAACAAAGAGAGAGAATTAAAGCTGGGGTAAATAATAGAAGGGAGCATTTTTTATTCGTCAAACTGAACGATAAATTTCCCGCATCTTTTCTTCTTTATATTATATTTAATAGCCGAGGACAAAAATTTTGAAACAAGTTTTTTTTTCCGCACTTTTTAATACACAAGATGTGTGCATTAATAAGACAAAACATTCATATAATTTTAAATTGTCCTTTACGTATATGAAATAGTGTAAACAGAAAATTCAGTGTTTGGATTTTGCATACATCTCCTTGTTTTTGTTCTTTTTTTTTTTTTTTTTTAAACTCTTTCCAGGGAAAAAAAACTGTTCTTGAAATTATTTTTTCCTGTGTGCATATAAATACAATACAATACACTCCCGAGTGTCTGACCTAATGTCGCGGAAGGGCAGGCCGGATTACAAAAAAGCCGGATAGGCCGGACTTCTATGAACTCATTTCTTTGCCCACCAATACCAGAAGACAAAGTTTTTATAGCAAAACTCACAGTTATAATACTTATTTTCTCACTTCTTATTGAGTACTAAGCCCTCCATTTATCTCAATGTGAATGCAGCCATTGCTCGGTGAATCATAGAAGCAGTTGCCGGTAACGTGTCGAGTTAAAATAGAAGGGTCTGTACTGGTAGTTTATATATATTTATATACTGTATTGCAAGCTTTCAGAATTTATTAGTAAAAAAGTAAGTTAAAAAAACTCTTCTCATTTTAACATAAATTCTGTAATGCCTAACTAAAATGCAGGAAATATAAACAAAACATTAACGTAAATGGTAAGCCTTGAGAAAATGGGCTCCAACTGATTTTATTTTTCACTGATTAATGATTACACAGATATGAAAAAAGTAATCCCAAGATAAGATTCAAGACTTAGTTTTTATTTTTTGAAAAAGTCCTTAATCGATGACTGCTTCTGCAAGACTTGTCTCCCTCATTTAATGATGATAAAAGAAAACTATGCTGGAGAGTTGTGAACCGGATACTCGGGAGTGTATTATGGTTAAAAAATACATCGAATAAGAAATATTAACTACGTGTGTTAGCTTTGGGGTAAAATATTTCAAAGAGAAGAGGTATTTTCTTTCCATTCCATTTTATTTTCTATGCTATGAAACCAAACAAAAAGATGCCACGTTTACAAAATTTGTTTGAACATGTGCGTTAAATGAGAATAACATTCACACACGCATTACTAACTATTTCGGAACAATTCAGTTTTAACAGCGGCCCAAAAGCGCCAAGAAAAAATTTCGCCAAATTATAAAAATACACTCAAATGCATTATTATTTATTATGAAAAATTTCGAACATGCGAATCACATGCTACATAATTTGAGATAAAAATCGCTAAATTGGCGTATTTTTTTTTGGGGGGGGGGGCTCTTTTTAGTCGCCGTTACAATCAACATGTTAAAAAATAAATTATTAGGATAACTGTATCTAAACTTATTTCCAGAAAAAGAAAAAAGAAAGAAAAAAAATGAACGAAGAATAATGAACGCTGTCTGTTTAAGGAAAAGATAATTCTGGATACTTCCTAAAGACTTTTGTTGATGCCGCTGGGAAATGTGTTCTTGCATATTATCAAAAATGTTTATCATCTCATGTTATTAGTGGCATGTGTATATAGAAGTTTATAAAGAGATTGTGATTTTTTTTTAATTTTTTTTTACGAATTGTAGAGTAAGTATTGCAATCGTCAAAAGATCCGAAATTGAGATTTTGTCGAATCTCCGCGCTTCATACCTCTCCGAGTTCGAAAATGATATTTTGGTATTATGTCTCTCTGTCCGTTAGTCCTTCTGTGACAAAGATAATTCAAAAACCTTTTGAGCTACATGAATGAAATTTGATATACATCAAACATAAATTTCTATTAAATTTTCTGTAGTCATTCAGAGAAATCTGTCTTTTCGGCTATTCGAATATAACACGATTACTACAAAACAAAAAGGGCTAGATGGATAAAAATGTGGTTCACAGATTTAATATCTTGAGTGTAGACAGTTGTCAACGTTTTAGTAAATTCCAACAAAGGGTTGAATGTCTGTCAGTCCATATTTTCAGAAAAATGTAAATGTGTAATTACATATTTTTGGACAGAACTTACATGTATCAAATTTGATATGTGACTGCAAGTGTTGGTTTGCTGACTACAAGTGTAGTTCTGTGTCATATTTTTTGCTTTAAACCATCGGAAAAAATGCATCTAAAACACAAAATCGATTTGATTTTTGGATACCATTAATAGTTTGCCAGAAATTAATCGCCAAATAACTCGCCAAGGATGACACAATAGATTCAGTACAGATGCTAAATTCACACCAAAGACTCATATTTCGTAACTATTGTTCATCAATGCTATACAAAGAGTTCTTTAGTATAACGCTTTTATTAAAGAATATGTGAGAAATTCTTGGGGCGACTACTTTCTCCTTGTTTATATCTGTAATTGTAAAATAAAATAAAAATGTAACATTGCGATACTGAGTCAGAATCAGACACTGAGGGAAGTCCGGCTTTACCTTTGAGCGTCTTAACAGCCACCAGAGCTTCGGAATCTCCCAGAGTGTCGCATTTCCAAACTTGGCCGAAGCATCCCTCGCCCAGAAGCCCCAGGAAGCGCAGGTGGTGACGGGGAAATTCCCACTTGCGATTCTCGGGAATAATCTGCAAAATTCGAAAATATCTAAATCACAAACATAAAACACAATCTTTTCTAGTGAGAGTTTCTTCTAAATGTTCCAAAATTCTCTTTTATTTCATAATAATTATAAAAAAAATTACAAAAATGATTGCTTAACGTAATATAAACAAATAATTTATTTTTATGATAATTTTGATTTACAATAAAAACCTGCTGCAGAAATTGACAAATAGCACTTACTCCTGTGGTCTCTCCGGACTCGTACCTATTGGAGTGAGCTGTCCTCGGCCTCTGCAGGTAGAGGACACTTACGTGCGGATTTGGCTCCGATTCTTCACTCAGGCGACTGTCTGAAAGCTTCTTCTCCTGGAAAAAAGAAATTATTTTATCAGTTTTCTTTCATGACAGCCGGCTTTGGCGACCAGTTTGATTGCCTAAATTAGTAACTCTTTCCGCTGTAAATGATTAATATAGAATGTATTTAAAAAAAAATTAGCTTGTTTTTTGATACGACTGAAAAACATGAATCAGTTTTCAGCTGAGTAAGAAGTATATTATATATATATGCGAAATAAAAGCGGAACTAAAAATGCAACTACGGCTTTAACTAACAATAACACACGATTGAATGTTTTAATGGATGAGTTTGAATTCCAGTATAACACTTAAATATTGCGAATCAAATCGAATTAAACATTATAATTAAGAGAAAAAATTGTACGGAAATGAAATCGATTTCCTTAAAAAAAATTAATTTTCTTAAATCGTAAAAACATAAAAAGCCCATGTTTGTTA
>JAPMOR010035479.1:0-12446 GCA_026543865.1 Argiope aurantia
TTTTTTTTTCAAATTTATGAATATAGTCGTTTGCATAAGCATACACACCCACCTTCCCTTAATATATTCATATATTACTTTGTATTTCCCTAACAAAATGTATTCCAATTCATTTTAATCTATTGGCGTATAATTTATAATTCATAGAGCTTCCAGCACTTCATTTATGAGTTCGTAAAATTCTTTTATTTTTCTTTCATTGGATTTCTTGCTGCAATTTAAAAATTTTATGGCAATTAATCTTTCATCTCTTAACACTTCAACTGGTTGTTGAACATTGGATGTGATTGAGGTAAGAGCTTAAGTATTGCACCTGTTTATTGGGTACTTTATTGATGAGATCGGAGAAATTTTGGCTTACATGCTCACAAAAATTAAGGTCTTTAATGAGCTTTTTATGATGAAATCTCAGGAATTACTTTTTACAAGCATTATAGAAAAACTATATGAATTCACATTTCGTTTTAATACATTGTATTGAGTATAACAATAGGGTGCATCTATGTTTATTTCCCCAAGCCTTTATACAGAGTTGCCCAAAATCTAATCCAGATGTGAGAAATTGAAATAGCTTAAATCTAATAATCTGAAATTGCAAGCGGCAATTTTTTGAAGCCTTCACTTTTCAACTGCTCTTGAGTAACTGACACCTGATCCTTTATGGAGAGAAGGAATATCTACCCTTACCAGTTGGAGTATAACAATTTTTTTATCCCTATTTTTAAAAAAAAAAGTTTCAGTAACCCAGTTTTCGATTTTAAAACTTTCTTTAATCAAATCTACATTCTGTTGGTAAATTATTTGTTTGATAGATTTCTAAATGAAAAAATATATATATGCATTTTGAAATGTAACTTTCTTTTGTTTTTTATAAAATACTTTAAAATATCTTTATTATAAGAATTCCAATACATCCAAAAATTATCATAATTGCTATACTTTTTCATAAATTTAATGGTTCAGATTTGGAAATTGCATCTTGACTGAAATAATATTGCATAATATTCATTGTGTTCATTATTAACTCATCAAAAGAAAATATTGAAAAACTGTAAAAATAAGCAGGTTAAAATCTTTCAAAAAAATTAATTATAAAAGTTTTACTTTAACTGATAAAAGAATAACTACAATTTCAGAATTTGTAATTATGAAGGACTCTGAAATATATTTGTCACATTGCAGATCTGATAATTTTATCAAGTTTATAATATTCTTTAAAGATTAAATACCCGAAAGTTTGTTCAATATTTTTCAAAAGATTTCCTTCGCAGAATTAAAAACATGTACTGTGTAAATAATTTCGTATCTTTTGCTTTATATAAATTTTTCAGCTAGACCAAGCTAATATTAAAGAAATATCGTCAAATAAGAAAGTCTAAGAATTATTTTCTCCAAACTTTGTTGACAGTCATAAAACTGTGGTGTTTAAAAACTTAAGAATGGGAGGTATTTGCCTACTGAATGGGAATACAAATATTTGATTTGTAAGTGCCCCAAAGTGCGTACATTTACCACTGTAGGTATATCTTCTACTGAATAAAAATGCCAAACATTTCTTGAATTATAGATGTAGACTATTAAAACTTTGTTTTTGTAGATTGATCAGAAAAGTGGCAAAGAAAAGATATCTTGCCTATGTTTGGGTTTAATTTTTTGAATTAAAATAATGAAATATATTTTATTCAAATATATAGGGAAATACTTTGCTGTTATTACATTTTATTGAAATTTTAATTCACAAATTTATATTCTTGGAATTAAAAAAAAACTTAACTAGAAATAAATCTTTGTTTTATGTTCTGTAAAAATTAATGTTAATGCCTTATATTCGAAAACTCTTGAGAAAGATTTAATTTTTATCTCGCTTTCAGAGGAGAATGTATCTGGACCATCCAGGGCTGATATACCACCACTGGATGAATTAGTTCAAGCAGACGTTGTGCCACAGCGTCCAGTTCGTAGAAAAGTAAGCAGCTTTTTTACTTCCCGTGTTTACTACAATTATATATGTCATAAATTGATTTTAAATAGCTTTTTCACGTACACCTCTATTTTCCAAATACACACTTATATAGAGCTAGACGCATTTACCGATCATTTGGCTCTCTGGGGATATTGGTAATATCCCGATTAAAACGAGAATCTAAATTCCCTTCAGTTTAGATATAACTACATGTCCATGATTCCATAGAACTGTCAGGTATTAAATCTGTCATTTTAATTTTCTTTTGCTTTTTATTATATACATGAATTTTTCTAATGAGGATAAGTGCCCATCAAAATTTCACATCATAGTGATTTCACTTTTGTTTGTTTTTTCTTGGAAACTGCTGCGACATTAAACATATTTTTCTTGGGTTTTAAAAATAGCAAAAAAGCGATAAAATATTTGAAACAATGATTATTCATGGCAACCAAGTAGTGTATTGTTAAAAATTAACAAAAAAAAGTTGGAAAATTTCTCGGCTATAAGTAGGTATGATTACAAAAGTATTTTTAGTTTTAAAATGATGAAATATTCACTTTTGAGGAAAAGTATTTTTTAAAGTAATGGTATGAAAATGAAAAAAAAAATCAGCTTAATTCTTAATTAAAATTCTCGTTTTTTTTAAATTGCTCCGAGTAAGAGAAAATCAGAGAAAGCAGAGAAACCAGAAGTTGGAAAGAATAAGGCAAATTAGAGTAACTTCATTTTTGTATGAATGGAATAAGGCAAGAACCAAATTTGATGGAACAGCTCTATGCACGTGCTGAAGGAGAGCTAGTAGGAATGGCATTCCTTATTTTTCTCGTCTATGTTTAAATAAAGGTGCTACCTCACATGAAATTCGAAGTGCTAGATCAAAGCCATGAAAGCCAAGAATACACAAATTTTAATGCGTTAATTTTCAACACATAAACACTTTCTGTTTCGTAATTTAGAGAAGAAAATCGAATATGCATTTTAATTCATTTGTACGATTGAAACGAAAGTGGTCAAGGAACTATAGCAGATCACAAACCATTCATCTAAATCGTTCCTTTTGAATTAACGCTTTTATACATGAGTGACTGTTAGTCGATCCTTCATCAGATTTTGTTTGAAAATTTAATACTTCTCTTCGGTTTATGCGCTAAAAACTGAACGAACTAGATGGATAAATTTTATTAAATATGTTCTATAGTGCTAGGATAGATAAACTTTTATATAAACGGATTTTGTTTAAAACTTGGTTGAAATTTACCAATTTCATATGAAGACTACATACTAAATTTCACCGGTTTAGCTCGAAGCGTTTTTGAGTCACCTTGTTCAGACATAATTTCAAAAATGTTTTTACAGTTCAAGAGCATCGTGTAGCATGAAAATTGATCTAAATTGAGGGGTCGAATCTCTACACGACTGCAATACTTCATGTATGGGGAGGGGAAAAATAATATATCAGTAAAATTTTTTTATAGTGTATTAAACTCAACTTCATACAACTTATAAAATAAACATAATTTTAAAGCCTAAATTCAGCTTAAAATATCGGGTAACATCAAGTAATATGAACGTCATAAATCATAGGAAATATTCAAAATACTATTTAATTTTTTATGGCAACAACTCTAATTTTTGCCCTAACACAGAACAACATCCCTACATATAAACTATTTGAAATTGCATAACTGATCAGCTGTCGAACATCGTTAAATACCCTCTGTGATGTCATCTCATCAGACAGACACGCACCTCATTCATTCCGATATCTTCTGATACGATCTTTAAATGTCGATAAGGTCCTCGCCGCTCTTATGCAGATGTGGACAATTCATAGGAACATAGATAAACATACATGTGACATCTTTACGTATCTTGGTTGTCACTGCATAATGCCGATAAATAAAGGAACGATCAGATTTTAGCAATAAAATACTCAATGTTTCCTCGAAAGTTTCTTTTCTGAAACTGAAAAAAAAATTTACAAATCGGTTTAAGTAAATTAAGATACTTCAATGAATTAAATGCATTATATTGCCGATCCACAGCAGTGGCGGATTTGAATATTCCGTGTATCTAAGAAATACACATTGAGGTGCCTTCATTTATAAGATAGTTTAGTTTTGCATTTTAGAACATTTTAACATGTTAAAGATTTGTTTTAGATGATCACTTTTTAATTTCTTAATTTTATTAGCTGAACTAAATTCATTCCCATTTATGATGCATTCATATTTATTTATTATACCTATAAATTTCCGGTATCCGAACTTATGCAAAAAATTATTGAAAACTATATATGTTATATAATATGATAACTCAGGGACCTAAACATTTGTGCATAAAGTATTATAATATTTTATTTATAGAATTTGAGTTGTTTTAAAAATTTATTTGGCAACTTGAAAAATGTTATCTAATTGAACTGTTAGTGGCCCCTTTTGTAATTAGCTATTCTAGACGTTTGCTTACTTCGAAATCTGCCACTGTCGCGCAGTTTAAAATGTTTATGGAAGCATTGCGCTCTACTTCTGAGTGTTTAGCGGTTGGGCGTTTGTGGTGAAGCTTATAAATCGGATAACAACTTCCGTAACAGAGTGTACACTTTTGTCTAGTGGTATTGTTATTCCGCTACAAACCCCAACGTTGCGAGTGCAGTCTCCTCCCAATTAGCCTCCAAATTGGTGACCCTGGCGTCGCAACGTTGCGAGTTCGTTCCTCACCAATCTCCTCACATTCATTGCTTCTCCCGTTTTGTAGAAGTAGTGAGTAGACATCATTGCATTTTGAATTTTCTGATGTTCAGTTGTTTTTATAAGAAATTTATTTTCCATTTTCTACAAATTGTTTTTTCTTTATCCAGAGGAGGCGCAACTCGGAGGATGAGAGGGAAAGGGAGGAATTCCAAGGTAAATTAATGTTTTTCACTCACATTTTGCCAAATATAAAGCATCAATAATCAAGTATGAAGAATTTTATGTGCCAAATACTATTAACCATTCAGGAAGAAATTGCCGAAAAGTAAATGTCGTTTCTGGAATATGGTGGGACTTAACATTCAGAAACTGGCTAAATGTTTCTTCAGTGGACAATTATTTGAAATTAGTATTTATAATGTAACATATTCGTATTTATTTAAATTGCGTTGCCACGTCCATTTTTATGCTGACGAAACATTAGATTGATATTTTTGTAATGCCCACAGTTCATATGACTTCAAATTTCTAGAAAGTCTAAAACTTTTGCCAGTTGCATTTCTGACACGCATTTCTTATCAGACAAACTAATTTATCTCTACATCAAAAGCCAATAAAAGTCGCAATTGTTGAAGATGACCTGATTAAATATATAAAATTGGTTATTACTTCATTTATTTGTTTACAAAAATAAAGAAAATTATTATTTAATTTAATAAAACTTTTGAAACGTACGCATCATTTTAAAAATTCAAATTATAAAAAAAAAAGGTTCCATTTAATAAATATAATTACAATGTATTGTGTATTTAATAATTTGATTAAGAACTGTATGTAACAAAAGTGTTGCCTAATCAGAACCGATGCCATGGAGTCAAAGATGGCTATTCTGGCCAAAAGATATGATTGCTCTGTCGGCCCGTAATTTTTTGGCTTACTTGAATTTTCAGTTCCAGTGTGGTTGAAAGTTTGTAACCTTCAAACAATTATGGATAATCGATTTTTTTCTATTTAAACACATTGTTTGCATTTGAGTCTACCAATTGGATAGAATTAATCATTTACTAATGGTAGATACTATGAAGACTAAATACTGGCTCAGTCACCAGTTTTAATGAAATTCTGGCGTTGAAATCGAAGGATAAATCCGAATCCATTCAACTTCCCATCCGTCATGAATGTTGAATCGGTATCTTAGATCAAATGGGCGTGCAGCAAAATCTTGAAAAGTGAAATGCTGCCTTCATAATCGGAACATAATCTCTTTCCCTACACCCTTGGTCCAAGACAAATACTCAAATCTTTAATCATTGCGACCCACTTTAAAAAAAAATCGAAATCTATAGTGACCCTTTTCAAACTAGGGAGGGGGAATGATTTTGAGATGAAAAGCGCTTGTCTATTTAAAAACTTTATATGCTGAAAAGAGTTTTAAGGAAAAATATACTTATTAAACATAATAAATGGTACACAAATCAAAACGAACTCCTTCGACGTTGTGTACTTAAACTGAACGTTAGAGAGAAAAAGTTTGATTTGATGGATTTGAAGTGAGCTGATCAAGTAGTTTGTATATGTAGTTTTTTACATTCTGTTGCTTACCTTGATGAATATTTTAAACCAAAATCATTTATTTGCATATCATAGAAGTAATTATATATAAAAAAATATTCAATATCTTAAAACCCAACTAGCTACTCTTCACATTTTGGGAACTACTATAATAGGAAAACTAAAAATGTAACTCTGGATTATTGATGCTTTACCGAATTTTATATTCAGAAAACATTTTGAGGTCTGTCGACGTCCCCTGAAATATTTTGTTTACTTCATAGCTCTTTTTTGTTTTGTTTAGCGGAGGTGATTCCCAGAATGAAGAGGAGGAAAGCCACGCCAGTCGCGGATGATCCGATTGCTGCGAATGCGGTAAATAAAAATTTCATTCAATTTTTCTTTATTTTTAATTGAAATTATTGTAAGAAATATTTTGTCATTCAAGGGGGGCTCGGAAAAATGCAAGGGTACGAAAAGAATTTTTGAGGGTCGTCCGAAAGTTCTCTTCTACAAACACAAAATTGTCAAATGTAAAATGGAGCAAAATGCTCAAGCTTCCAGATGGGAGGAAACATGGAGTAAACACCAAATTCTGAGTGGGATTTTCTATTTTATGCTTTAAGGCGGCGATATGTTAACTAAATTTGTATTGATATAATCCATTCTACTGAACAGAATGTCGTCTCTTAACCCCTCCATGATCCTTACCCATTCTTATGACAGAATGGTTTGATACGTATGACACGGTAACTTTATTATATTCATAATATCTACAGAAAATACAACAGAAATAAATATTTACAGAATTACGATTATGTAAAACAAAAGAAATGCTAGTATGTACCCATTTCCTACAATTTTCTTAATAATATCTGGAGGAATAATAAATCAAACGATACTATGAATTGAAAGAAAAATGCATAGTTGAGTAGTTATCGCACTTGTTATTATAACATGATAGATGAAAAAGTAGTTTTAAATAACATAATGTAATGTAAGTGGTAATAAAAGATACAAATAAACATGAATCTGTAGTACTGTGCCCCTCCCCTCCCAATCACAACGAAAGAATATCTAACATTTGATGCTCAGAACAAAGGAATAGCGGGCCGGGGGACAGGAAGAGATCTCTATTTTCGCTGATAAATTTAATTGCCCAATGGATTTTTCCGCCTGTAGAAGTTGTTGGCAATTCTTTTAAGTCTTTTTTTTTTTTGTTCGAGACTTGGTGCTGGTTTCCTCATGTACCATGATACTGAAAAGATACATTCAATAACATAGTCAAGTGCCTTGCCAAATCTATCACAGCTGCATTAATCATTGTCCAACGGTTGAACCGTCGGGACGTAATTCACTGCAAGTTGTTATTAATGATAGATACCATGTTTGATGCTTTTTTTGTGTTTAGGATAAGACATATTTTTGGCAAAGTAACTTTTTATAGTTAGCCCTCCCTTAAGTGAAACCTGTGTTTTCGGTAGCTAGACATCGAACTTCGTTTTTTATAAAGTTATATCAACTCAAACTTAATTGAAGTACCCTGCAGTGTTAAAAATTTAAAAGAATGCGACTTACTTTATTCTTATCTACGTTTTTTAAAGAGGAAAAAAATTAATTCCTGAATGACCTGGTTTTTGGAACTTTCCAAAAATTCTCATCTGAAATAAGGAAATAAACTTTTTTCGTTTTTACTAAAATGTTACAAGTTTTAAAATTTTTAACCAGTAACCTAACGTAAAATATTATTTCCATCGCATTTGAATGAGTCAGAACACGGTAATAACCTTTTCCTCTCGCATTCATGTTTTTTCTCCTATCTTAAGAACCGTAAAATATCACGAACGAATAAAGCATATTTTAAAAATCTACGTGTGTGTACACTATTACATTTTCGAAACATTCTTTAAGAAAGTTTTTTAATTCATTTTTCTTTCTAAAATCATTTAATATTTCTTTCAAATGCGAATGATATATTTTTAAAATTGTTTCATATGCACACAGCTTCATAATTTGGGATAGAGAATTATAATTATTTTTAATTCATTCTCCTTTTTTATTTTTGCAATTAAATGAAAGAAATTAATTTTGACTAAAATAGCAGAAATTAATTTTAACTAAATAGCAGTATAAATAAAAGATCGATTATGAGTGAATAGCAATATCTGAAACGGAAATGGTAGTTATCAAAATCGAATTATTAAAGTCATCTGACATTTTAAAATTTCAATTACGGAACAATCCATCTCCTTTTAAATTAAACTAGTCATCGCATGAGGATTCCAAACAATAAATTTGAGTAATACTTAATATTTCTCAAAGAAAATAGATGCAATATTATAAAGTCTTTTTAAAGAAATTCCCATTTGATTTCAAAAACTATCTAAATCGACAGTAATGAAAGCATTTTCATTTCTTTATTAAAGATACAAGATTTTAATTTAAATATATTTGATTCTAAGTAATTTATTTAATGTGAATTGTTTTACTTGGATTTAAATATGGCATTTTTGATAAGATCTTGAGCCCGAATCTGGAAATAAAATGGCGCTTTGAACATTATTTTCTTGTATATCTTGAGAATTTCTAAGATTGTATATTTTTTGTTTTCACAACAAAATGATTCATAGTTATCTTTCTCGAACCTCTTACAAGGGAAATGAATGAAACCGCAAATATATTATACAGAATTGTTCAGATTTGTAAGCAGTGCGGGATTCCAGCATGGTATAAATCCTTAAAAAATCTCGCACACGTATAATTTTTTTTCGGATTTAAGAGTATGTATTGCAAAAAACTCGACTTTACATTTTCTAGAATTGATAAGTTTTATATAGATGAGTAGTTTTTAAGAAAGCAAATATAAACAGATTTGTAATTCAAATTCTCAAGGTGCACCTGCCATGGTTAAACTATTTATAATATGTTACCTTACATGAAGGAATCTTATTTTTACTGGTTTTTAAAATGGGATAAAGAAATGGTTGATAGTTCTGAATTTTACTGGAAATACTTATTTTAATGTTCAATAAATATTCTGCTCTCCCAACTCCGCTGAATATTAAGCTTCGGATTGAATTGAATGTCACTTTCTTTCTCTTTCAATTTGGCAGATCTGAGTTCGATATATTAAATATGGAACTCGGATCTTAAAGAATCAGATATTAATCTCGGATCTTAAAAGAATTTATATTTCTTCTGATCATCTTATTAAATAGGAAGAAATATAAATTCTTTTTAAAATCGGTTGACGTAGTTACAAATTTAGTTTGAAATTGCTTTATACGCATCTTTGAAATACTAGACACTTTTGCTTAAATTGAAATATCTGTATATAACTAGATTTTTTTTAAAATTAGGCTTTATATGAAAACTTTTTAAAGCATTTCTGAGTGTAACTGTGTCGTGTAAATGCCAAAATATCCTTTTCTATTTCTTCCTACAGCTATACTCAAATTAGTTTTGAAATATTCTCGAGCTGCTACGAAGCAAAATAAATTAAATTAATATAAATTTATAGCTGAAAAAATCCTAAATTTTTGGGAAAGAAAAAAAGGTAAATGGAATGGCTATGTTTGTAATTTTACGTCAATTAATGTTCCTTGAATTCTAAAGATATTTGTGGTAATCTGTGAGGTAATACGCTGACCTTCATGTTCTCTTCGAAAAGAATAAGTCTTTACTGACCCATACATGTTTGTCTATTCCTTTTCTAAGGTTTAGAAGTTTAATGCCTTTTATCTTGTCCGGTGCATTGTTGGCCTAGATTATTTCAGCTTTGGGGGCTAGAGTATTTTAAGCATTTAACTTTATTTTATCACATATCCAATATGTGTGTGGGTTTTATTTACATTGAATATGACAGAAGGTTAGTTTCCTGCTTGTTGATCGTGAAAATTTGGAAGGCAAGTGCCTTAGTCATTTGAGCACGATTAAAATGCATAAAAATCATTTGAAAATGCCTTATGCGTTGCTTCAGAATGGGACGTTGATATAACTAAATTAATTCCTTCCTAAATTAATTCCTCTTTGTAACTGAGCCTCTTTGCTTAGCACAAAGAAATTTCACTTCCGCATATATAAAAATGTTTTTCTTCCATAGGCATATAAATACAACATGAGCCGCGACTGCGTTAGAAGGGAGATAAGACCAAAAGTTCCACCAGAATTAGGACTTTCTCGAAATGCAGTTAGGACCCTGACAAGGGAGGCCGAAGAGTGGGTATCTGACTTAAGTTACTTGTCAGGGTTGGCGATGAGGCACCGGAAAGGCAGAGAATTGATCAAGAGAGATTTTAAAACGGGGATGCAAATGCTTGGATTAGGTAAGTTTTTTCAATTCCTGACACGACTCATTTTGCTGCAAGTGATAGCTTTAAAACATTTAAGTTCATTTGTTGTTTTCGATATATATCGATGATATTTTTCCAGAAATTGAACTGGACTCTTAAAAACAAATCAGCAGGAATGATCTCCTTAGTTTTCTCGCATACTCCCTCATAAAAGTGTTATCCCAAGAAACGACTTGCATTCAGTAGCTATGAAATATCAGTATGGCGTGAATATCATTTTTATTTAATGTATTGTGTGATCCTTGGCGAATCGGGCGTTTCATCCCTGGCAAGCGGGTAATAGTATCCGAAAAACGAAATTGATTTAAATTCGTTTTTCCCAAACAGTTGCATCAAAATTTTGACACAAAACTACACTAGTAGTCAAAAAATATTAGATCGCGTTTACATGTTTCTGAGGTTAGACTGACAATCACCTCTTCTTGGGTTTGGCTCAAAATTTGATTGGCATCTATGCAACCGATGTTAAAATTGCGTATCGAATTTTATCTATCGCACTTTCTTCCTTTTGTAACTATCGTGTAAACTTGTATTCTAGCAGCTTCCTCTCAATGGACAGACATCCAATAAATGCATTTTGCACAAAATTTGATAGAAATCTACAAATTGAATGCAAAGAACACATACGAAATTTCCTCTTTAGCTCAAAACGTTCTCAGTTATTTTGTCCGACTGACAGTCAGACGGACATATTCCGAAAATGTGTTTTCGAACTCGGGAAGATCTAAAACATCGAATTCGAATTTTTTGACGATTACTTTACTTTATCTACACTATATATACTAGAAAATAAAAATGACTTTAATTTATACTGTAATTAAATCTTTATTAATAAAATCAATAATAATGAATGAGTGCTTTGGGATTGAAACGGATATCAGACTCCTCTTAATACATAATGATCGAGTTTTCAAAATTTATTTCGCTGAATGTTATTTAATTTGATCAGCACAAAAAATGGGCGTGTCGCCAGATAATATTTTGAGAACACTCATTTCCCTTGTTATAGCTATGCTATGTGGCAAAAGGTTTGAGTTTTTGATTATTACCCATATAGACATAAATATCATTCATTCCATACAAACAAAAAAAAAAACAAGTTTAGCAGCTAAGTTCTTGCGTTTGAGAAACAAAGAAAAAATCCCCACATAAATCACTAAGTACCCTTGAATGCTGTAAAAATTTCGGGAAGGCTATGTTTCACAACGACATTCATTATTAGATCTTTCTTTGAAACCCGGATAGATGATAGGAATATGTTCCATCAAAAATAATTAATATCAAGACCTGCTACCATTTTTTAGTACCTTTTAGTCTCATCAGTTGAGCAACAGTATAGAATTCAGAATGCAAGTTTGCATGAGTTTATGCATTATACAGTTGCTTATAGGCCTTCATCCCTTTTTCAACATGTACTAAGACAAATTTTCCACTTGATCATTCAACCTACCCCCGACCGACTATACTCTTCGGTGGCTCGATCATGTACCGTGTGACGTTTCAGGATTGCTTTAAAGGTCCAAATGTATCCATAAATCTTTCTTCTTTAACATAAAATTAATTACGCAAGAAAGCATTATTCGATTTCGTAATAGTATATTTACCGTGTTTGGTTATACTAGTTAGTTCGGTTTACCGTGTTCGGTTATTTTCTAATGTGTGGAAAATGAACATATAGACCTTTGTCGATCTCCACTTGTTACAATTCCTCTAGGAATAAAATTTCGTTGTATTTTCCTTTCCAAAGAAAGCATCATTAGAAGAAGTATCCGTTTAGCAAATCTTATGCTCTACACTCAAAAAACATGATCAATTTGGTAAGTTTAGTTTCGAAAACTCAACATCTTAAACACGCTTGAAAAGTTAAATCGATTACTATCTTTA
>JAPMOR010035517.1:0-16331 GCA_026543865.1 Argiope aurantia
TACAAATCATAATGTTTGACAACTATATATTCTAAATGAAGTAAAAACATTTATGCTGTTTTAAATGAAAAGAATACTTTGTCGATTGTAGAACAACAACAACAACAAAAATTCTGTTATTATATTTTGCCTTTTTTCCCAGTCATGTTTGTGCAAAGAGAAATCATCTGCGTTTAGACTGAAAGAAAAAAAAAAAGAGAGAGAGAGAGAGAGAGAGAGAAACGTGTTTCTATTTTATAAGGAAAAAACAATTCGTTGAACATAAAAGACACAGCGGAGATTCCCTGGGATTAAGTTCCGCTTTTACTTTGTCGTTCAGACTGCTCTGCTTTCACTTTTTGTGCTATTTGAATGAAAACGTATGTGTTGTTGACTATTGTTACATTGATTCAATTCCTTGAATGATTTTATTTATTTACAAAATTGGGATTTAGTAAAGCTAGGCAACAAAGCTGCTTTTTTGTAAACATTCGGCTACAAAATTGGGATTTAGTAAGCATGTTTTTTGGCTTACGCAGACGATTTTGTTCCAATACTAATGAAAAAGTTTCATTCATGTTCTGTCTTTTTGATTCGCTTTTTTTTATTAATTCTTTTTTCGAAACATTTCAAATAATATATTTCCTTTTAATACATCATATTAATTATGTATGTCTAGTATAAATAGTAATTGCTGGCAATATCCAAGAAAATAATCAATGGATATTATCTGCGTTAGTCTTGGTTAAATAATATTGAACAAATGAAGTTAGCCTCTCGGTAAAAAAGAATAAACTATCCAATATTCAACAAGAAATTAATTGGAAATTAAATATTCTAAATTTGATCTAAATAAGTTATTCGTAATATACTTTCAAAGTATATTCGTAGTATACCTTCAGTGTATTCATTCATAAAATATTAAAACGCAATAGTCAGCCAGTTGATAGAAAATAAGTTTAAAACTTTTGTCATAGCTTCTAAGATTGGTTCTCTAGTCGATTGCTTCATAATTGGAGATTCAGATTTCACCCTTGTAAACATTTTTTGATTTTTAGAAAAAAAATATTTAAACTACATTAACAATTTACTAATAGTTTTAATTAATGTTTTTCATTCTTCATACAAAATTAATTTGTAAGTTGCTGCTACTGGTGCAAGCCTAAGCGGTACGGGTGCTATCTTGTTGGCTGATAAAATCAGGCCTCGATCTTTTGCGATTTTTAAATTATGATTACATATTAAATTAACATTTTGCCAGCATGTTTATTAAAATATTGATCAATCTCAAGCATAAAATAATCGTAAAATCCTAAATCTGAATCGTATTTTTATTATCGTATCGTAAAATTTAATTTATAAACAGAATGCCAATTTTAAATAGATATTTTTAAAATTTCCCGATTTTAATTATGATGATTAATAACTGTTAATATTCTCACCATGAAAAAAAATTGCGTAGATTTTCCAAAATCATAAATTTTAGATTTTTTTCTGTATTTATCAGTTTTTATTTACATAAAAGAACAAGAATTATAATTATCATTGAAACATTGTAATAAATATTTTGACATATAATTAAAGAATGGCGTCTGTGTATAATCTCATAATCAACATTTCTTTAAGAGATTTATTGGTAAAAAAATCAAATTTTATATCGTCTGCCTATATATTCAATATATTAATAGCTGCATTGTGTTTCTTGTAAGGATTTTAACACACAACAGAAATTTAAAACGAAATTTTGTGATTATTTTTATCCAATAATTTAAAAAAAATATTAAATTTTAATAATTTCGGGAATTATAATTATTATTTATTTCTAAAAAAAAAAAAGAAAATAGCAACTTACACGCATGATCAAATTTTTACCAAATGATTGGCAACCAGAAACACTAACACCCATGCTATTTTGCTACTAATCAACTTTGTCAACTTTGCTAAAACCCTATTACAATAATTTAAAAGTCATTTTCCGGTAACAATTTCGCTTTAAAATTTTAATAAATGATCATTCCATAGATATACTATTAATGTACCAATTTTGTTCCGAGCTGAATTAATTTCTGGATCTGTGTTCTTTCTTTATGAGCGCATAACAATTTAAATATTTTATTACAATGATAAGAGGCTTTATAAAGTTATAAAAATTGTAGTGTTCTGCTTAAAATATACGTGTGTAGTGGTTACATAACTCTACCACCTTCTCTTTTGATACAACAGATGGCGTTGCATTATTAACATCAAGATGTATTTAACGTGACCCTTCTTGGGGATCATTATTAGATTGTATTCCAAGTGAGTGTCGTGTATTTTCGTGTTCGGGTTTGTTTTGTCTTGTGAAATGTGGAACTTAGAAAATAATTCATTAATTGTTCCTGTAACTCGTCTATTATTTTCACCTACTTCATAATGAAGTTATAAAGAGTACCGTGGAAAATTTGCAAAAAAAAAAAGTTTGGATTCATTATTTGAAATTAAATATATAAAAATATAATAGGAATTTTAAATAATTTTTACAACAATAGCTATTCTATTCTCCTTATATCATATAATTCCGGAATACAAAAATATGATAGAAACATACCTATATACAAGTCAGCTTATCTACATATTTAAAAATAAAAATTCAGCAGCTATACCGGGTTTTTAAAAATGATTCTGAAGATCAAAAATAATTTTTGCTAATAACTTTGAAAGCAAGACAGTATCTTGTTCTTTGGTGCGTTTGGAAATTTTTTTATCCTTCCATTCAATAATCATTTTGAATTTCTTAACTTTAATCCATGAGGTTTAAAAAAACCTGATGGATAATTTGATAATAAATATGCTTAACTTAGTTAATTTCCATCAAATTACCAATTAATTTTTATAGAAATATTTTTTCATATTGTGCAATTTTATTTAAAATTTCATTTGCGTTCAAGACTCTATTTGCCTATTTAATATTTAATAAGAACATTTAAAAAATAGTTGACTGTGATGAGACAGACGATAATTTTTGGAAAATAAATTTGCTAAAGTCTCTGCATAGAAGACGAAAAACTGTAAAGTTTTATTCAATATCGCAAAAAAAAGAAGCATAACTGATTTAATTTACATTAATTCGATTAGAAAATAATTTTAAATTATGACAGGAATTTAATTTATGTGGTCTACGAAAATTAATGCACCGTTTCTTAGTTATTATCTTACGAGCAATTAGTTGCTTTTTTTCCAAAATGATAACCGTTATAAAGAAAAAATTCTCATATTAAATTAAAATACTTTCCTTTAAAAAAGCAAAAAAAAAAATATTCTAATTAATTTTTCATTACTTTTTATAAATATAAAATGCTTTAATAGGAATTATTTCTATAAGAAGCTACAAAATGAATAAATTTGGTTGAGTTCGATTATAAAAGTGCTGAAAATTCAATCACCGAGAAATTTATCGTCTGATCATTTTACAAAAATCGTGCTTTCGCGAACAAGAATAATAATTTTGTTAGAATGTTATTTTTCGTTTATTTTTCTTTATCCAAAACGCATTTAAGCCAACTCTTCGCAGTATAAAACATCAAATTTGATGCATAAATTATTCTTCTTGTTAATAACGAATATAATATTTTTTAGAATAGGTGATGAATTTTATAGCATTTTAAATAAAAATTTGAAATATATTTTAAAATCAGAATAAGAAGTTTTAGAACATAATTAAAATAAAAATTTATTCTAATAGAATTTTTTTTAAAAGTTCTAATTTGACTTTTTAATGAATATTTTGTCGTGAGCTTTCATGTCAAAAATGATCTTTTATTTTGAAATTTAAGAATTCGGCATGAAGAGTTAATTTTAGAGAAGAATGAAGTGGAATTTCTAATTATTTTTCAGAAAATGAAACTTTAAAAAGTTCGTTAAAAAATTTCACGAAGTTTACTGATTTTCAGGAAATTAATTAAATTGAAATTTGATGACTTCACTTAAAAAAAACTATATGTATAAAAATTTCATATCTCTAAGTATAGCATAGTTTTATTTTTATTTTTATGACTTAAAATATTATCGAGCATTTCTTGACATATAATTTTTTTGAGGTGGGAATTCATAACGTAATTGATTAGAATTCACTTATACTGGTGTCCTTGCCTTCTTTTTCTATAACATTTTAGAGACTTCGAAGTACATTGTTTTTAGAGTTTAGTTTAGCGGAAAGTTTAGTTTTTTCATATGTTTTTGGATATAAAAAACTTATCTTAGTAAAAAAATACTTCAAAATTTTTTAAAGTTATTAGAAGTCAAGGAATTTCGTAAATTTTTGGCCTTATAGTTTATTGAAAATTCATCGAATTACTAAAAAGGATTAAATTCGGATTTTCAATTTATTTATTAAAAAGCACAATTTAAAACGTTTTTTTAAAGAAATATTTTTGAAGATGTATCTGCAAATGTTCTTAAATATTATCTTTTATATTAAGATTTCGAAGTAAATATTTTTGCATAAATTATTGCATCGCTTTTTTTCACGATTTGTTTGGCATTACTTAAAATATTTGTAATTCTGAATAACTGGCAGTATGTGTCATCAAATCTTTTTTCATTTTATCACTTCTAATCACTCAGAGTTTTAGAAATTTCTAAATTTAGTTATGGATAATTTTTTTTCTCAGGGTTCTGTTTTTGTTGACTTTTGTTAAATCTTTCATGTATAAAAATTTAACCGATTTATAATTACTTCTTTGATTCTAATTTTCTTTTTTTTTCCAATTTTTGATTAGGCTTCTTCATTGAACAAATGATAAATCTTAGTCTTTATTATTCCTAAAGATAGGGACTAAACTTTTTTTAAAATTATTATATTCGTGGAAGAATAAGGAAGCTAATGAATTTGAGTTTATTTTTCAGTCAAAATGTAAGGAATCTTCACTAAATATAGATCTCCAACACACAGAAAAAGTTCCTCCACTCAAGTAAATATCTGCCTACGTAAATATTTTCATTCCGGTTGATAAACTTCAAAGATTTCTGTTATGATAGGATGATAATATTATTAAAGATCTATTATTAAAAAATTTCACACTCATTGTTATTGCACACGCCCCAATTTTAATTTTAATTTCAATAGTCTTTTTCAGATTTTTTTCCTGCATTTTACCTTTTTTCCTGTTTTAATTCATTAACAAATTTGAATCAGTTATTTGATAAGAGAAGTTATATCACTCGCTCTCTCAAATCAATAATTATTCTCAGTTTTCATTAATCTTGAATCAAATCAGTATAAGTATTCTTTTCCCGACTTTCTCGGATACTTTTACTCTTAAGTTTGGTGGGTATACGGCGGTAAGTCCGTTAGGCCCAATAAAGATAACGACACATTATTCTACACAAAAACACAGCAGCAATAGAGAATCGAAGCTCACATAAGGAAAGCCCTTTCGGTAAACAATAATACCCAAGTATAACTGTACAAATAACTTAGAACTTACTTGAGATCAACACTTCAAAGGAGGAAATTGCTGAATTACTCACTTGAGCTCAATTCAATGATTGACTGAAGTCTTCGATACCATTTTCTATAGTTCTCGTGCGAGGGCATGGAATGGTTTAGAACAAACGCTGGAGCACGAGTCGTTATGGAGTTATTTTCGTCAAGATTCTTGAATACTCGAGATCCTTCCGTATTGTTGCCGATTTGCCAAATGATCGACAAGTTCATTGACCTAGTAGCCATTCAGCAGACATTACTTAAAAACCTCTCACTTACCATGAGACTTACAGAGTAGGGAAGCGGTATTACAAGTTTGTTACAATACTTACTTTGTCCCGTTTTGTGCTTCAGGTTAAAGAAAACTGTTTTAAATTTGGAGGTATTTCTTCCAACTAATTAAGTTCAAAATTTTATACAGGTCTAAATTGTTTTGTATGAGCCACTACATTGTGCAATCATTGAATTCCCATACTCACAAATAAATGGACTGATAGACGGTCAAACATTTGGCGAATTGAATCCAAAAATAGACAGAGATCTGTAATAGTAATGATTATATATTTATCTAGATATTTGAGCATTTGAGACATCATGCATATGAACAGACAGATTTCCTGTTGATGAAATTTGGCAAAAATTTGACGTTTATCTGCGTATTTGATTTATAAACCACATATCAGTTTTATTGCATGCAACTCTTTATCTTTTTCAGTTATTATATCCAAATCCACCAACAGATAAACTTGCATAATTCCAAAAATACTGCAACGAATTTATAATTATTTTTTCTCAGCTCAGTGAGTTTTTGTTAAAGAAGATAGGTTTACATTTGACTAGTTGGCGGTGGATTTGGCGACAAAAAGAAGAATATCGAATATTCGAGAATCTTGGCTATGTTCGATTAGGACTCGAATTCTATCATTTCATATAGAACCTCCGCCCAAGTCAAAGAGTTAATTTGCAAAAATTTTTAGTAGTAATCAGTTGCAGAGTTTCAAAATGAGTTGCATTAATTTTTTTTTACTTTATTTGTGCTTAAATGAAGCTTGCTAGTTTATTTTTGATTTAATTCCATTTTTAGAGATTGAATAAGATAGGGGATTTAATAATACAGAATCATCAGTTTCTCATTATTAATTATTTTTTTAAAAATGTTAATGACTTCTAGTGAATTATTTCAACAATTAATGAAATTTCAATTCATTTTTCAAACCACTTTGCTTTATTTTTCTGCAATTATTAACTTATTTTTTTAAAAAAAAGAAATTCTTCTTTTCCAAGAAAGATTTTGTCTGTCAAATTATATCCTGGTTGCATTGACTTGACAATTGTCTCGAAGGCATGAAACTAGATTAAAATTTTGCAAAATAGAGGTCTTATACATTTTGCTACTAAACTAGCAGTTTATGAACAAAATAGAAATGACAACAACTTCAGTCAAATAAGAAATGAGCAGACGATAAATAAAATCCTTTAGAATTACATTTTTAGATTTCATCTTTTTTTCTTTTTTTTGTGTCTGTTCTGTAGAAAGGGAAATTAATTTTCTTTTGAATGGCAACATGCAATAATGTTATAGACTATTATGTTCAATCAAGAATTTACATAAAATAATTTCATTTAACAAAAAAGAATTCTGCATTTTGTAAGACTAGATTTATAAATTCATATTTTCAAGAAAGAGATGGAAAGATAATATTTTGTTTACTTCTGTCAGTGAAATCGTCGTGAGGAATGAATCTTATATTATTTTGCTTTTATTTCTGAAATAAATAACTTATATTTATTGTATTTTTAATCTACATTAATATTAGAAAAAATGTTAAACTACAGCTCAAAATTTGATCCATCTTAAAAACATCAGGCATTTGAAAAGATATGTATTATTTCAATATTTTTAAATATAATGAAGTATCTTGAGATGGGCAATTGTTTGGGCAAAATAGTTTAACATTAGAATTATTTACTTTTTGAATATATTTATTACTTATTCATATGAAACATATAAAGTTAACGTATAATAGTCTCTGATAAGATCAATTTTAATATTTTGTTAAATCATAAAATTTCAGAACTTAATGGGTGCCATTTTCAAAACTATATATATATGTCCTGATCCAATTCCCACTTTTTTTTTAACACGCAATCAAGAAAACTGTTGATCTCAGTATTTTCTCACGCACCGAGCAAAGTGATAAAACATTTTAACGCTTGCCACGTTCTTCTAAACATACCTAAGATTCCCTTTCCTAAGCCCACACGTGTCAAAGAAATCTCTATCAAAATCTCACTGTCAAATCACTGAAGGGAAAAATGTTGGCCTCTTTGCGCTCTTGTGTCGCGATGTAGACTAAACATTTTTTATCATAGTTTGTTTCTTGCGAAAATAATGCCTACTGGGATGAAATTTATAATTTTTCTAGGCTGACTATTAATCGATTTATCTATTTGTCATATTAAGATTATGATAACTCAAGGACTAAAGCATTTGACTGTCCAAGACCTTCGCGTTTGTGCTCACAAAGGAGAGAAAAGAGTTTTTCCTTGTATTAATAGTAATTGGCATTTAGTAGTGATAAATTTATTACGTACATTTAAATTTTACAATTGCTTGGACATGGTGAATCATATAAACCAAATTACTACGAACTTATCTTTGAAATTTTAGTGATAAATAGTTGATTTGCGTGCGCGTATCCCACGCCGCACCCTTTATAAGAGTTTTTGGATTCTTTATTTTTGTACTTCCCTGTCTACATTGAATGGCACATTGATTCCCTGTTTTGATTACGTTTCTCAGAAATGAAAGATAACGAATTTGAACAATTTAGTTATAAAGCATGATAGGCTATTTTTCTTAAACTTCTTTTATTTTAAAGGATATAAGTTTAGAAAATATTCTTCTAATTTCTTTCTCTTTTGGTACACTTATATTTTTCTTATATTCTTCATATCTTTTTTTTTCTTTTAATTTAATTAATTACTGGACGTTTTCTATATTGTTTCTTACTCAAAAGTGGAGAAATAAATATGAGCAAAAAATAAATAAGAACGATAAATTAAAGAAGTGAAATCAACGGAAATGAAGTAACAAATAAAAAACGCATTGTAAAAAACATCCATTAAACTTAAATATACCAGTTAAATGTCAATTAAAAATGGAAATTTTTTTGGGGTAAAACAAAATATAGAGGAAAAAAAAAAAACCCCTTTTAGTTTAAAAGTTTATATATGCCATATACAGTCGCTACAAGCCAAACTCGGACATAATTGGAAAAAATCTTTCCCTACAAAATAATTTTAACTAAAATGAATCAGAAAAAAACACAAAAAAGTTTTTTTAAACAGTGAATTTATTGTACAGCTGAAAGCAAAACCAAATAGCGCGTTTTCATAAATAATAATTAAAAATTTATATATAAAAAGTAAAATTTTTGAAAAATGCTCCGTAAGCTAAACTCATCTTACAATTAAGCACCAAATAATTACAACCATGGGTAAAAATTATTGCCACCTTTCGGTTAATGTTATAATTTTTCAGATAATTTTCCCAATTCTGTTATTTTCATTTATTGTGGAATTAAATAATAATTTAATTAAAATATCGAGGCAAAGGAGCCAAACGATCTTCGAGTTAAGAAAACTGGTTATTAAGCATTCTGAAGGTGGATGGTCTGAATCAAAAATATCAGAGATTGTTCATCGTAGTCATTCAACGGTCCATGGCATCATAAAACGCTTCAAAACCAATAATCCAATAAACCAATAAGCCAAGATTTCCAAAGAAACAAAAAAGCGATATGTAATAAAAAAATGTAAAAGAAAATCCTTTCCTTTGTGCACCAAAACTATCTATTATTGATGAAAAAGAATTAGGATAAAAAGTTAGCCCATCATCAACAGGAAAAGTGCTCCATAACGCAGATCTCAATGGAAGGAAAACTAGACAAAAAAGACTTTCAGACTTAGATTTAAATTCGGAAGGAAAATGAAAGCAAGGATTTTTCTTATTGCAAAAATGTCTTATTTACTGGTGAGAGCAAATTCGACATTTTTGGATCCAATGGCAAGTCTTACGTCTGGGGAAAATCGAACGGGGAATTTCACCAAAATATTTAAAAGAAATAGCGAAGCATATAGATGGATCATTAAAGGTCTGGGGATCATTTTCAGCTTCTGGCCCAGGAACCCTGCATTTTATTGAAGGGAGGAGGCATCAGAATGTATACCTCAACATTCAAAAAACAATTTACAACAATCTGTGCTGAACCTTTCTACTGGCAACAACTGGCGATTTTATCAAGACAATGATCCGAAACTTAAAGCTTAACAAGTGCGCTCCTGGCTTCCATATAATTGCCCTCAGGTCATGGACACTCCACCCCAAAGTCTCGATTTAAATTCCGTCGAAAATTTTATTGGAATACTATAAGAAAAAGTTTGAGAACATTTCCTTGCAAAGATAAATTGGAAAGAGTATTTTTGCAGGAATAAGAAAATATGGAACGTAATTTTTGTGAAAAATTGGGGAAATCTATACCTAAATATCTTAAAATGGTTATAAGAAACAAGGGCTTACATACAAAATAATAATTCATTTAAAATATTAACTGGTTTTTAAAATTTTCTTATCCGTCGGAATTCGGAATGTGCGTTATTTTTTTTTGGCATAATTTCTAGTTGAATTAATTTATAATTTTTGATATTTTTTTATAATTACAATAAATATACTATTGAAAATTCATTTAACCCTTTATAAGGCCATGGAAAGTATGCTTCCCACCAAATTCATCTATCTTTGGATGAAGTTATGTAGATTGGCTTAAGTTCTGACAAATTTTTCAATGAGACAGAAACTTAGATGCTACATTTCCTTGTCTCACACAAAATGGTGTGTCTTGATTTGTTGCTTAATTATTAATTAACACAATAAATTAATTAATCAAATTAAATTCATCTGATAAGTTAAAGGAATCACTTTCCTTAAGCCAGTCTCATTCCTAAAAATATTTTAATATATTTTGACTAGAAAAAAAGGGCTTTTTAAAGGGTTAACTATGTTTCTTATCATTTTTAGTTTACAAATTTAGACAGTATTAGTATCTTTCCTTTGATACCCGAGTTTGGCTTGTAGCGACTGTATATAATCTTTAATTCATTTTTTATGCATATTATAAGAGATAAAGGATTAGATGAAGCATTACTAAAACATATAGACTACCGTCAGAGTAATTTCCTCCCACTAAAAGAAAACAACCCCAAAACACCGAAGGCATTAAGAATTTCCCCAAAAGAGCAAACAATATATCCATAAGACCTAATATCGACACTAAAAATACAATAATCTCTTATTTATATTGAATGCCTTCAAGAAAAGGCACTTGGGAACATCTTACGTTCCCGTTTCTTCACAGAAAAGCCATTACAAACGATCCTAATGCCATGTTTCCACTTCTCTCCAAAGCAATTTCCTTTTTCAAATAAACTGTGTGTCGCTGCCAACCGATACTTCACAAAATTACCTAAAAGTTAAGAAACTCCACTCAACATCCTTTTGTTCAAACTGTGGCATCGTCTGAATCAACTTCCCCTTTTGGCTCTATCTTCTCTACTCTTTGCAAATTGTAT
Organism: Argiope aurantia; assembly: GCA_026543865.1. NCBI lineage: Eukaryota > Metazoa > Arthropoda > Arachnida > Araneae > Araneidae > Argiope > Argiope aurantia. The sequence continues at coordinate 11,075 of JAPMOR010035517.1, forward strand.
TTTCTTTTATATGAAAAGAGCTCTTCGTAGAATATAAATAAGGCAACAGATACCAGTGTATTAAATTTCGTTCTTGTTTGAGGTGCAGTATATACTCGTTTTTTTCCCTTTAAAAGGGACAAAGAGCTTTGCCTGAATGGGAATTTTCCTTCCGTCTGATATTAATCCATTGTCTCAGCTGTTTATATAAAACTATTTCAACCAATGAGATAATAATCCAGTATTAGATTTCTCTATTGATAGTTTTATTGAAAATAATAAAAACAAATGTTTGTTTTAAATACAGGGTGTCCATAAAAGAATTCTGGGGTTTTGATGCAATTTTTTTAAAATTTAATCATATAATTAGGTTAATGTTATATATGTGCTTAAAGGTTAATTTATTAAGATTTTTAAAATTTAGTAAAATTCAGTATGTGTTCCGTTTGTGTTCAGTATGTGTGTGCTCATCCAAATGATATTCAAACTTTCCCTATGTCCTGATCAGCATGTCTGGAGTGATTTTTGCTACACAGGAGATTATCCTTTATATGAGATGGTTTACATTAGGAATTTTCTCAGCACGTAAGCAAGATTCTTGAAATCTGCTCCAAAGAAAAAATCTAATGGGGCCAAATCCGGGCTCCTTGGTAGCCAAGGAATAGATCCTGCCTTTTCAATCCGCTTGTTACCGAATAAAGTATCTAATGTTTCCCGTACATGCAAACTGAAGTGAGGGGGTGCTCCATCTTTCGGAAAGTAGACAGGACCCTCCTCCGCCTCAGTATCAACCAACTGGGGGAAAACATAATCCTCTAACTTTTCACAGTAGACATCACATTTTATGGAATTTTCCACAAAAATGAAGGGACTTGTAACTTTGTTATGCATAAGGTCGCCCCAAACATTCAATTTCAGTGAGGCACGTTGAAGTTCCACAAACTCATGAGTCAGCTATGAACCTGAAATTCTACAATTGGTTCACAGTACCTCTTACATGAAAGATGGCCTTATCAGTAAAAACCACATTTTTGAAAAATCGTTATCAGCATCAACCATGACTAGCATAATAATAGCAAATTCTAGTCTCTTGTTTTTGTCTGTTAGTTTGATTTCGTGTGCAAGCTGTACCTTGTACGCTGTTAGATGGGGCCTTTTGTGAACCCCCTTATGAACATAACATAACGCCATCCTGTGCCCCCGGTGCCTATAACACTAAGTTATCTAACCAGTTGGATAAGCACAAGATGGAAGGAAGGAAAAAAAAAAGAAAAAAAAATTGTTGGTATAAAGAAAGAGACGACAGACCATCCGGGGTTCTCCAGAGAATCCCATCGGTGTCAAATCCTACGCGACTGTAAATTTTTGGTGAAGTAATAACTGGATGGAGGAGATAAGAATACTGAAACAAATGGTCACTATGGGTTGAACTTACAGGGAAACGAAATTACCTACTGAAAAAAATTGATAAGTTACATTGAGAACATCTGTATGACATGTATAAGCATATAAATAATCACTGAAGAGTCAGAAATCTGTAACGTCCGTCTGAGTCTTGTGGTTTTGGTTTCCTTCGTGAGAACTGCACTTTTGAGGGACTTTTGAAGTTATAATTTCGGCTGATTTTGACAAGAGGCATTCTGGTCTCAGCTATTGTGTAGTCTTGAAAAGGTCTTGGTATTTATGAATATGGTTTACTATGGAGTGGATCTTTCCGCGTGAAAGGGTATTCGATGCAACTCTCCTGTACCATTCTTCCTCCAGATTTGTTTCTGGCTTTCTCATGTGCCATGAGACAGTCAGTAGGCATTCGGTGGCATAGTGAATTGGGGATCCTATTTCCCCACAGCTACAGTAAGGAGAGTTGGCCAGATGGAATCTGTGTAGGTATGTCGGGAATGGGCCATGTCCAGTGAAGAAAAGGACATCCGCTCTGTTCCAGTTGGCCGCGTAGAGAGAAACTTTCGATATTATTTTGAATGTGGAGCGGCCTGTTTCGCCTTCTTCCCATTCCTTTTGCCATTTTGTCATCATATCGGTTTGGAGGATTTTCTTCAGATGACATCTTGGGAGCTTCATTATATTCTGATCTTGATTAGCATTAGCCGCTGTTTTGGCTAGTTTGTCCGCCGCTTCATTCCCTTCATAGCCTACATGTGCCTTGATCCATGATATTTTAATGTGAGGATTTGCAAGAAGAAGTGAAAATGTATCTCTTGCTAATTGGCTATTAGATTTTGGAGAACTTGAGGCTTGTATACTTGCTTTATTGTCGACGTAAATAGTAACTGGATCTGATGTAGGAAGAGAGGTTGCGTATTTGACTGCTCTATTGAGTGCTAGTAATTCCGCTTGGAAGACCGTATTTTCTTTCAATAGGCTGGTTGACCATTGGTGTATAGTCACTGCATCCTGCACGACACAAAATGCAGCCCCAACTCCTGCTGAGGATTTTGATCCATCGGTATAGATCCCGAGTACTAAATTATGAGACCCTCCGTCTTCCAAAGAAATTTGATGTGGTTGGAGATGTTTGGAAGGATGTGACGTCCAGCCCGTAGCTCTGTGTTCATACTCGTATGGGTTGATATGTGGCATATCATGTAGGATTCCACGAAGTCTGTACAGTTCAGTTATTCTTGCCATCATCTGAAGCTGCAGATGAAGTGGTGGCAAGCCGATGATAACCTGAAGTGCTGCAGTAGGCGTGGTCTTGTATGCTCCTGTAATTGCTAACAGGAAGCCTCTTTGGATGGAAGAGAGCTTTCTTGCTAATCTAACCGTTGGGTGGAGGCACCAAACTCCTGCTCCGTGTGCAAGCATCCTTTCAATAACTGTCTTATACAAAAATTTTCTGTGTCGAAGTGTTATTCCCCAGGATTTGCCAGCTATTTTGAGAAAATTGAATTGTTGTTGTTGCGCTTTCAATGCTAAATGCTTGAGATGGGTATTCCAATTCAATTTATCATCAATATGAACACCTAGGTATTTAATGGCGTGTGTCTGCTTTATTCTTTCTCCCTGCCAATAGATTCTGGGTCCTGCTACCCATTTACTAAACAGAATAAAGTTTGATTTCTCCATGGACACTTCTAGATTGTTTATGTCAGCCCAGGATACGAATTGTGCTATTGATTCTTGGGTATTTTGTCTTAGATTTTCTTTTGTTTTGGCTTTAATTACCAAAACAAAATCATCGGCGAATGCTTGGATAGTTGTATGGGCAGGCCAGGTTTTACTAAGCAGATCGTTCGCCACCAAGTTCCACAGAGCTGGACCACTACACGATCCTTGGGGGCAGCCTTGCTTCTGTTCTCTTATGGCCCAGCCTTCTTGTGTGTTGAGGATTATTTTTCTGGCATGTAGCAAGTTTTCAAAGATGTTTCTTAAATTTTGGGGACATTGGAGTTTATCTAGATATTTAACTATTGAATGGTGTTGGATATTATCAAATGCCCCTTTGATGTCCACTGAAAGAACCAGAATATTGTCTTTTTCTCTTTTTCCATCATAAATTTTTTCTACAAGCTTTTTAAGAGCAGCATCTATAGATTTTCCTTCACGGAATCCAAACTGGTTATTGTTGATGAGTTTATTTGTTTCTAGAAAATAAATAAGACGCTGTGTGAGTAATTTTTCTAGAACTTTTCCTATAGTGGGCAAGAGAGCTATTGGTCTGTACGACGTGGCTAGTTTAGGGTCTCTTTCAGTTTTATGAAATAGGATGATATTGCTTATTTTAAATGGATCCGGAAATTTTTCTAGTGAAAGACATTTATTAAAATATTCTTTGAAGAGGGTCGGGAAATTTTTGTTTATTGCTTTTAGAATGAGATTATCAATTCCGTCATATCCTGGTGCTTTTCCATGAGGGAGATTATCAATGACCTGTGCTATTTCTTTTTCAGTGAAAGGGCAATCACTAGGAGTGGTGGTGATTTCATGTGTTAAAGATGGAGTTGAATTTGGGAATGGAAAAATTTGTTCTAATATATCCTGAGCTATTTTCTGGTGTCCTCCTTCTGGATTGATATTGTGCAAGACTGTTAGTTGAGATGGATGAATTGTTTTCCTAAAGGCAGCTTTAAAATGTTTCCCATATGGATTTGCAGCTTCAGTGCAAAGATCTTTCCAACCAACGCTTTTGGCTCTCTTGACTTTCTTCATATATTTTTTGGCTTCTGTCTTCCACTGCAAATATTTTTCTGATCTTTCCTCCGAACTTGATCTTTGGGCCCTTCGCCTCAAAGCCTTAATTCTTTTCTTTTCTATTTCTAATTTATCTGTCCACCAAGTTGGGTTTTCAGTCAATGGCTGTTTCTTTATTTTATATGTTTTATTGCAGGCTTGAATTATTGTTGCTTGAAGAAGGGAGGTAAATTCATTTAATTCTTGTTGGGTATTGCAGTTCTTGATTATGTTAATTAGTTCTTCGACATGATACTGAAGCTGTTTCTGGAATTTGTTATGGTTTCCATGGAGGGTTTTAAACCTATTGAAGATGTGGCTAGTAATTATTGTTCTTACTGTTATCTGAATAAATTGGTGATCACTAAACGATGGTTCTTCGAGAACTTCCCAAGAGGCTACCTTTGTGATCATTTCCTGTGAACAGAATGTCAAATCGGGCCAACCCACATCTGTATTTCTTGTGAAGGTAGGTGGGGCATCTGACGAATTGTTGATAAAAAGGTTATTTGCCAATAGGAAATCCATTATTGCAACACCCCTGGTGTTGGTGCGATGATATCCCCAAAGAGGATTGTGACCATTCAGATCGGCTCCTACAAGGAAGTTTTCATTTGGCAGCATTCTCATAATATCCTGGATCTCTTGTAAAGTTTCATTGATATCCGCTATTGGAGATGAATAAGCCGAAATGAGTGTTATAGTTTTGTTGTCAGTGTGGAGTTTGACTGCTATGGTATTTTCCAATTTAGCTATTGTAATTGCTTTATAGATGGTTTGGGGAATAAAAATTGCAGCTTTATTTGATGTGGATGTGAAGATATTCCAAGACATCGGCAAACCTTGTATTTTGTTGTTGTACACATATGGCTCTTGTACCAAGAGAATGTCCGCTTTCAATTTTACCACAGCAGGGTGGAGGTGGGTAGTTGCTGCTTTAGTTCTGCCGAGGTTAATTTGGAGAATATTTAAATTTTTATTGCTAGAGAAGGACGAATTCAGAGTGATATTAGTTGTCATTAATAATCTCTAGTCCGTTTAAATGCTGCTAGCGCTTTTTGGTAGCAGGGGCATCGTGGATCTATGGCCA
>JAPMOR010035523.1:0-16119 GCA_026543865.1 Argiope aurantia
TGGTTTATTTTTTCTCTTAATCTAAATTTTGTACCTCTTCCCATTAAATCTCTTAAAGAGTTGGATTCAATAATTTCTAAATTACCTGTAATAATATGACCTTTATCCACATCTATAAAATCTTTATATTTTTCTTTTTTACAGTAACAATCTGTAATATATATTTTATCTAAATTTTTGCCATAGTAATTATAATTACAAATTTTTTTCTTTAAAGTTGAAGTGTAACTAAACGCTATTGAAACAGTTGTTTTATCTGATAGAGGAAAAAATATATTATTATTATGTACAATTTTGGACAATTTTAGATATTCGAAGTAAATATCCAAGATTTTAATCACACAGAATTCTTTGTAAACATTATTTTTATTATTAAAAAGTAAATCGTTTTTTCCAATGTTAAGCTTAAATTTAATTAGATCTAGAACAATACATTTTGTGTACGAATTTTTAAACTCTAATTCCCCGAATTTATTATTTAATAACCATTTAATTTTATTATTTCTGAGACCAAAAATGTAATTCCTAATTTTTTGAATGTTTTCACTATTGTGTTCCAGGGGGTAATTTTGAAATTCCTCAAATATAATTTGAAAATTCTTCGGCCGGATTCTTCTTTTTTTAATATTTTTTATTTGGTTTTTGTTTTTCCCTTTAACTTGATTTTTATACTTTTGTATATATATATATATATATATATATTACTAAACTAAGAAATTAATTTTTGAACAGTAAGTTTGCAGCCTCTGATTAGTACATGCAAAGGAGATTAATGAACTGAAAAACTGTAATCTTTTAAACATAGTATCATATTTTTCAGTCTTTGAGCTATTGTTTGCCAATTTTCAAGAATAATTTTAGAATTTTTAAAAATAAATTCTTTATTGTTCCTAAACATAATGTAGAAAAATTTGCCGGTGCATTTTTTTTAAATGATCCAGTTCTCATTTCTAAGACATTCTGCATGTTAACATTTTTAAATGCTCCTGTCTTCTTATAGTAACTGAATATCTATTGTAAACTGTTGCATTAATCAAGAATTAAGAAACATGAATTCTTATCAGCTACTTTTTTTCGTAGCATGAATACATTTAATGACATATAATAATGTTGCGTCGGAGGAAGAAATCTATTATTATGGAACATTTTTGTGAGGATGAATATCTATGTGATTACTTCATCTGTTTCCCTCATTCCAATAACTTTCTGTTCTTCCCTGCCAGCTTTTGCAGATTTAGCCCAGCTGGTGTGGTGTGGAAGATTGGAGAAAAGGCTTCCTGTTTAGGTTCGTTCTCGTCATCTGATCCCGGTTCAAAATGACGAGGGCCGTCCCCAAATAGCCCTACTGTTGCTTTAAAACGGTACGTTAATATAACTGAATTAATCTAAACTAAACTTAAGGAACTAAATGAAGATTTTGCTGTGTGCTCATGTTACTGAACCGGAAAATGAAGCGTGATTTTCTGTTATCCTGCCTTCCTTTATATGTGTGCGCATGTGTAGAGTTCTTTTGAACGGGTAGTAAATGCTATTTGAAATGCCATGCTGTTACTGAAAAACAACAACAAACAGTAAATAATTTTTTATAGTATAAGCATACTAAAATGCGTAATTCTTCAGCAAAACGTTAACAGATCCAAGATTTAGATGGACTTCTTTTAAATACAATTAAACATATGAACAATAGACAGAATATATATATACGCTCCATACTATACCGATTATTTAGAACCTCTATGGATCACACTTTATCAAGAAGGGATATTTACCACGAAATCTGATACAAACTCTGAAACATCATTGCATAATTCCTCAAATGCAATTTTTCCTAAATCCCCGAATTCTCTGACGGCTGCATACTCATAATAATTCAAAAATAAGGTATTCAAAAACTTCGATAAAACTTGCTTGCTTGGAAATGCTATGTTTTCATATCATTGAAGTTGATGTTTTAGGTAGAGTAGGCTCGTTGTATTTGCATATAAACCTTATTCTATGGTTATGAAAAGGAATGAAAGGAAAAAGCGCTGACACATTCTTTTTGAAGAGTTATGATCGAGAAACGTTATTTACATTTGCCTCCACAGAATAAATTATTATTCGTTTTCCTAAAACTAGATTCCGTCTGCAAAATAGTATAATCGTATTGTATGGAGTTTCAGGCGGTTAATGGTATTGCTGTTACAGCTGAAATTCTTTACTGTTATAAATATTTCTGTAGACATTGCGATAGGAAATACATAAGAAAGCTTGAAATATGACAGTAAAAACATAATGATGAGCATATAATGCAACTACATAAGAAAAGTATTCTAAAGTATTCAACATTTTGAAAAGGCTCAGTGTCAAATTATAGGGATATCACCATCTGAAATTGAAAGAAGCATTCTGATATATGTGACTGACATATGACAGAAAATTTAGATCACCAAAAGAAGATGATTCTAAATGGAAATCCGGTGTTCAAACATAAACCTAATGTTCTTAACGCGATTGTAGTTGCAAAAAAGACTGCATTTTTTTTTAGCTCTTGATTAAGATTTTCAAAACTAAATCAATTTGATAAACGATGATGCTTTGAAAGACATGCTTCGAAGGACTCAAGCATTTAACTCGGGAATTTATACTAATATTAATGCTAGTTAAGACTGAATTTTAAATTTTAGATAAAATTGAAATTAAACTTTGTTATTTTTAAAGCGAAAATGTGGCGAGTTAATGAAACCCTTATTCAAGAGTCTTAAATATGGTAATTAATTATAAATTGAACTTCATCTTTTCTTTTAAATTTGGTGAATGTTGATAAGTTAATAATCATATGGAAGTTAAAGAAACACTCATTTAAAAATGTATCCAAAATCAAGCTCTTTATAACTTTTAAAAATACTTTTATTAATTTATACTTTTATTTATTAACAGATAGAGGTCTTATGTCATTTTTATATTCATAATTTTCGAATTAAAAATTTTTTTTCAAAATAATTCTTTTTTTTTTTGGAAATCTTATTGATAACCATTGAATCGTATGTAGAAAGATATTTCGCAAAAAAATTCGACATACAAAGTAAACAGAAAAAGTAATACGACCTAAAAATAACTGAAATCCTTAGCCTGCAAACAGATGGAATATTTAAAATATATTTGAGCGTTTTTAAATACACATACAACGTAACTCCCATTCCCATATAAACACATTGGCGTGATAAAAACATTATAATGTCTCTAATGTGGAAAGCAAATTATTTCATCTTCAAGTGTATAAAGATAACTGTATATATCGTTATTTTTATCTTTAAAATGATTTTTCTTCCTATATATTCACTAAATCTTCTTATTGTACAAATTTTATCTCCAAAACCTCAATTGCTTGGGATTTTCAGTTACTGGAGGGCAATATTTATGGACGAAAGTCAGACCTCTCACAGAAAATAATTCCTGGTTTGAATCTTTGCTTCAGGTGGATCTGTAAGAAATTCTTCAGGCCGGATTCATCATTCTGGTTCCTTTTTTGCATTAAACTCAAAATTTATTTCTAATTTGGTTAAGTTTATTTCTGTTTTAATTGTAGTAGCATTAGCGCTCTCTTAAGACAATATATCTTTTATTAGTTTGGGTTCAGGAAATATTTATTTTTAATTGAATTTCATAATGATACTTTTTTGAAGAATTTAAACGAAGTGTTTAATAATGGAATTTCAATTAAGGATTTTTGAGTGATATAATCAGAAATTAATTTGTGTAAGATAGTGTGTAAAAATCATATTTTGATTAACCAGTGATTATTATTAGTTGTAATTGAGGTTTAAATTTGCTGAAGAATTTTCTTTCTTGAATTTAAAAAATAATTATATGCTTCATGCATTTGATAAGGTGAATATGCCAGCACGTTCGATGCACATGTTAAAAAAACACGGGACAGTGCATCGAAACGCTCTTTATCTTCGTGAAAGAAACAAAGAACATCCCCGAAGTTCCTACCCTATTGTGTAAGCATGAAGATATTTAAAAAATTCCAAAGAAGCCGTGCTTCGTTGGGAACATCGATTCTGACTAAAATGTAAAGCCCTTTTTTTCACTCTCAGTTACCCAGATGAAACTTAAGCTTTTTTTATAACTTTAAACAATAAGCTTTTTTTTATAACTGGACTCACAATTCATTGTGAAACAGGAGGATAACTCAAGGGAAAATGTACACAATAGGAAGATCTTGAGAATATATAGGAAGAAAAATCATTTTAAAGAAAAAACAACGACATCTATAGTTGTCTTTATACATTTGAAAAAGAAATATTCTATTTTCCACACTAAACACTCAAATATATTACAGTACACTCCCGAGTACCCGGCCTAATGTGGCGGAAGAGCTGGCCGAATAATAAAAAAGTCGTATAGGCCGGAGTTCTAGAAACTCATTTCTTTGCCCACCAATGCCAGAAAACACAGTTTCTATGCCAAAGGTATTACGTAATACGTATTTTCTCATTTCTTATTGAGAACTAGATTCTTCATTTATCTCAAGCCTTGCAGTATTTAAACGTGGCCACGGTCCAGTGAATCATAGAAGCGGTTGCCGATAACGTGTCCAGTTAAAATAGAAGAATATGTTCTGGTAGCTTATATACGTTCATATACTGCACTACGCGTTTCAGAATTTATTAGAGAAGAGGTAAGTTAAAAGATATAAACTGTTCACAACACATTAACACAAATTCCGTTATTTAACACAAATTCTGTAATGCCTTACTAAAATGCAGGAAACGTCAACAAAACGTTAAAGTAATGTTTGGGTCTAGTACTGAAGACAATTGGCTCAAACTGATTTTATTTTTCACTGATAAATTATGACACGGACATGAAAGGCAGAAGAAGATAACTTGTAGCTTTTAGTTTTAGAAAAAATCCTTCATAGATGACTGCTTCTTCTACACCTCGCCTTCCTCATTTAACGACGATAGGAGAAATCTAGGCCGGATAGCCGCGAACCGGATACCCGGGAGTATAATGTACTTAATGCTTTGCAGACAAATATATCACTGTACTATAAGGATTCTACGATTCATTGGAGTGACACTTACATTGATACGAAACTTTCTCCATATCTTTCGACTATTTTCCCCCTCCGACACCATTGCAACCCTTCCTGAGAATGAAAATCGGATTTATCTCACAAGTATGCCGGTAATTTGTCCACTTTTTTCGTACGTGCGAACCAGCATTAACGATGTAGGAAAGCTTCGGCATCGTGAATGTTTGGTGGGAAATATGTGAACCGACTGAACAATTACCAGAAGTTCTTTGAAGGCATATGCATTTCTACTGTATCGATGAAAAAAAGGATTAATCTAAATGTGCTATTTGACAAGATCCTGGATCAACAAATAAATATTTGGTTTGTTTTAATAGTGCTGAATCTGATTCAATGTAAAATTCAAATTTTATGAAACTTGATAGAAAATTAGACATATGCATAATAAAACGAACAAACTGGTGTGGGGCTTCTATAATTATATGAATTATATGACCATAAAAATGTGAGGCTTAAAGTTATTTTGCTCAAGAAGCTATGAAGGAAACTAGTTACATAAAATAGTGAATTAAAAATTTAAAGTTAAAGAAGTGAATGGAAGAAAAACGAAAAAGCGGGCAGGAGAAGGAATTTCTATCTTATATACTTTTAGAAGTAATTTGTAAATCTCAGCGTTTTGATTCAGTGAGAAAATTACAGATCTTGCTCCTCCGGAGTGAAAGTTACAGTAAAGGTGGAGTTAATCATGTAGATAATTATTGTAAGAATGTAGCTAATTTGAAATTATTAAAATCCACTTCGCAAGCTTCGTTTGATAGCTGGGTCCCAGCTGTCATATGAATCCGTGACAAATGTATCAACTCTGTAAATATATTTAAACCTTAAATCTTTAAATCTAATTGATCATTTGTCAGGACTTGAAATAATTATTCCATATGCAAAAATACCACAAAATAAATATAAATGTATAAAAATTCAAAAGTTAACATTAAAAACAAATTTCTATGAAAGACTTTTTATTTAAAACCAATGACAGCTACATTATTAAATGAAATATCACTTTACAAGATGTTGTTGTTTTGAGTATTTAGTTGAAAAGATATATGGCGATGTGAGAGTACTTAGAAAATAAATTCCTAATCGCAAAAACTTCTTTTTAACTGTAACTTCGAAGTTGCGCAGTCTATAAATTTTCCTATATAATTAGAATGATCCATTTTGTAAATTCATTTCAAAACTATGAATGGTTAGAACTCTTTCTTACTCTTGCCTTTTCATTCTTTCTGATTACCTTTTCTACTCTTCGTTTACTCTCGTCATGGGTTGCACAAAGGAATTTCGAAAAAATTGGAAATTGGATTATATTTATGAAATTCAAAAGAATAAGAAGGATCATAAGACTTAATCTTTTTAATCGTAAGACTTTAAAAAACTCAACACCTGCTTTTTCAAACCTAGATTAAGACACACATACTCGTACATATACGCGTCTGCCTGCTCCCTACATACACACGCATTTCCCAAAACATGCACACCCATGCACCCTATTCCCCTAACACACGCAGAATCCTTTTCCGAATTTCGGAATTTTTATTTAAAAAGATTTAACCCTGAGAAAAAGAAATTTAGAGGTGAGATAAATAAAACGCTACTTAAGGCGACGGTGGACACTTTTACACACTTTTGAGAATACTTCACTTAGAGTTATGATTTTTCCCATATGTGTTAAAATATAAAATTTCTTTAAAGAACTATTTGAAGTGAAACATATTATTTTAAAAAAAATTAGGATATAAATAACTTTAAAACTTTCTAAATAGTCCAGGTCATTTAATTTGCAAATTTTTCTATTACTTTTTTCCTATTATCCAATGTAAATTCATTTGGAACAAACGGTGCATGATTTTGTAATTCCAATTAAAGGCTAAAGTTATAGAAATATGTTTATGCACATTTATTGAATTTTCAAAGGAGTTTTATGCTTACTGAACTAAAATTGACTTTACACTATCTAAAAAAAACTCAAAACACAAAATCCATGTCCTATTTTCTTTCAATGTTCGACCGAAAGCTTTGTTATCAATTCTGTTTAATTTCTTCAAAAATTAAGATACCGGAACATTTCAAAGATATTCAAATCTAATTACAATATCATTTTGAGAAAGGTCATTAAGAGTGAACTTTTTTCTTCTAAAACCTTTAAATAGTTATTTCATTGATCAATATATTCTATAACACTATTTTAATTAAATATAAAAATATATTTTGGTGATGTAATGATAAAAATACTATTGCATTTTGCTTATTTCAAAGTCCAGTGTCTCCTTAAACAAAGCTATCGAATTCTTTTTCTGCATTTATCAGAGCAATACAAACTTTGATTTCTTTTCTTTATTGAAACGCAGATAGCTGAATCCATCGATTTCGTGGCGATTGCATTTGTCAAGCCATTTTGCTGCTTTATCTCAAATAAAATAAAAATAAAAATGTCAAGCGCAGTCACCTCGAACTAATGAAGAAAGTTAAAATTATCGAACTTGCAAGGTCCATTAACTTTGTTAAAAGGAAGCGGAGAAAAAAAATCACACGATTGTTGGGTGTTTAATTAATGATTTGCTCCTCCGCATCTCAGAATTTTTGTACAAGCTCTCCGATAGCACCAATCACTTTTAGATTGATATTAATTCGAAGGAGATTATTTTTTCAAAAGACATTATCTACTTCAAGAAAATGGCTCAGTCTCTGCGCTGATTGAAGAAAGGTGGAAAGAATTTTGACAGCATTGGAAGAACATATTTGTTTCGGAAGAAAAATGAAAATTTGTTGCGGATAAATGCAGTATTACGACAAAATATGCAGTACTGAAATGAAAAGATGAAAAAAATTACATTATTGTCATCTGTGAATTTATTTTTTCTCAAAAGGAATTAACATACATTCATACACACTATGAGCGTGTTGATTTACCATGGTAAGCGTAAAGTAAATGTTCGAAGCGTGCACCGCCTCGCTGTATAGAGTGTTCACGCAGATTCTCAAACATATCCTCAAACAAATGTTGCTGCGGGCTCGTGCAAAATAAATGATTTTCTCACATAATGCAGGAACAGTTCTTGGCGGATCTTTGCAGTTGAACACACTCTCCTTTAACACTCCCCTTCTGCTGATACGGTGCACTACAAGAACGGCGAAATTTCGTAACAATAGACAGCATAACTGCACTACAAGAACGGCGAAACTTCGTAACAATAGACAGCATAACTGCACTACAATAACGGTGAAATGTCGTAACAATAGACAGAATAACTGTGTAACTTGGTGCCTTCTTTTTAAATTTCTCTTGGAATCATTGTTACCTTTTTCGAAATCGGACCATCTTCGCAATCATTTACGCATGAGTGGAAATAATGCTCAATTATAAATACTTTTTCCTCCGCCGAAAGACCCATTTCCAGCAACAACTGTACAACACAACTTCCTTTTCGCTACTGCGAACACGCGTAACTGTAGCTATGCCTCGTCGACAAACGCAACCACGTTTTCGAGATACCCTAGTTTCAGTACTGTATATTTTGGCCTACAAAGTGCAAGGGCTGATTGATAAAAAATGTTCATGATTTGTAATGGTAATTAAAAATGTAAAAAACTTAAATTAATATTACATAATTAGGGGATAAGTTAAGAAAAGATGGTGCACGTTTTTAAGGTTATAATGTCATTTATATAAACTTTACCATCGGTCATTCCTCCACTTTCGCCTTAACACAGTTTTGAAGACACGATGAACATCAAAATTGTGCACGAGGGAAACATCAAAATTGTGTACGAAAATGAAACACAGCCAACATTCAAATCATCTGGTCGTCATTTGCAGATGATTTAGAGTGAATGATGGCTGCATCATTTCTTCAGAATATTTCACAACCATACATCCACGAAAGAAGTTAACTATGTGAAAGATTAAAAGCAAGAAAATTATTAATTATGCCGATTAACTCAGAGCTATATTGAAGCCATTTCTCGTCATTGCAACGACTAATAATGCCTCGATACACTTGGACATTTATAAAGTCAAGATTATTGCAGATCATGTTAAAACGTCATTACAAATTAATTTTGGAAATCTGAACATTTCCAAAACACGAAACTCCCGATTAAGTATCAAAGCTTCTCCAAAATCCTTGATTATATAAAAAACATTAAATAAAAATTTCTTTTTATAGATGCAGGAACAGAATTTTTTCAAGCAGACACTCATCGTAACATGATGTCCAGGAGGCTTTTTTTCTTTATTTGTCAAATTGTCACTTTGGAGTTTCATTGTCACAGTGACCACTCCTACGATATTTAGTTTTGTTTCGAAATATTAAAATGGCCTATCTTCTTATTTCCATCTTCTTTTAGAATTTGTCTGAAGATTCAGATGGCATGAATAAAAACCAAATATTCTGAATACTAAAAGTCGATAGAAATTTATCTTTGGCAGTCTGCACCACATTGAGAAAATTCAAACGAAATGCTTCGCATTCAGGATAACAAGCCCATTTTGTTTCGGGAACAAGTCATTTATTCTGAATGTCCTGAAATTTGGCTTCATCAGAAATTAGCTTCCCGCTTCCAGTACGAAATATCGATTCATTAACTCAGAAGTGTGAACATCTCCCCATGATAATTATTTGAGAAATCTAGAAGCTGCTAATTTTGTCTTGTGAGCCGTTCGAAAAGAAGAGATGCTTGGAAAAGCTTTAATGTGCAGATATGTACGCTAGTCTGCATTATCGAAAGTTATTAGGCACAATGGTAGGTGCAGCAGCAGCGGTGTTTGGAGAGCCGGAGTGCAATTTGTAAACAATGGAAGACGCGAAATGAACAGTTTTACTTTCTTTTGTTGTTCAGCGCCGCGTAACTGTTTCGTTGGCACGATTTGCTCGTCGAAAAGTTCGCTTCCATACTATCTGTGTTTGCAGGATAAGTACGTGTTTTAGAGGAAACACATTCTCTCGTCAAAGGCGAAGTTGTCCTGAAAGTCTGGAGGCTAAGAAAATATTGAAATTTTCAATGCGAAATCTCGACTCGAATGGAAATAATTTGGAGGATAACAATGTTGATGGGATGGATAAGAAATGCTGTTCTATTTGGTGTGTTGTAAACAATAGCAATGTTGATTGAAAATGCTGTAGCAATAAATTCCTTTTACAATGTAAAGCAAGATCGAAATTTGACATTAAAAATTTGAGGTTAAGACGATGCTATAGACTACTGAGAAAATCCTTAGTAAAGGGATCATTTTAGAGAGAAAAAGCGCTTTATTTTGCAGCACTAGAATGCGTAATAGCTCTACAATACAACAAAAGATATTGCATATTTAACGAAGAAAATAAATACAAATTAGGATTATTTTTTAAATATTTCATGCACATTTGCCGAAATATATCCGACTGATATGAAGCAAATCTATTCTCACATCGCAATATACACGTAATGATATTTTAAAATCTTATTAAAAACCTAATTAATTTCCTAATTTTTATCTTAATTTAGCCCATATTAACTTCATTCTAAAATGTCCTCTTGATTATTGATTCGACTCCCCCTTTTTTTAATTTAATTAATTCTGCACGTGCTCTATAAAGCTGCTGATTTATGCATTTTCGCCAGCTCCGAGAGGAGGAATCATATTCCCTCATGCTTACTACATTCTTTCAAATATTTTTAAGACTCCCTTTTATAAATCAACACGTGTCGAAGAAATCCTATCAAAATTTCCAAGTCAAATTATTGAAAGGTAAAATTTGTCTCTTTTGCTCTTGTGCCGCGATGCAGACTGCCGTATCTTTTATGATAATTTGTTTCTCGTACAAATTATACCTCTCGAAATAGAATGAATTTAAAATTTCAAAAATCTCTTCTAAAACATGTTTACATGTATATCGAAAAACCGGGTTCAACTTATTGAAGATTAATTTATTTGATATAAAATATCTAAATACATTTGGTTGAATATTTCTGCATAAAAATGAAAAGGAAAAAAGTTCATTCCGAAATGAAGGACTTAATATGGCAAAATAAGAATAAAAATAATTTTTAAATATTTCAAATTGTGTAAAACAAAGTACGAGAATATTTAGCATGTTAAGAAATTTATTTTTTTCTTAATACTTAAATTTATGTTCTCATTGAAATTAAATAAACGATAAATTATAATATGACTAATAAAGAAAAGAAACTTCTTTCATATTTAAAATTGATGATGCTTTGAAAATATTATTTATGACTAAGAAGCTGGTTTTCAAAAATCACAGAATATTTTTTATTTCATTTTGGATTTTAAAATTTCTCTGTAAGGTTCAATTTGGCTTGTATATTTCAAAATATCATTAGAAACTTTTAAGATCTAAATTAACATCTATATGGTTATAAAATATTTCAAAATAGAGTGTTTACTGTTTGATAAAGAATAACAGGGAAAATGTAAATGATCACACATTGTAGATAACAGCACAAACAGAGATTTACGAAATGTGATAGTTAATTACCTAGAAATTATGGAACAAAATAATAAAATATGATAGGGAGAAAAATATCACAATAATATAAGAGACATATATAATAGAATACATTCTAGAAAACTTCTAAAAAGTGAGAGAACCATTAGTAATAAAGCTTCACGCTGTAGACTTAGAAGTAGATGCACACTGTCTACCAATAAGTATTTGTATGCCCATTCAAATGAGGATGTCTGAGGTTTTGCTCTAAGTCAAGCCTTTTGTACTTAAATATCATGCAGGAAACAGTGCTGGCATTAGTCACATGCAAAATGTAACGAAATTCAGAGCTGTTTGACTTCGAGAAAGGAGTAATTGTTGGATATCTTAGAAATGGCCGATCATTAAGGGAAGTATTCAGTGAGTTAAACCTACCAATTGATTATCAGAATATGCTTCGACCCGGCAAACCCACAAAACTAAGAGATAGAGAACGACGAGTGCTGTCCAAAAAATTTGGAAAACCCGCACCAAGCCGATGACCCTCATACTCCAGGAGTTCCAACAAGCATCTGGGATTCTTTTTTCAATAAATATCATCCGCAAGGAAGAGCATTTGCTTGATTTCCACGGTCTTGATGCCACCAGTAAGTCATTAATTACAAATTCCAACCGCTCTGTTCGGTTGAGGTGGTACAAGGCACGTCAAAATTGGACCATAGATGAGTGGAAACAGGTTTTCTGGAGAGTGAATCAAGTTTCAATCTCTACCTGCCGGATGGCAGAGTTTAGGTTTGGCTAATGCATAGAGAACGCCTTTTGCCAAAATGTATTGTACATATTGTAAAGTTTGAAGGAGGTGTAATTATGGTCTGGAGAGATTTCTCATAGTATGGACCGGGATCCATGATCCCAATTCATGGTAAGCTCAACGACGACTTCTACTTCACTATTTTAGACAATAATGTGCTTCCTGCACTGCGCCAATTTTATGGGTTGGGTCATTGTTATTTCCATTATTACAGTGCTACTTGTCATGTTGCGAGGTCCACCATGGATTGGTATAATGATAATGGAGTGAACAGATTGGACTGACCTGCTCAGAGTCCAAACTTGAATCTTATAGAAAATCTCTGGGAAAAGTTGGATCACCGAATTTAGGGATGCAGCAACCGCTCCAAATCGGAGAAAGAACTTGCATGTCTTCTCCAAGCCAAGTAGAAAAGAACACTGTCCATCACCGAATCCGTTGTGTAAATTATGCAGCGGTGGGTTAAGTCTATAATTGCCTTAGGTGGAGGCCCTACCATCTATTGAATATGAATAAATTGTGTTTATCTCTTTTATCACAGGTTGGACACCTGTGATATTACTTATTGGTAGATAGTGTATATTCTCTAAGGCATTTTTTAATGAAAAAAAAAAACTGTAGATAAGAAACTTGTATCTACTCGAACCTGATCAGAATTAATAGAAATGACTTCCCAGTTATGGTTATAAGTATAATCTCGGAGAAGAAAAAGCAAGCGTAAAAGTGCTAGATGACCGTTTCTATCACTTTAGGGGTCAATCATAGAACTATCTTATAAACAGCCTCTACAAGACCATATTGTAATGAAATGGTGCTATATTTTTTTTCATTTAAAGACGCTGTAATACTTTTGCTTACGTATTCACTTAAACTATCGCAATGCATGAGACTCAGATTTCGAAACTACTTTTTTGGTTCAAATTGTAAGATAACGCCATCAGAAATATAATTTTACTCATTTACGTCGGTGCTTTGATTTCTTTTTAAGCTGAACTGTAAAATTAAATTTGTTGCAGCCAGTGCTGTAGTTTCAAGGCAGCGATTATAAGCATAATTACAAAGTAGCGATTGAATCGTGTGTACTACAGTTTTTGAGAATATTTTTACTTAGTTGATCCATCTGCAAAACATACCCTAATTTAAAAGCATTTCTTAAGAAACTATGAGGATCGTAAAATTTTTAACATCAAATAATATATCCTGCATATTGTAATGCTATATTTGTTTATTTGAAAATAAACCAATATTAGCTTAATCTACAATATAATTTAAATCCGTAAATGGAAGAATATTAACCTAAAATTTTCCCCAAACAGTGTTGAGGTAACTTTGATACCTGAATTCATATTCATTTCTGTTCTAAAGGATCCAGTTCTGAATGAAAACAAAATGAATCTTGCCAAAATGGATGCAACGGAACAATTCTATCCTCACGTTAGTATAACGGATTTCAAATCGAAGGGTGCAAATCGAGTGGAATTCGAATAACGCTCTCTGCATCTGTTCAGTGATCCTCCTCTAACCACGGAGCAATATGCATAAACTTATGGATAACAATAAAATATGAAAATGAATGACAGAAATGCTTTTGTTTTTCATCTAAGATTCGAATGTGAATCATGAAGTTCAAGTGCATTTTTAAACACAAAGCACAATAAATTTAAACCAAACGTTCGTTATGATGTTTTCGTATAAGCTGAAAAAATGAATACATTTCAAAAATAGGATTAACAACTCCATAACTCATGTAAGTCCCGACTAAATTTATACCTCTATAAGATAAATAAAAATTTGTTTGATTCAAATGATGTTTAATTATTTTAAAAATATATTTCCCTTAATATCATTAAATATTTTCCGCTGTGTGTGTGAGAGAGAGAGAGTGCAAAAAAAAAAGAAAAAGAAATATTATAAATTGTTTAAAGAAAATAAAAATTTATAGATAGAAATTAATAGTTTAGCAAAAGTTTTAAACCTTTTTTAATTTGTCTATCACAAATATGATATATTTAGTTGAATGATAGTCATATTTAACTGTAAATAAAAAGAAAATGAAAAAATGGTGTTTTTTTTTATCCGCTCTGGGAGTAACTATAATTCTCTCACAATGTTTATATTTTCATCAGTGTCTTATCTCATACAAAAGATAGCCCACGGGCACTAAGCCAGTCATGCAAAATGAGACTGAGAGAAAAATCCAAAAAGGAAAAAATATTCCTGTATGAAATGTCAGGCTTTTTTATCCTGGAGGATATTGATCTTAAGTAAAAAAGGAGAAATGTAAGCATTTCTTTTCGGTAAATATACCTCAGTTTCCCCGAGGCAAAATCGTAGGTGAGAAAAGTAATATTTAAAGGATGTTTACGTTGGGATGGGAAAAAATAAATAGACTACCTAAAAATTAATTAAAATCTTTTTTTTTATAAATTTCTTATTTTTTATTAAAGGAAGCTTCTTTAGAACAGCCACTTCAAAGAAGCGAAGCATCATAAATTATAGTATTTTTTGCGAGGGTTTCTTGTATAAAATCTATTTCTATATAATTACAATATTTGTGTATTATTTAGGTTTTTTTTAATAGTTTTGTTTTAATAGTCTTAATCTTTGCCTTAATTTTTTAGGGGGATTTTCTTATTTATAATAAAAAAATGCTTGAAAATAAGATTTGTCTTAGAGTATGTCAGAAATCTAGAAAGCAATAATGTAAAGATTAGTGTGTATCATAAATTATGGAACACACGATATTATTTATGCTGTAGATTTATTTATGTATATATATATGTAATTATTAGTGTAATTGTTTGTGTCATTTATGCACCAAAATTATTAAAGACGAAGTTAATGCACTAATATTCTAGGAAAATCAAATAAAATTTTTCGTATAAAGTCGGCAAACTATTACAGAATTGTTCTGGAACAGATTTTCTGAAACAAATGTCACTTACTTAAACAAACAGCAATTCTGATATGAATTTTGATAAAAGAGTGATTCCTGAATTTCGATTTCCCAAAAGAGCTCATGTCACGCACTAACATTTTCTGGCAAAGTGTTAACGCTAATATTTTCGTACTGCAATTCACTCGAGAAAAGAGCTGCATGTCTAAAAGGCACGAAATTGTAATGAAAAGCTATCTTTGTCTGTTGAAGGCCATTAGACTAAATTTCAGCCGTAGTATCTGAGTCAAAAATCCCAGAACAGAATTCGAAAACAGTGGAAGAGATCGCATTAACAATATCCCTTTCTTCTATTGTATTGCGCTATGTAAAGGAATCTTGATAGAAAAGTTCGCATTCGCATTGCCTGTATTCTGATGATAAGAGTTTTGGGAGTGGAAATGTATTTTAATCTGGCTAGCGAGTTATTAAGGATTTTTGAGGTGTTTACCGAATCTGAGGTACTGAAATCTTGGAAATACAACTTTCCAGCAGCGATGTGAATTCTTTACGAAGCTACGGGAGACGTGATTCTTTCAATCATTTTAACTGCAATCATTAAAGAATATGCACATGTTTGATTTGCATCTATTTGGCACGTTAAATAATGCTTACAGGATTTTACATGGGATGGAAGTTTATTTGTGTTTACTATACAAAATACGGTGCTAAATAGGACATAAATTTAAGTGTCTATGTACCTTCTAAAAAGTCACCAAGGTTTCTTATAATTTATTCCCTGATATGATGATATAGTAAATATTTGCAGCTGCACCAATTCTCTTTATAGTTCGGAAGGATAGTCTGTATAGTTCTTGTGGTTCGATCTGCCATTTGCTTTCAGAGCCTTTGCATAAACTCA
>JAPMOR010035523.1:16129-35087 GCA_026543865.1 Argiope aurantia
TTGTGGTTCGATCTGCCATTTGCTTTCAGAGCCTTTGCATAAACTCACAGTGAAGGTTACAAAAAATTTCCTTCTTTTTTAGAATCAGATTGTTTTCACAATATCGAGAATGATTAAGCAACTCCGGGAAACAAATCAGACAAGTTAATATCGAACAAATTCAAGAATTCTTAAACTAATAGGGGGACACAGTGGCTTGAGAGTAAGGTTTCGGCTTTGGAACCAGAGGGTTTCAAGTTCGAAGCCCGATTCCACCGAAAAATCGTCGCGTAGCAGACCTGGTGTACGTTAAATCCGTCGGATCCAAACGCTCTCCAGCTGGTGTGATGTGGAAGCTTGGAAAAAGAATGCCAGCTCAGATGTCGTTCTCGTCATCTAATAGCGGTTCAAAATTACGAAGCCCGTCCAAAATAGCCCTAGTGTTGCTTTAAAGCGGGACGTTAATAAAACTAAATCGAGATCGACAGACTACCCCATCCAAATTAGCAAAAGTTTTTGTTATTTTATAACTTCGGCATTGCTGGAGACAAATTGAATTCATTGTTAGTGAAATATAAATCCTCCAATTTCATATCTGTATAACATTAGTTGCAACTGCATAGCTGCAAACATTAAATTTGCGTATACTTTGAACTAGAAAAAAAGGCAAAGACTGTATATATATGATTACTGAAACGATAAATTACATACATTACAAATATTGTAAGCTATAGATCTTGAAGCTGTTTAATTTTTATTCAAGTGGTCAAAATTTAAAATTATCAATAAAAACAATCCTTGTAAGAACTCCAGCTTTGCTATTTTCAAAGACGTAATAAAGAAAAGGTCAAGGACTCACTAAAAAGGTTAAATCCGTATTCATTTAATATACGACATACATTAAAAAAATAAAATGCATTTTACATTAAAATACAAATATTCATTTGTACTTGTATATATCTGTAAACAATAAAATAAAAATATAATTTTCTTTGGTGTATGCATGCATACAATATAATATCAATATCTAAGTTTTAAATCAAAAGATATATTTGCATAAAAATATCTATTTTATTAAATATATAGATAATATGCATAAGACACCACCACAGAAATATAATTCGGAATCAAAATTACTAATGCTATAAATTAATAAACAGCCCGGAAAATAGGTTATAGGGTAAAAAAGTACTCCATAACATCACATTTAATATCACCCAAATAGTTGTTTTCAAATTAATTTTTTTAAACAAAATATGTAAATCTATTCCAAACTTTTCCCAAAGATTTTATATTATTAAGTGAGCATAGTTCTCTTAAAAAACGCATCAACATTTTGGAATTTTTACTGAATTATTAATGAATATTTCAATTGAGAGGGCAATTCAGAGATAAATGTGTAGTTGCATAATGCAGAACTCGGATAACAAAAACCGTTTGCCGATCTATCTATTTATCAGAAACAATAATGACGGAAGAGGTTAAAACTAAATGTTTATTGCTCGAAAGGTTTGAATTTGAACACTATTACAACAGAAATGAAATAGATTGTTTCCTACATTACGACAATTCTTGCAATCAATTTTAAAAGGACACTTGCTGTTATTAATGTGTAAGAAAATTATTTACTTGTGAAAATAATATCAGTTTTTCTTTGTTTGTATGAGAAGGATTCTTCTTCAGATCCACAATTGAGTTCATATCCCAATTTCCGTGTGTTTAGTCGAAAATATTTAGAAAGTTTCTCACCATCTTTTCACAGATATCGATTAACATGTGCTAAGATTACATGTTGATCAACATGTTTTCCTTCAGTGCTTTTCTTGTGGATCTTCAGAATTTATCAATTGGGCAAGATGTAAAAATGTATGTCTTGCTTCCAATGATTTTACAATAATTATCTTTCTGATATTTCTATGTAATACAAAATTAATGAAATTTTTTTCATGATGTTGGTAATTATAATTAATTCATTATTTCAGTAATATTTGTAGTTATTTTTCCTGTTTGAAAATAAAATTTTGATTAAAGTAAAAGTAATGATTTTGAATTAATTTTATGAATCAAGTAATAGGCTTATAATAATTTATGTTTGTATTATACAGGAGTTATATACTGATTAAAATATTTTAAAAGTTTTTAATTTTACTTGAATGATTTTTTAAAGGAAAACACATTCATGGCATGAATTTATTTCCGTTTAAAATTAGATTATAATTCAGTTATTACCAGAAAAAAAAATTTATTTTTCTATACAAAAAAGGGTGACATATTAATTAAAATCATATTTGAATTGCTAATTTAATTTAAACAATTTTGAATTTCTTTAAAAATGCATTTATATCTTTACTGGCTTTTATTCTAAAATGAAAATTATAATTCAAGAATTGATAGAATAAAAATTCTGCCAAATGAATGAAAAACAAACTAATTAAATGAAACATATAAGTAAACATAGTATTATATATAGAACATATTAGAAAAACGTATTAGTAAAAAATGAAAAACATTAATTAAAACCATTTATAAATTATTAAAATAATTTAAAATGATCTTGAAAGAAAAAAAATTAAAAGTACTAGCCTAGGACTGAATTAAGGCCTGGTGAGGCTAAGCCAGCGCCAGTCCAATTGAGCTGTTCAGGCGTTCTGAGACAGGACACATTATTAGTATATAAGCTATTCTGAAAGTCTGGGACATTTTCTTTCAGTTGGCTGGCTATTGTTCTTTAATATTTTATTGAATGAGCATCTTAAATCGATATTACCGTTATACTAAATCTCGTCCCAAATTGAATTTTCCAACCTGTGCATTCTCCTTTTGAGACAAAAACTTTCAAAGGATTATCTGGCTTGAACAGACCAATCATGCTGACTAAATTTCTAGAGAATGCAATACAGGCGAGCTTTTGTAGAACTGTTCTTCCATTCTACCAGTACATTCAAAACACCTGTTATGTTGATAAATTAAAATGTGCTGTAAATATGGATGTTAATAGTTATCATTCAGAATTTTATGATCTTTAATCTATAAATAATTTCATAAATTTAAGTAGAATTTTTCAAAGGTAAATAATTTTAGGTTTATCAATGTAAAATTAATGAGCACTGTAATAAGATGATCAAATATTTAATTACAATAAATTTTCAAAGCAGCTAAAGAATTATTAAATCTTTTACTCTGAAGTCACAATTTAGCAAGTTTGATAGATTAAAAAAATAAGGCAAAGTTACTTAAACAATTTAAAGCCTTTAGAACACTTATTAGATAATAATTCATTATTTAGAGTTGACGATAGGGTTTAATAAAGTTGACTGTCGTTAGAATCAAAAGGTCAAATAATTTTGTTGTGGAAAATATAATTTAATAAATTTATTTAACTATATTTGCATAATTTGATAATTGGCATTAGACATTTTGTACTTTACTGCTGAAATGAAGTGAATCAAATTAGATTGCATTATCGTCCCATTAATGGCAATGATATTATTCTACAGATAACAGTGCACGACTGAGTTGGATGTGTTAGGAAAAGGAATTTGAGGTTAGAAAGGAAAACTGCCTTGAGATAAAGTAATTCCAAGTGCATACTTTTTAAATTCTTTGAAAAAAATTCGCTTTTCAAAGAAAATTTAAGAATTAAAAAAAATACATATTCAAAAGTTTTTATTACGATTCTTTTATATGTTTGGCTGCTAAAACCATTTAGTGATGGTAATAAATTCCACAATATACACTTTATTACAACTATAACTTTTATTACAACATTGAATTGTCTATGCATTCGCAGATGTCGCATTGCAATATTAAATGGTCGGTAAAGCCTCTAATTTCGAGCTTGTTATTTCAAAATTAAGAAAAATTACTTTGCTAAGCAAATGGGACGTCAGCAAATTATTTAGCCACAGAGGTAATCCTGTGGTAATTTATCCTCCACCATATCCTAAATTCTGGAGATACTGGTAAGCAAGTTGTGGATACTTTAAAATACCAAATGCACAGATATCTAATCAAGTAAATGTCAATGAATTCAAAACCGAAAGTGTGAATAAAATATAACTTGATTTTAAACGACTATCAATTCCGTTGTCAGATAGTATCAATATAAACTGTTTTAATATCTGGATATGTTATTGTTGCTAAATTTCAGTGTAAAACTTGAGATCAAGATTTCAGATATTTTGATCATGAATTACATCTAAATAATAATGGTTATAGAAGGAGAGTATTAGGATACTAATATTGTCGCGTAGATGAGTTGAATGTAGCAAGTCCAATAGAAATGAACACACTCAAGATCAACTGAAGATTTTATTACCAATCCAACTGTTTGAAAAACTACTTATATACAGTTGAAGAACCTTCTAGAATTGGGAATTTACTCGCAGAAAAAAATGGGAATTTACATAAATAACAGATTAGAATAATTAACATAAATTTGCATAACTTTGCATAATTAACATAACTTTGACATGAAGCAAATTGAAATTAAAAATCGATTTTTGACAATTCGCCTCGCTTATATTCGAACCTGCAACCTTCCGCTCAGCTATGAGATGATTCGTTCAGTCGACTGAGCTATGATGTGCTTGGTCGAAAGGAACAATTTTCGCTACATTTCCCCCGCCTTAGGAGGAAGCAGCGTCCCGCTGCAATCCGGTGTGGCTCCTCGTAACAGGTCTCCTGGAAATATCAGGCATCCCTCCATCAACAAATTGTCTTCTTGGATCAAGATAGGGGTTTAGTCGTAGTACGTGGACGACGTCTTTTGAACTCCGACGCCCTCTATTTCGCTCCATACTTTCAACTTCATACGTCACGTCAGATAGACGTCGTGTTACTCGATAAGGTCCGAAGTAGCACCTTAAGAGCTTTTCGGATAATCCCACCTTTCGTACCGGGGTGAACACCCAGGCTAAATCCCCGATATTGTGGTCAATGTCTCTCATCATATCGGCGCTTATCTGTAACTTGTGCTTCGCGGATGCGGAGTTTTGCAAGCTGCCTAGCTTCTTCAGCCGTGGTAATCGGATGATGCACATAACTGTCGTCAGAAGTTTCGGCGTTAGACTGGAAAATTACGCCAAGACGCGTCTGGATTTCTCTACCGTGAACAAGAAAGAATGGACTAAACCCCGTGGTGTCTTGTTTTGCTGAACTGTAGGCAAAAGTCACAAAGGGCAAAATGGTATCCCGATTTCTTTGTTTAACGTCTATGTACATAGATAGCATGTCTGCCAATGTCCTATTGAATCTTTCTGTCAACCCATTGGTCTGTGGATGGTAGGCGGTTGTCAGAAGATATGACGTTTGGCATAACCGATTGATGTCTTTAACAACGTTGGCTAAAAATATACGTCCTCAATCACTTATCATTTTCTGGGGAGCCCCGTGCTTCAGTACAATTTCTTCAACTATGAATTTAACAATTTTGGCGGCCTCAGCGTTTGGTACTGCCTTTGACTGTGAATCTGGTTAGGTAATCCGTGCAAACAATAATCCACTTATTCCCATTTCGGGTAACCGGTAAGCGTCCAAGTAGATCTATTCCAATTTTAACAAACGGTATGTCGGGGGTTTTTATTGGATGGAGCTGCCCCGGCGGAAATTGTGGTAGTGATTTTCGTCTTTGGCATTCTCGACAGTGTGATACATATCGACGTATGCTCCCATATAACCCTGGCCAAAAGTATTTCTTTTTTATTCTGTCATATGTTTTGGCAAAACCGAGATGACCGGTGGTAGGAGCATCGTGAAGGCTTCTTAGTACATCGCTACGAAGCTGCTTTGGTACCACCAAAAGCGATTGCTGTCCCATCGGATTATAGTCTCTTTTATACAATATACTACTTCTCATTTGATAACTCTGGCACGCTTCACCTCTCTTGAGGATTGCTATGATGGTCTTCAATTGTTTATTCTTTCGTTGCTCTTTTGCGTAATCTGCGATAGCTACAAGGAAGGGGATTTCGTCGTTGCTCTCATTTGTTGGTTCAACAAAGGGCTTCCTTGACAGAAAATCCGCATCAGAATGTTTGCAGCCACTCCTGTACGTAATATTGACGTCTTCTTGTAACCCAAGAGCCCACCGAGCCAGGCCTCCTGACGGATCCTTAACTCTGGCCGACCAACACAAAGAATGGTGATCCGTAACTACTGTGAACGGTTTTCGATACAGATACGGCCTGATTGTACTGATTGCCCAGATCAAGGCAAGGCATTCCTTTTCGGTTGCAGAATAATTTCTTTCAGCTGCAGTAAGTGACCTAGATGCATAGGCCATGGGTCTTTCTGTGTCATCCTGGATCTGCGCCATCACCACGCCGATTCCATACCCATTAGCGTCCAAGTGAATGCATTTTTCCCCGTCCGGCAGAAAATGTCCCAGAACGGGGCCCCAGGTTTGTAATTTTTTTGAGTGTTGAAAAAAGATTCCCTTTGTGACAAATTCCAGGAAAATTTTGCGACTTTCTTCAATAAGTCATGCAGGGGTTTTGCAATATCAGCGTAATTTTTAATGAATCGCCGGTAGTATGAGCATAGGCCTAGAAAACTTCGGACATCTGCGATATTTTCTGGGGGTAGGGAACTTTTCTACGGCTACTAATTTCTGTGGAACCGGGTAGATTCCATTTTGTTTATCTCCCAGCATCGTTAGCTTCTTTTTGCCAAATGAACATTTCTTCGAATTTAGCGTTAGTCCCGCTCCCTGGATACACTTCAGAACTTTCCTCAAGCGTATTTGATGTTCTTGGAAATTCGGTGAGTACACGATGATATCGTTTAGATAGTAAAGACAAATATTCCACTTTAGGCCCATTTGTACCGTGTCCATCATCCGTTCGAAAGTAGCTGGGGCGTTGCATAGTCTAAATGGCACGACTTTAAATTCATAAAGACCATCTAATGTCATGAAGGCCGTCTTTTGTCCTCAACCTGTATTTGCCAATAGTCCGACTTCAGATCCATCATAGAGAAAATCTTTGCACAGGCTAGACGGTCCAAGGCGTCATCTACGCGAGGCAATGGATATACATCCTTTTTGGTTATCTTGTTCAATCTTCTATAATCGACACAAAATCGTCATTCATCATTTTTCTTCACAAGGACGACTGGAGATGACCATGGGCTGTATCACGTCTTTTAGCATCCGCTGCACCTCCTCGGCAATCGCGCGTCTTTCAATGGCTGATACACGGTACGATCTTTGCTTGATTGGTGTGTTGTCACTTGTATCGATCTTATGTCTCACGGAACTGCATCCAGATTTTCGCAATGTCCCCTTAAAGTCAAAAATGTCACTAAATTCTTCTAGCAGACTCAATAGCTCTTTTTCAGTATTCGTTATATCACAATAGAGAATTTCTTTTAACTTCTCATGTTGTTCGTTTTCTAGATTTGTGTCCTTTTGAACTTTCTCGCTCTTTATCAATCAAGGAGCAGATTGCGTCATTAGCTATTGTCGTTAAGCACCCTATTTTCATCCCTTTCGGAATCAATTGAGTTCGTTGGGAATAGTTTGTTATCCACACCTTACAATAGCCATTCTCAATGTCGACAATCCAGGCCGGTATAGATAACTCCTTTTCGTACCTCAGAATTGTACTACCAACAATCATAGCTCCATCTGCTTCCTGCACTTGCAAATTCAAAGCACATATTTGCCTTGTTGAGTTAGAGTCAATTAAGTAATCCGATGCGTCAATCAAAGAGCAATCCGATTCCTTTGAACCCGAGTTGTACGGAAGGATTTCGGTAAGGTGGAGCCCTTGCTTTCCACAATCGATAACGGCATCAATGGCACAGAAAATGTCCTAGTCAAGTATCATTTGATGTCTACAGTTAGGAAACACGAAAAATTCAAACGGCTTCACGGTCCCGTTCAAGTCCATTTTTAATACACAGCGTCAAGAGGCGCCTACAGTTTTACCACAAGCGGTTTTCAGTATAGGTCCATTCTCAATATACTTAGGGGCATTCACTCGTCGCGCAATTCAGATATGACAGAATCATCGGCACCATAATCAACGAGGGTTTTTACACATTGTCCATTTGCGACGATATAGGCTTCGACTTTTAACTTCGCTGTTGTGTACGCAGGAGGATTTTCTTCCACTGCGGCCTTACCTTCTGTACAGGTCGCCCGAGTTAGTTTTCACTCAGCGAGTCGGCGCGGAGAAAGTCTGGAACGGCGTGCTGGCGATTGCATCTCTCGGCGGTTGAGGGAACGTCGTGGATAAAGTGAACTGCTTCTTGTTCTGGAAGAAGTAGGCTGTGCGTAGTAGTCGTCGAAGCTACTAAGGGAGTCAGCATACACATCTAATCGAGGGTTAATGGTTGTAGTGGCTCGTGCTTTTTGAAATATTCGACGTCTCTCCCGGCAGTACCTTAGCACATGCCCTGGGCGTCAGCAATGATAGCAAAGGGGCACCTTATTATCAGTTCTCTACAAGTCTGTTCTACGTTGAGGAGTGTGTCTTTTGGTGGTTTTTACTGGCCTGGTTGGAACCGAACGTCGGGGAGTGGTCTTGTCTCACCTTGCACCTGTAATTGGTGCTAGAGCCTCCATAACCTCTTCCTGGATCACAGATGCAATATCGCGTATTTTCTCAGTTTCATAGTCTGTGTAGTCCTGTACTTCCGGCATGATCTTTTGAAGCTCCTCCCTGACGATAGTGGGTACCAATGATCGGAGATAATCGGCATCCGTTTCGGTCGACACCTTAGAGACATTAGGTAGCCTCTGAAATCGTGGTCGAACGATACGTCTTCGGCGAAGGCTCTATGTGACGGCATCGTTTTATGAAAGCGTCCGTAGTCTCATATTCCCGAAATTTGGTACAAGTTCTCTTCAATGCCCTTCATGAGATGAGCCACTTTCTCGTCTTCGGCCATAGAGAGGCCGGCAAAGGAAAAGAACATCTTGAATGCAAGATTCAGATGACTCACGCATTCGCTGCGCAAGGGTGAGTAGTAGGCTTTCGGCCTGGCGCTTTATATCAGCTACGTTTTATGTGTTTTTCAGCGAATTCCGAAAAACAATCCAGTTAATGAAAGTGTCTTCATTGTTATCGAACCATTGTCGGGCTGTTCCGCCGAGGTAAAAGATGACGTTCGCGAGGCACATTTGGTCATCCAGCGATTGTGGTTGGCTATTTTATCAAAATCCTTGAGACACCGGTTAGCGTCTTCCTGGTTGTTTCCCGAGAAAATACAAGGGCTTCTGGGGAGCTGGTAGGTCAAAACTGGAACTAGTGCAATGTTACTCGGAGCAGAACTGGCCACAGCTGAGAATTTATGATTGGCTTCTCCTTCTTCGACCATTTTCTTTAATCATCTAGTCGGATCCGGTAGGAGACAAAATTCAGGATAGAGTCCTTGAATACGTTGGCTTTGGTGTAACTCTGCCGTTGTCGTAACCGGCGCCTACACCAAACTGTCGCGTAGATGACGTGAATGTAGTAAGTCCAATAGAAATGAACACACTGAAGATCAACTCAAGATTTTATAACCAATCCAACTGATTGAGAAACTACTTATAAACAGTTAAAGAACCTTCTAGAATTGTGAATTTACTTGCAGAAAATTGGGAATTTACATAAATAACAGATTAGAATAATTAACAAATTTGCATAACTTTGCATAATTAACATAACTTTGACATAAAGCAAATTGAAATTAAAAATCGATTTCTGACAATTCGCCTCGCTTGTAATCGAACCTGCAACCTTCCGCTCAGCTATGAGATGCTTCGTTCAGCCGACTGAGCCATGATGTGCTTGGCCGAAAGTAACAATTTTCGCTACAATATTAATAAAGAAAAATAAGGCCCACTCTACAAATAAGTAATGGCAAGAAATTTGGAAATTATCTATTAAAATTGCGCTATTATCACATTGTTGGTAGTAAAAAATAGCCCTGAATCTTTCCGCACATTCGATTTCAAAATATAACTTTATAACTTTATCAAAATATAATATCATCTTCATAACAACCATGCAAGGCAGTGTAGAGCCATCTGTAAAACATTTTGTTAGGGATATACGGTTTAACACTGTAGAAGACTGAATATTTCAAACAAAATAGAAGATGCATTCCACTGTACCCGAAGTAGGCGAGTGCACAAAACCACAAAGATAATCTCTTTTCGTTGCAAAAGTTACACTTAATCAAACTTGTCTACAATCGTGATTATACGAAGAAACCAGAACGATGAGTGCTAGCGTTTTACGTATGGAATTAATAATTTATCTTATTTATTCTTGCAATTACAGTTTAGTAAGTATTTATAAGGTGTTGTAATCTTCAATAAAAAATACTTAAACATACAAGTGTATCTTCTTATTGCAATGAATGCTGTAGTTGCCATAAACTACTTTTTATATGATTTTTTTTTTCCTTTTACTACATGTCCAGTTAGAAATTTTCCTTCTAAGAATTATGAATTTAATATTGATTATGCTAAAATTTGTAATAAAATAAAATAGAACTACATTCAGAAACCTTCTAAACAATGTTTTTCACTCCAAGTTCAAAAACATTTATGGCAAAACTAAACTTACTCCATTCGACAAGACAACGAATGTTTATAGATATTTGTAGCTGTATAATAGAATAGTATTAATTATTGCGAAAAAAGTGTGCGTTTTTCGGATCGGACTTTGAAGAAAGTCTGTATGACTACGCGGTTCATTTGCTGTTCTCAATTATCGAATCTATTTCATGAAACGTATTAGTTTAAAATCACTATCATCATCAATTTCATAATACATTTCATCTTCAAATTATCGTTGACATTATAAGTGTGTTATTTTTCCAGTCTTAATTATTTCTGGTAGTCTTTAATTATTTTTATAGAATTATTAGAGAAGAAAATAAAATTGGCATCCTTCGAGAATAAATTGAAACAATAAATTATCACATATTAAATTCCTTTCTTTTTTAACAGAACTGAGAGACTGCTTCGTCATTAACCTTCATTTTAATCATTTATAATAAAATAAAATATTAAATAAATTTAATAAACTGTTTTATGTATATATTTCGATGAGTGAACTAAAAGTTTTAATTTTTCTTTATTTTTTTTACTGAAAATTTTTAATTTTTCTTTTTATTAATTTTTATCGTTCTTCTGCGTTTCGTTATTTCATTTTAAATGAAACCCTTTCTAGTCCACTGTTATCAGACCGAAAAAAATAGAAGAAATTTTATTAAAGTTTTGTCTAATATTCGTTTGATCTACAGGAATTGATAATCGAAAAATTCCCACTTCTATAGAAGGAACTTATATCATTAATCCCCATCTCCTGAAGAAAAAGAATTACAACTATGATTTTTATTACATATAAATTAATTATTCTACACATTATTATATTAAATGGTATCGCTACCTTGCAATAATATATTTTACATAATGTTTACAAAATAATAATGGCAATATAGGATCGAGTTTCCAAATGTCTTTCGTTTTATCATGTACTCTTCTATCATCCTCTTACCTATGGCAGCTTACGTCCAAATCAACGTACATGATTTTTTTTTAATCAGAGACATTATTTAGATTACTCTAAGTGCAGCTTTTCCTAAAATTTGATAAATGCATTAAATTGTTGCTTTTCTTTCTGGATAACAATATTTCTTAGAGGATTACGAGTTAATGCACCTTTGGCTACCTCTAACAATTTGCTCCCAGAGTAGCTAATCTTTCTAAAAGTTTCTGTAAAGTCTTCAGCCACTCTAATCACCCATAAAAGTAATATTCAAGTTAATGAATGCCGTTAAAAGAAATAATAACTTTCTCATTCGATCATTCTTTTCTGTAAAACTTTTTATTCTTTTTGTGTGTTATGCATGAGATGAAGCAAATGTGAATGACCTGTTTTTCGCTTCTAATATTTGAATTTAAACATTTTAAGAAGAGTATTTAAGACAACAATTATGATAATAATATTCTTCGATACCAGAAATAATCGCAAGAATAACGAAACGAAGATTTTAAAAAAGAAAATTGAAATAACCCTCACGAATTCTAAAATTGTATGGAAATGATCTCTCGTCATAGAAAGTGAATAATATATCCTCTCTTTTATTACGATTTCTTTTCCCAGATATTCGAAAATTCAGATAAAACAACCAGAAGGAAAACGAGATAATATTCATAAATAAGGAGTCTCAGAAAAGCACGAAGAAGACAATTTGATTTGGGCGATATTACTCTCTCTTCATTCTGTTCGTTAGTTCTTAGCATGGAGAGAGTTCGCTCCCTTTGTCTGTTTCTAGTCTCAGTTCTTTCACTCTGGGCTTAATAGCGTTCTTTTTGTTTCTTGCGGCGAGTTCATCTTAAAGAAAAATAAGGTTCCTGCAAATCTCATTGGAAATCTTGGAGGATGGAGATATCTTTGTCAGCAAAAGGGAGAAAATTTGCTGCTGTTTACTTGAAATAAAATTTTGATTGTGGTTTTTATATTACAAAATTTTATTAAACGACTACGATACTAGATTTTAATCTAATATCATATTTTCCTTCATACCTGTATTTGTTTTTTATTATTTTTACCAGCATATACGAAATTGGAGAAATCTCATTGGAGATATTAAAAAAGAAAATTATTATAAATTATTAGCACTTGTGCATTTTCCATTTTTTTAAAAATGTGATATTAATTATTATTTTTTTACGATATCTATACATTTGCACTCAGTTTAGTAAGAAGTTAAATCATTTATTTACAGTATTATTTCTATGGAGAAGTTTAGCTAAAATTCCGATAGAATATTTGATGCAGTAATTAATAAATGAGTTTG
Source organism: Argiope aurantia (assembly GCA_026543865.1). Lineage (NCBI taxonomy): Eukaryota > Metazoa > Arthropoda > Arachnida > Araneae > Araneidae > Argiope > Argiope aurantia. The sequence goes on from JAPMOR010035523.1 coordinate 28,913, forward strand.
ATTATATTGCTCGGATGCAGAAAGATGTAATCAACTTAAATCTATTTCTTACCTCAGATGTACGTTATAATTAATTAATATCTTTTTTTAATTGCTGTCTTTTGTCAGGTTACAATTTCTGAAATATTTTGTTAAAACAGAACACATTTAAAACTGGAGCTATACAATGGTTACGACACAGCAGATCCATAATAAATAAATGATTAAAAAATCTGAAATTGTTAAAATTTATTTATTGAATTGCATTGAAAAATGCATTTTTTGTTAATATATTGAAGCTAACTGCCATTGTCGAAACTTGTCAGCTATTTGTCGCATTCTCTTCCTTCTGTAAAAGTTGGCGCCATTTTTCTTCTTACACTCCAGTTAAATGAAAAATCGTAATTTGTCAAATAGTTCTATTTAAATGTGTTGAAGCTCTGTTCTTTAAAAAACTACGCATTTAAGAAGGATGGAAATTTTAAATTTATGTCTGTTATCAAATATTTAATTATAATTATGTTGTTTGTGAAAAATTACATTTAGATGTAAAAAAAAAGACTTGCAGATTTTTTATTTTGCTTCTATTACTCCATCTATCATATATGGCTGATAAATGCCAAATTAATTGAATCGGATTTTGCTATATTTAATCAAAAGAGTTCTAAAATAAATTTTTGATTCTTAGCACTTTCAACGTTAGACGAGATATCTCGTCTTTTAGGCTAAAATTGTTCTCTTATGCCAGTTTAGATAGGTTGAACTTTCTAATACATATCTGAAGAATACCTTTACTTTTTTCATCACAAATTTTAGCCCACAGAAACCTGCAATTGGAAGTATCTGAAAGATGATATATCTCGGAGGTAGCGTTGAAAGTCTTAAACTAGATGCTTCATAAAAATATCCTATGGGATAATTATTCTCATAATTTATATATAAATAAATAATTCTCATAATTACATATAATTAGTCTTTCAATTATATATAATTATTCCTATAAATATACCTGTCTTCACTTTTCGTTTCACATCAAAGGCAGAAAAATATGTGACAAATAATAACTTAAACAGTACATCTTAATAAAGTACATATAGGAATTAAAGAGTACATACATAATACATATTTTACTTTTTAGCTTGAGCATTCAAAAAATTACTAACAAATTTCTCCATTTTCGAATTACAGAATTAAGTAGTAAAAGGAAAAAAAATACTTTTGTGGGTCTATGGAATAAAATATTCATTAACAAGGTTTTTTTCATTTCATCCCTCCTTGATAAATTATTAGTGTTTTTTCCCCAAACTATTATAGCATTTTCTTTTCTATCATATCGGATTTCTTAAATCGATATTTTCGCTTAAAAACGTGATCATAGAATTATTCATTTTTATTTTTTAAAAAGAATTAAATGCTGTAAAAATATCAACAGAAAATTCCAAAAATTCAGTTGAAAACTATTTTTATTTTTAAAGTTGTCAGTACTACTAGGGATAATTAAATTTAAAACTGAATGCTATTTAAAGACCAATGGAAGTTTTCAATGAATGTTCAATGCATTTGATGATTTTATAAACTGTATGAGAGTAAAGATATGCATAAATAACATCACGCACATGTTTCTGATCAAATTTTATAATTTCAATCTTTCATGCTGTCAGTTTCTGTGGTTTTCTAGACATTAAAGAAATTCTGAAAGTTCTCATGACTATAAAATTTTAAAATGTAAAAATAAATAAATAAATAAAGCAATAGCTTGCGTGCTTGTCGTGTATGATACTTATTGTTTCTTCACTGATTGAAGGAGATTTAAAATAGTTGTTTTACTTCGATGTAACATAATAAAAGTTTCAAAAACATTTTTTCCTCATACAGCTTGGTATGAAGGTATGAAGGGTATTTTGAATAAATTTTATCCTTGTACCATAAACTTCAATTTTTTTGTCCCATTTAAAGACAAGTTCTGTAGACATTTCTATAACAAAAGAATGAAAAGAAAGCGCTCCTATTATCGTTATTTTTGTGTTCTGTGATGCCAGCCTTTCTAAACGAATATTTAAAACTAACAACTTAAAATCTTGATTTCATATTGAGAAGGGCCGAGATCGCTTGGTGGTACGTCTCGGCTTCGGAACCGGAAGGTTTCAGGCTCGGGACCTGAGCCTGGACACCGCAGAGCTGTCGTGTAAGCGGATCCGATGCACGTTAAATCCGTCGGGGTCAAACATGATCCATTTTGTGTGGTGTGGTAGTTTGGTGAGAGGGTTGCCAGCTCAGATGCCGTCCTCGTCATCTGACTGCAATTCAGATTTACGAGATCCTTCCTAAAATAGTCCCAGTGTTGCTTTAAAACTGGGCGTTAATTATACTGAACTTCATTCTGAGAATATTTCTCCAGCAGTCGGGTTTTATCGAATTTTACAATTTTCTCTCGCTGCCTAATCAGATTCCACCAGAAAAAAAAACATTCACAATTTATTCGTGGATTTAAAATTATCAGACAAAAATCATATAAAATATAATAATTAAATGATTAGAATAGCAAATAAAAAAATTACTTTTAACATGAAGCAACATCTACTCATTTGTATATTAGAAATATTTTTTATTGACGTTACTAATTAAAAGAATAAAAATCTATTCCCATTGCATCAAATTATTAAAATCATGAGTAAAGTCATAGCTAATAATGCTCACTTTCTTTTTTTATTATACATTTTCAATTAAACAAATGGCTCTCAATGAATACCAAAAGAAAAATAGAAACAACAAGATTCCCTAAAAAGCTCTTTGTTTTTGCTGTGAGCGAAAGGACAATTCTGAAATTAATTTTCGCAATAATGGCCCAAAAGCAAACTTTATTGATTTCTTTAACGATTATCTTTATCCAACAAATCGTCTTTTCTCTTCCTCGAATTGAACATAAAAAATTGGAACTGCTGGTCTTCTATGGAGGCAATTAGGCTTAATCGTTGCACATCTAAGCTCCATTAGCTTTATTACGAAAAGAGAGCCAAGAAAGTACCAGAGGAGGAGAGCTCACTCATTAATTTGTTCATCTTCAAATACTTCTTGATTAATCAGGTTCTCTCGAAGATTGTTCATATAAAAAAAAGGCTTGTTCGCATTTTTTTCATTGCGGCGGTAACCATCTCAATTTCGCTTTTTAATTTTTGATCACGTCTATGGGCATTAAGTGGTCTCCATGTTAATTGTGTGTTTTTGTTTGGAAGTCACTAAATTGCTATCAAATTCATATGATACACCCAAATAAAAAACACACGTTAAGAATTTTCAAGTAGTATTTTAATGTTTAATTGTTATTTTAGATAAAGAATTAAAATTATCAAAATTGTACAAAATGTATTTATTTTTATTTGTGCTTTCAAATCAATTTTTACGAAAATGTTTACCAAATATTGCTTTTATTTCCAAAAAGTAACATTTATATTTGATTAATTAGGGTCTTAGAAACTGCTCTGAGTGTACTCATTTCATAAAATAATTTATATTTTTCATGTAGATAATAATATTTGAAACTTAATTTTAAGAAGATTTATGATCTTCAAATGACAATAAGTAACATTTTAAACGATTTCGAAGAAAAAGAATTCGAGGGAGTAGTACGTTTTTTGATGAAATCACTGTGCATTGATTATTATACGATAATTACTGTAATACTGTTTTTAGAAAAATTTGTCATTTCTTGAAGAGTAAATTGGGAGGAAAGAGAGTTATTTCAAGTTTATATTCCGAAAATAAAATAAGTCTCATTTAATAATAAACTGATACATCAGAAATCAATATTAATCTCATCCACATTCTAAGATCTTACGAATAACTCAAATCAATCAATGAGTACCAAATCAATTTTGGTACGCGAATCTATGAATTACACATTTTTATTCTTCTCATTTCATTAAAAAGTTTATGAATATATATATATATTCTTATTCTTCTACTGAATAAGTCAGTAAAATGCCATTGATTGTGTTGGGCGGTGGTAAATATTTACCATCCCTGTTATAAACAGCCACAACAGCAAAATTTAAAAAAAATTGCTCATGAATGAGCTTTATTTCTCTAATTATAGCATAAAATGTAAATTTTGAAAGAAAATGGCTTGCGTCCGTCAAAGGATTAATGTCATCGACAAAATCTCAGAATAAAGATTTAGGAAGGATTAAAGTATTATAAGACAATGATTTTACATTCTATATCTTGCATTGAGTAACAAAATTTGATCATCAAGAAAGAAATGTCAGCCGCGAGCCCTTAGTCACAACAAATAAAATAATTCTGATTTCGTTTCATATAAAGCTAAGGTTAATGAAATAAGTCATAAAATTTCTTCATTAGAAAATCCTTTTCATTGAACACATAGAAAAAATATGCCTGAAATGAATACAGGAAAATGGAAACTGAAATCTTTAATTATGCTCAAATCTGACAATTCATAAGCAGTCATTTTCGCGGAATCCTTGAATGAGTTAGCGAAATGTGTAGATCTCATTTGCCCTTGTTGCCAAGATATTTCTGGAAAAATAAAAACCTGCAAAATAGGAATTTTTAACAGCATTTATACTAACCTCAGAGACCTTGACTGCAGGATGAGCATCTAAACTGCCCAATTTCTTGCAAAACCATTTAGACCGTTTTTCTAAACACCTTGAAGAAATTCATAAATAAAAAATTGAACTATATCACCCGGGCATAAAGCCAATGCAGACCCATAAAAGCACAAATTGGACAGATATCTGATGGAGATTGCGACTTGAATTTGGACAGAAACTGTATAAACAAACCATGCTCAAGAATGTCAACGAAAAGAATGGGAACAAAATAATTTTTTTCTTCTATTTGGATATTTTTATTTTTTATTGAACTGTTTTAGATTTAGCCTATTTCGGTTTTTCGATTATTAATTATTTTACTATTTTATTACGGAAAGGAATTGTAATAATTCATCTCTTAGTTCAATGTAGCATGTTAAATAATGCTATCATCATACTTTAACAATGGAATCATTTTCAAAATTTTCCTCTTTCAGAATTTAAATCCATCAAGGCCAAACATCTTTCCACTGGTGTGGTGTGGAAGTTTGGAGCAGGGTGGTACCAACTCGAGTGTTGTCCTCATCATTTGACTACGGTTCAAAATTAAGAGGTCTGTCCCAAAAAAACCCAGTGTTGTTTTAAAACAGGATGTTAATATAAATAAACTAAACTAATTCTGAATTTCAAAAAAATGTGTATGATATTTTAAAAAAACAAGCAAAGAAATACCGAAACCTGTGTTAAGATCGCTTTGAGGTCAGTATCAATTGAACTGAAATCTCTGTCACGAATATGCCGGTATAGAAGCTCACCCTACAAAAATCGGCGATATTTTCTATCTATAAATACTATTTTCTCTTTTAAAAAAACTCTTTTTTTTATGAAATTAGAACCGTCTTTATACACAGAATATTAGAATAATATTTCAACATTTATGATATATTGAGTTAATGGCAAGAAATGACAAAAAAGGATTTCGCTTAAGAAATCATTTATTCTTCACTAATGAATCACTTTTATTTTTATGAAATTCAAGCTCCAATCATAATGATTAATTAATTACTCTATGTCAAAAATGGCAGAGTTATGTTTAGTTCAACAAAAGTGTTCTAATACATTTGCTGATAAAATACATTTCTTAAATAAAAGACATTTCTTAGGTAAGCTTTCTTAATAAAAGACATTTCTTAGTTTTCATTCATTAGCAAATTACAATGAAACAGGATAGCAGAATTTGAAAACGTCAGGACTGAAAATAAAAGCAAATGGTATGATAAATTACTACACATTAAATTACCTTTTTGTTTTTCATTCTTTTATAGTTGCATTTATGTATCTTCTAATTAAGGTATATATAATAAGAAGAAAAATAACTCTTTAATTTTTTTAATGTGTTTTCGGAGTGATTTCAAATTCTAAGATTACTTGAAAAATGTAAGCACATACTAAAACATTGGAAAATGTAATTTCGAATTGTTTCATTTTTTTCTAATTTCAAAATAATGTTTTCAAATCAATTAGTACGAAGTAATATATATATATATGTATATATATATATATATATATTCATATTTTAAAATATATATATATATTTTTTATATTAATATATATTTTTTTTTTATGTATTTATTCACTTAAAT
>JAPMOR010035523.1:38593-59266 GCA_026543865.1 Argiope aurantia
TTATTTAGGAAATGTTAACCGGAAATGAAAACAGACCGGACCCAATGTCAGGAAACAAAATGTTGCGCGGCAGTTTTTGAGTATGCAAGATTTGCGATATGGCGACAAAAAAGGCCATATTTCTCACACGTGACTTGGCTCATGTTGCGTACACTTGTTTAGACTTGAAACAAGCGACTAGCTTCCTCCATTTATATCAGCTCTATGTGAGATACAAGGAAACGACCCCGTTTGATATATTTATTTTTCTAAAATACTTTTCTTTTATTATGATAAATCTGAATATAAATATCAAATAAAAATATAAATGCTTTTTTAAGAAAAATTTCGATTTAGAGAATTTAAAAAGAAAATAAAATAAATATCAAACTTTCATAAAAATAAAGACACGGAAATAAAAAAAACTACTACCAAATTCAGATGAATTTCTAACAACCTGTTTATAACACTATTTTATGTTCATATTACTTTGTTTCAATTTTATGTTCATATTACTTTGATCTTTTCTCCACTTTATTGTGATTTCTTTTCATTTGTACTTAAATTAAGGATGAAACCCAGATAGAAAAGAAACGATGGCATTCATAAATTGGGAGACTCGCCAGAGAAAAAAAAAGAAGACAATTAGATTCGGTCTGCATTACGCTATATTCAATGTCTTCATTAGTTCTCTGCGATCTGTATCAAGTGTGCTTTCTTTTTCTGGCAGAAGTTCTTTGTGCTTAACAGTTTTCTATTTGTTTCTTAGGATGAGCTTATTTCAGGGAAAGAGAGACTGCTGCAAATCTCATTTGGAACTTTGTGCAATTTAGATATCTGTGTTATGAAATTCTTTAAAAAAATGCATCTGTTTATTTGAAATCATATTTATGGGTTTTGTTTTAGAAAATTAGTGAAGTTACAAATTAAAGGCGTTTTAACCAGTTAATTGTGTTCATCTTTCTTATCCTTCCATCTTTGGTAAAATCGACAAGTATACACATAATGCAAAAGAGAAAATTAGAACTTAAGAATTTTCTCTAATAAATAATTTGTTAATTCTTTTCTCTATTAAACATTACCTGGATGTGCGGTTTGCGAGACCGAATGTTCTTTTCACTAAAATTGAATTTTTTAAAAAAGTCTTTGTATGAAAATTAGCCAATATATGCTGCAGCTAATTTTTTTGATATATTGATATGTTTTAGAAACGTTTCAAAATATATTACCATTGAAAAAAGTAATTGCGTTTGAACATACATTTACTTCTCAAACTGCATGTTACAATAAATAATATTCTTTAAAAACATTACGTTTTAAACGTATTTATTTTTCCGGTATATAAAAAAGATATGTAGAAAACAATATAATGGGAAATTCAAATGAAAAATTGAAAAATAAAATGACAACTTGTGAACATTCGTAACGCGATTTTCGAGGGTATTTTAACCATACATGTAAAGTAAAAAATCAGCCTGTATAAAAATCAGCCTGTATAAAAATCAGCCTGTAAATTACGCAGATATTTTTCTTGGTATATTGATATACTTCAGAAATTTTTCAAAATGCATTATAACTAAAAAAATCAATTATATTTGAACATGCATATCAGAAACGGAAAATTTCAATTTTCAACGAAAAAACCTTCAATACAATTATCCTCATCACTAAATCACTTTCTGCTTCACTTAAAAGTCTCTGGAATTCTGCTTCATAACGAGGATCAGTAGGTAGGATGATAGTTCGAGGACAAAGTCTTAAAGCCATCTGCTAAGCCTAGTGTGCCTCTAAAGTTAAAAAAAAGTAGCCTCTAAAGCCTAGCTTAAGCCTACTAAAACACTAAAAGGGAGTTGCGGTCTCACAGACGTCCTGCAAACAAATAGCTGAAATATTTAAAAAAACATCCGCTAGAATAGGTTGAAAAAGTGTACGAGTAAGGAGCTACAGGATCAATCCATTCAATTGAGCTAAAAATGTAGTAGGAGTGATCGAAAGTTCATCCTTAGAGGTCTGAGATGCCGTACTCCCCAGGAAAATAAATAAAAAACAGTTAATTTGATTAAAATATTATTTGATATAAAAACTATTTCATGTACAAAGTATTGTTTTGCGCAATATCAATTTATTATTTTCGCCAATACATCGGATATTCTATGCACTTTATATGTCGAAGTTTGTTCTCTTCAATCTCTATTTAAAATATTGATTTTATATTGAGATTTTTCTGTACTTTATTAATATATTGAGTAGTTCCCGTTAACGAATGCAGCAAGATAAATACAAGGTACAATCTATAAAGAATTTTAATATTTTCTGGTTTGTACAAACAACATAATATTTATGAGTTTCAAAAAAAAAATACTTTTCTTGAATTTTTTTAAATTTTTTTTAAACTATTGTCGACGCTTTGATCGCCTAAGCTCAAACCTACACGCCTCTTCGTAAAACATTTCTCCAACTTCAAACTTGCTAACTATTAATATTTACTCGTATTTCTTAATCAACTTTTTTCATTTTCACTAAAATACATTTTTCGACAATAACCGTTTGTTTTACTGATTTTTCCAAAAATTAGTGTATGCAACCATTTGCATTACGTTAGACGTGTACGCACACCAACGGTAAATTTTGATTACTCATGATATGATTTACTTTTAAACATAAATGCCAAAATTTATTAATTAATGGAATGACTTTTTTTTTTAAAAAAATATGTATCCTTTTCAATAATTTATAGTAATTCTCAGAAAAATTTGTAAAATATGAAATTTGAAGGAGTATAGTTTTACCCGGTTTCTCTATGTTTCCACAGACGTTAGTTTCCAACATCACGACATTTGTTCATTTACATAGACTTCGTGTAATAACCAAGCATGCTCTTGCATGGCTAAAGTTAAATTCAAAATCTCAAGCTACTAAATTTTAAGAATCTGCAGATAACTTTGAACAAATAATTCAGATTCGAAAATTTGTAAGGTACTATAAATTTCTACCCGATCTTAGAATGTATAAATTAGAATGGTTTTTTATTTAATAGTATAATTGTTGAAGAAAGGTTATAACCAATACATATTTTTATAGTTATTTAACTAAATTATTTCATTGACATAACTCGTTGATTTTTCCTTTGTTTGCAATTTTAAGTATTAAAAATGTTTTAGTTCTAGTTGCAGAGTATTTTTTATAACTAAGCCCCTAATTTGCTTTTTTAACATACACATACAAATGGGAAACACAGATACTTCAGAACCCTTTTTTATATTAAAGGACGATTCAATGGCCGAGTTTTACGAAAACAAAAGAAACGATTTCATCTATTTGAAAATTATCCTATTGTTGCAATCATTTAACTGGCTGCCGGTTGTAAATTACAGAAAAGAAAACATCATACAGAGAAGAGATGATAAAACTTTTTTACCGCTTCCTGTACAGCCATCCGTGTAAAGATGACGCTCTTCAACTCTCCAATCTCACGACGAAAACTTCCCTAAGCTTTTTTTTATCTTTCATATTAAAACTGTGAAGATTTTTATGGAACAAGAGAGTGAAAATAGTAAAAATATGATAGAGAGAAAAAAAAGTTGAATCTTGAGAGACCTATTTGGAACTCATTTTCTGAAACGCTTCACCACTGATTCGATAATAAAGTAAATGCCTTCGGAATACCAGCCAGTAGTACGATTCGAAGACCTTCCAATGATTGCCTGATAGATTTTAAGCAGAAAACTTTCGTGAGGTTATTGTGGAATCTTTCAGTTTCTGAGCTATTTTTATTTCAGGTACTCTTGAGAAAAACTGAAATTGGATTTCATCATTATTGAATCCGGGTGTCTTTTACTTACGATATTGAATTTCGAAATTTCAAAGTTTTGACTTCATGGCAGGTTTAGTCCTTTTATGCTTCTTATAAAAGCAATTGTAAATGCGCACAAAGAAGCATTAAAAAATAAAAATAAATAAAAAGCAATAGCTACTAATGTTTTTAAATACGATTGAATAATTTATAATGAGCATTAAAGATTTCAAAGTCAGAATTTTTTTCCTATAAGGGAAAAATGACTTTTGTTAGTTTTACAGGTTGATTTAGGTGTTAGTTATTACAGATTAGGTTATGCGGAGGTGATCTCCAGATCTATTTGGTACATGCCTTAGGAAATCTGGCAAATAAAAATGCATTTGTTCGTCAGCAGCTACATTTTGATAAAAATGTATATTGATACATTTGATATAATTATTCTCTAATTGCTGGTAGTTTTCATTGTAACATATGGAAAATATTTTAAATAATAAAGCATTGCGACTCTTTCGAAGTCTGCACGTAGAAATTACGCAAGGCTAAACTTTATTATTGTAATCACGTTGTATAATATATATATCACAAAAAAGAAATTCTTCCCTAGAAATTAAATTAAAAAATGTATTAAAACTTATTAAATTTTAAATTGAAATTTCACGCTAAGCACTTTCTGAGGTGTATAAGCAATTAATGATCATATGTAATTTCCTAATGGTTCACGGAAAATTTTATAACTGATATGTCGACATTTACCAGCTCTATTAGGTATTTGCTACACAAATACCTTGCTTGGGTATTCATTCATTTAGAAAACTTAGCAAATAATAATGAGTATAACATAAGGTGAAAGAAAATCGAAACTAATCCTAGGCTACGTTAATATACGCGGCTACTGAAAAGACCATACAATTTTAATGTATCTGAAAAGAAATAAATTAAATTCTATTCATTGTCTTTATTTCTCTTAAAATACTGCGTAACAACAGTTACTTATCTTTAGAATGTTATAGTCTCAATAAATGGAATCGAATTCCATACATGTTGATATTTCTTGAAACAAATGTTTTTCTTTCATAATTTATTAAGAAACATTAGATAAATCCTATTACTCACCAATACATAGATAAAAAGGACAGAACAACTTACAAAAATAGTGGTAGCTTAATTAACTAATTTGAAAGGAAAATATTCCGAAAGTGTCATTTAATTGCACTTTACTGAAATTATAAATGCTTTGAGACTTTAAACTAAAGGTGAATTCTTTTTAAAATTAAATTCATTAAATTAGAAATCTTAAAAAATTTCTTCAATTTTTTAAACCTTTTTAAACCATTTCAAAATTATTTCCTATTTCTAAGAGGTAGCAAAAATTTAAGGTAGTAAAAAATAAAATTCAAAAGAAATTAACTTCTTCTGTTATTTATTCTTCGTTCTTATTTATAAGAAAATCTAATTAGCAATTAATATGAGATATTAGAAATACATATCATATATAATTCAACGATCTGACATTTTAGCATTAAAAAATGCCAGAGCATTCATATAGCGCCGCGATTTGAGGAATCGGAACTGTAATTTCTGTCTTTTGACGATAACTGATTAAAGCCAAAAGTTATTAATCTTTACTCAGCGATTCTATGGAAATAGTCTAAAAGGTGTAACAGGCACATTGTTCAGAACAAACTTATGATATACACAGATGATCCCAGAGATCAATAGGATCTATTGGAATGTTAAGTTTGACTTCATTATCATAATGCATATATTTGTTTAAAGGAAAATTACAAGATTAGAAAAGAATTCTTTGATAAAATTCTACTGTCTTAAAATTGTCTCGTAGAAATGATTTTATTCTAAAAACAAAATTCTTCATTTTATAATAAAAAAGGCCAAAACATCAAACTCAAAAGAAAGGCATTTAGCTCTTTCTTCGTCTTGGTAATCTGGAAGTAGAATATGGTTACTTTCCATATTTATTTTAAACAGTTTTTTTCTTCTACATTTATTGACAAACATAATTTATTTTAATTTTTTGAAATATTTCTTTCATAAAAATATTTGGCAAATTTATCTTGATTCAGTTTTAAAGCAACTTATGATCTTCCATTGCAGATTTCATGTTTGAAATACATTTATCTTAAAGATAATTAGAATACGTCCAATGCATCTAGAGAATGTTAGAATGTATACAAAATTATCAATTAGAATATTGTAAAGAAAAGAATTTTTCATTATGTTCCATTCTTTAATTAATCCAACTATTAATATAGCGTTGTCATTATCAATAGTTTGCCTTCGAATTCCAACAGGACTAAGTTTTAAAAAAATCATTTATTTTTTAATAATATAAATAAATAAAATACTTCTACGAAAAATAAAATATAATCCTCAAAATATTTGTCAATAATTATTCCTAATTCAATTTTTTTTGTTTTTAATTATATGCGCTTCTTTTTTATACTTTTATACTTTCAAATGCAATTGACAATAAGTAAACAATATTGATTATACAATATTAAAAAATAAATGACAGAAATATATTTCATATAATCCTATCTTAACAATTTATTTTTAAATAAAATAACAGACAAAATTAGAAGGCTTAAGGTCTCCACTTTAATCATAATTATTGAGGGTTACTCTACGCACCTATATAGCAGATATTCCATGTTAATAATAACAATTTAAAAGTACCAGAGTATTTCATTTGCTCAAAGTATGGTGTGTAGGTTAAACAATTTATTTTTATTTGGTTTGGTTTCGTTATATTAGCGTCACGTTTGAAGCAACACTAGGGCTATTTTGGGACGGACCTCGTAATTTTGAACCGCGGTCAGATGACGAGACGACACCTGAGCTGGCACCCCCTCTCCACACCACACCACACCACACCAGCGGGAGGAAGTTTGGTCATGACGGATTTAACGTGCAAGAGACCCCCTTACACGACGGTTCTTCGGTGGAATCAGATCACGAACCTGAAACCTTCTGATTCCGAAGCCTAGACTATACACATGAGAGTAAGCTGCCAATAAAGTAGGAGAAAAAAAAATCATTTTTTTTAAAATTTTTTGCTTTAAAAGTTTTCGAACTTTCAGAAGAATGAAACGATGTTCTCTGCAATAAAATTTTTCGAGTAATGTCATATGAACTAAATTCTCATCATGAATTTATACTCAGGTTTGACATTCTCTTTTCATAAAACAATCATATTTTCTTGTATTTGTGGCGATTCTGCGTTTTCAGGGGTCTGAAATAAGGACAGAAGCGAGACATAAATAAATCAATTAAATTTGTATATTTTGCAAAAAATAAATAAATAAAAACACGCACAATTTGGACGGCATTAGCTATTTTTCTTTCTTCGTTAGGTTTTCTACATTTATATTACGCATTTATGTCTTTTTCGGACTTAAGCTGTTTGATTCTGTTAGAAAGAAGTTTTTCCCTTGGTTTTCTAATGAGTTAGTTTCCAGTAAATCTTATGCAAATACTTATTTACAAATTGAATTATCAAGGAATTGGAAGCAAGTTCAAAACGATTGAAGTATAATTTAAAAGAGGTAGTAAAATTTTGACTTTAAAATAAATGATTCTATTGCAGAAGTCGTTTATTCTATTTAGCCTTCTTTGGGCTAAGCATCTTCCCATTGGTGTAGTGCGGAAGTTTAAAAAAGGAGGGGCTTGGTGACACCTCAGGAATCATCTTTGTTATCTGATTGTGATTCAAAATTACGAGGTCGGTCTCAAAATAGCCCTTGCATTGTCCTAAAAGCCGCCCAAAAAAGCTAAATGTGTTTCAAGATCGAAGAGAAAGAGAAGCACAAGCTTGTGTCGTGATTGTACAAATATATGAGATATTATGGGAGATTTCAAGCACAAAAATAGGTTCTAATTTTACGCACTTTATAAACCGATGGAATCTTTTGTGCATTCAGAGAATCACCACCTTATACAATATCATTTTATGAAAATTGAATGAATTGTTAGATATCTTAATCTTTATTTCTCATCCATTCCCTCAGATTTAATACCTTTTAAAGTCAAATTTATAAAAACATATTGAATAAATTTCTTTTTTTATTGATATCGTTAGTCGTGCATTCAATTTTGTATACTATGCTGAGATTTTTTTTGATCACCGCAGAATTCAGAACTTTGAAAGTAATGCTCCCTCGCATCAGCCGACGACTTCCATCATGAGGATGTGGGGCGAGTTTAATTACGGTATTAATCTTAAGAACACGGGTGTTCCTTTTGCGAAGGAAAATATTTATTTGTGAATGGCAGAACATTTATATTTTTCTTATTTCGTGACACTTTAAAATTCCTAAAGGAACCGCAGAAAGAGTCTCCATAAAGGCAAGAAATAGTCTCCGTATGCATATACAATTGCATATGCATAATCCGTTTTCTCTAAATTGATAGTTTCAGGGGTTTTTTTCCATTTTTTAAGCACTTTACTTTTCTTAAGAGTCGGATATTTAAAACAATGGAAGAGAGCAAAGAGCCTCTGGTTAAATTTCTGTGTGATCGAGAAAAAAAAAAAGGATTTCCAAGAGTTATTCCAGCATTGGAAGGCAAAATACGGAAATGGTGGTAAATGAAACAAGAGATTAATTGGAATAAAACTATCCTCATAAGAAACCAATGTCCTTAATTATTGATTTATTGCAGAATTTCAGCTTCCTTTGAAGACATGTTGTGTCATTATACATCCCTGTCCCAAAAGATCAGGGAATTCTAAATGCTCATAATTGTATTTGAGCACGCTGTGCTAGTACTAAAATTTTTCTCAATACCTGTTCTGGTAATTCACTGTCATATAAGTTATTTCTGTATAAATTCAAATTTAAAAACTCATTTTATTGGGAAATATTATAGAAACACTAGAAAAAGTAAATTTCTAAGTTAAGACTAATATACAAAATTTTATGAAAAAGGAATAATAAAAGAGCTCTCCATGCGTTAGAAAAAATAAAGAATAAGTTCATTCCTTTAAGTGTTTCGAAACGGTCTGTAATGTCTTACAATTTTCTTTAAAATGTTTAAATCGCCCAAAAGCGCAATAAATATTTATTATATCTCAGAAAACACTTAAAAATTTTTTCTTCATCTGCGCACACATAAACTTAAACCATATCAAAAGGATATAAATATGCTTCGTAGATTTCTTCTGACGCATTCAGTTCCATTTAAATCCAGAGATTATGTTAAAAACGAGCAGCAGGACACCTTTCAAATCTCTTTTTCCGTATCAAGCAGAGAGATCATAACACAAGGAATCTAAAACTTTCAAAATACATCGCGGTTCTCGCATACAGCAAAGAACGAGAAAAAGACACAATTCATGTTTTCCTTCGCTATCTATACCTACAAAGCTGTATAAAGAAGG
The DNA here is from genome assembly GCA_026543865.1 of Argiope aurantia. NCBI lineage: Eukaryota > Metazoa > Arthropoda > Arachnida > Araneae > Araneidae > Argiope > Argiope aurantia. Next base: position 47,764 of record JAPMOR010035523.1, read on the forward strand.
CATATTGATAAGTCCAAAGCGCTCTCCATGAAAGACGAAAATCCGAAATATACTTTGAAATCCAATTTGCACTTCCATGCCTGTGGAGATGGAGAAAAGATTATCGTCTCTTTGGAATTTTGAAAGGAGATTTCTTTCCAATTGCGTGTGTTGGAAGGGATGGAGTATTTATCTTTTCATTCTTTTTTTCAAATTCCATCCATTAAATTCATCTAGTTGAGAACGAGAAAGAAAACCCACCCCTCCGAACCTTTTTGTCACTTTTTATAATTTAAAATGGAGCCACAATGATTTTATTTTTCCCGCTGTTATTTACTTTTTATTCGCTTTTTTTCTTTTGCGGTTGAAATTATGTTCAGGAAGTGCAATGAAAAATGGATGACAATTGAATGCCATTCTAAAGCCTGAAATTTCTTCTTTGTGTCGTTCATCGGCTTCCTTTTTTTTTCTCTAAGGATCAGAATATGTTTTAGACGTCTGAATTCTTTCAAAACAATATGAAAAACTAATGATATTTGTGTTGACGTATAACTACTCAGAAGTTGGATTATTTATGTTCACGAAACAAGGCTAATACAGATGGTTTGTAGGGACAAGACTTATGGATTCCAATCCATCATTCCCTTTTAATATTTTTTCATAAGTTTTATTTCAAATTCTTTTTATAGAGGATTTTAATTTATAAGTTTCACTTCAATTTCTATCTTAGTATGAGTAATTTCAATGGAAGAATTAATACTAAGGTAAAATTATTAGTTTGTTTAATAACAGAGGTCCTAACCAAATAACGCTAAATACTTCAGATTCTTGCTAAATTAGGGGAAATTATATAAAACTCAGGTAGATAAATGCTGCAAAAGACTTAACATCCTTAAATTTATCGCTAGTTGAAACAGTAGATGTTGATGATGCTAACATCCTGAAACCACTTATTCCTTTCCGATGAAACTAATTCTAGGATATGACTTTTCCGTTTGTTCTTGTCAATTAGGCATTCGTTTAAATACGCTTTAAAGAGTGCAATGAAGCACCTCTAGAATAATTACTGATATTTGCTGTGATTTCCTGATTGACATTTTATTTTATGATTATGATATGTCATACTTTCAAAAGGATATAATGAACTTTTCAGTTACTATAAGAATCTACTTAGAAGATAATTGAACCGTTTTTCCATAATAGCGCGAGGACATTACACGCTTTCACGATCTTTTGTGTATCTGATATGTGGCCAAAACGACACAATGCTGATAAATATTTTTGAAAAAGGAAGTGAACCCAAAGCATAATTCTTAGATGCAAACAGAAATAGTGTTGCAATAAAATTTTTTAAAAAGTTTCAAATTATTTGAATGTTGCAACTCTATTAGTGGTTTCAGTTTTAAACATATGCTTTATATCTTATATTTTTTTAGTTGATCAGAAATTTTTAGAAAATCAGATTGGTTAATTTCTCTGGATAATGCAAATCCAATTAAAATCAGCTATTTTCCCATTTATTAAAATCAGTCTTTTCTTTTAAATTCTTCAGGTTTTTACCAAACTTGCAAAAGATAAACAAATCAATGGAAATATTTTTTTGTTAAAATAGCTCATTATTTCCGGCTATCGTAACGAAGGTCCACAACACTGCATCATAACTTTCAAGTTAAAAGAAAACTGCTGAATGCATAAAGTTATTTTCTATTTCCCTAACACCCGGCAGCTAAGTAGATGAAACTTAGCTTCAATGATAAGAGAAAGATTTTTTCTCACAGTTTGCTGAAGAGCCATCCATGCCTAAATGTCACTCTCTGAATATTCAAAACTGATGCGCCAAATTCGCCAAAGTTCTTCCTGGGTTTTCAAACTGACATTATGACGCCTTTCGGGAGAAAAGAGCCTCGAAAAAGTAATAATAATAAAACAGAAACTGAGGAAGAAGAAAAAAGTATATTTGCATTTTCTGGGAGCTCCATTTGAAACTCGTTTTCTGGACCACTGCGCCCCTGGTTCAATAATTTAGGAAATATTCGAGGAAAGAGAAACATTTTCACCTTCCCTGTTCTTGGGATCGTTTCAAGATCAGACATTCAAAAGCGCTTTGTGTCAAATTTTTGAGAAGGGAAATTTTCGTGAAGTTAGAAGCAAAATTGGGAATCACTACATTTTTATTTTATTTACTCTTTCAGAAATTTTAAAAATTTGTTTCATATGAAGCTCCTTTTTCTTTTACGAATGACATCACTTTAGTATCAGAATTCAAGATGGATCCGAAGGAATATTTTTAAAAATGTAATCTAATAGTATAAATACTTTTATGAAAAGTTTCAAACAATAATTCAGTTCATTATCGATGCTACTTACTTTTGTTTTAACTTTTAAACTGAAATTAAAATACTTTTAATACATAATTTTAATCGGATAAAAAGAAAATGCTTAAATCTTCCAGAAGTAATTCATTATTTTATTTACAAATTCCTAACTTTTACTAAACCCCGGGATAAATTATATTCAACAGATGCACTGAAAATGGTCTTTACAGGAATGAATATTTTAAATTTTATCTAAACAATTTCTGATATTCATTGGTATGAGTTATACCTTCCGAGTTAAGTATAGCAAGTCATAAAATGCTTTCCGAATCAATATCATATATCAAATAAATTTTTAAATTTATTTTAGATCATAAAATGTATAAAATGAATTGATTAGAAATATCTCGGCTGTGAAAACAGTCATTCTTCCTTTTTTATCTTTCATAATTCCTAATTCATTTATTTTTTTCATAATTTGATCATTTCATTTCATTCTTTACACTTCTTAATATTTTCCTTGGTGATTTAATAATATCATGCATTTTTCCTAATCATCATTTCAGGCGCAATCCTCCAAATCATTTCATTTCTGATTTTCTGAGTTACCGTCTTAAATAAGAATTTTTGCAAATATTAGTTTGAGTAATTGTATAGAAATATCATATAATACAAGGTTTATATAATACAAACTAATATTAAATAATACATATATTAACTAATAACTAATATCAAATAATAATTTGTATCATATAATACAAACTAATATCAAAGATAACTATATATAAAGGTGAATTAATACCAAACCTCTTCCTGAAGCAACGTTTACAATTCATAATCTCGATTTAACAATACTACAAAGCTAATGAACCATCTAACAGTTTCTATTTACGATTAAAATATTTTAAAAACAACTTAAATAATATACTTGGAAAATACATCGATTTTTCTGAATGCCAAGCCTTTATTGCTTAAACAGCGCTTATAATTTCCAATTAAATCATATTTAAAATAAATGATGATAATGTTTCTCACACTTGCTAAAATATATTTATTTTTAAATCTAGAACGTATAAACGTGTCACAAACAAGAGCACAAACGAGGATAAATTGTCAGAATAGACCAAGAAATTTTGGATAAAATTTAAAAGAAAAAAAAACTGATTGAAAATTCCCTTCATGAACATAGCGACCAGATTGGACATTTGTCCAACATCAAATGAAGGATAAAATAATCCCTTTGTTGATTCTCTTATTATAGTCCTGCGTAATAATACTACAGCACTATATAGGTTGCCATGCCATCTATTTTATTCAAATGTTGCGCCACTCCGTTTTAATGGTTCTCCGTTTGAAAAACAAACTATCCAACATTTTTCTTTAGCATCTGAGATCTCCACTTCTAGCTGATTGAAATACCCCAGACTTCACCTGCTCCAAAATTGGTCTTCATCAAGTCTTGGGAGAGACTTCATCAAGTTAAAGAACCACCAGAAGCAGTGGTTTTTTTTTCACGAAAGGATATCAAAAGATAGAGCTCCAACCAAAGTATGTGTAGGAGTTAAAGGTAGTAGTAGGTTGGATCGACAGACAGAGGATATAGTAGTCTGAAAATGGGAGTTATAACAATTTGGATTATTAATGATGTTAGATTCTATAAATTTAAAATTATTAATTTTATTATATTCAATAAAATTTTCTTCGATGATTTTAAATTTATCTCCTTATCCAATCAAAATGCCGGTGTTTTACTTGATTTGAAAAATAGCTTCAAATAATATTGTCATTTTATTTCGTCATATAAAACTTTCATTGAAAATGTTTGGAATTACAGCTTGTACCAATATGAGTTCAGTAAAGATGAAAATAAAACCCGAAATGGTAGTTTTCTAATGATACATCCATCCAAGAAACAGTTCATAAGAGTGGTAGTAATTATAAATTGGTTATCTATTTTTAGAAATATAAGTCAACCTTGTAGAAATCCTATTTTCACACAAACTTTTGAAAAGAATTATTCAACTTAATTTCGAGATGCACTTTATTCGCAATACTTACTAAACACATCGATTCGGCTCGCAATATTCTTTTATTAAAATCTCGTCCTTGAGATAAACATGTTGTAAGTGCAAAACTCAATTTAAACGAAGATGTGGAGTATGAAATCTCATATCGAAGGTCAAACGATGCTGAGACTTGGAAATTAAACTAAAGCTGTTCGGATGCTGCGTTGTTCCTGTCTCTTTTGATCATAATTTAATAATAAATCAGATACTGAAAATATAAAATAACTCAGATGAATTTTCAGGCGAATTCACAGGAATTTCTTCTCTGAAAAGAAATCGGCCTCATTAGTTTAAATATTCAGGCACTTGAAAACAATGACGATGTGTTTTTATGCTAACATTTCATTCTTTTTTATAATGTTGGAAGTGTTGGTTTTGAAGTAACTTTAAATTTTAAAATGACAATGAAAAAGCGAACACATTTTTAGACATGGTAATATCTGGAGGCTTAATACGCGGTCATTAGATTAGAATCAGAGTAAAATCCCTATTACATATAATTTTTGATTCCAATAAAAATATTTATCTGCAAAATGCAAGAAAAGTTGTATAATAATATGAAATAAAGAGCAAATATTTATATATTGTTCGTTTTTTTCTTTTATTTAACAAAAAAAAAATGAAAAAAATTATCACGAAGGAAAATTAATCTTAAATTTGAAATTTATTCAATCGAAATCGATTATTTAGTCGATATATATATATATATAAACTCTTTTCCCTTTTTCCCCATTAATATCGGTTTGATTAAAATTTATTTTTTAACTTGAAAAATATTCCCAGTTAAAAATGAAATATTAAATAACCGATATTAATCGAGAAAAAAGGGAAAGAGATCATGGTGAGAATGTAGATAAGTGTGTTGTTATTGTGACTTATGACACTTTACAAGCCCACTGACAGTTAACTGACAGCGATTTAAGCGGAGTGAGCGTCTCTGTTTTTTCAATAGCACCAACTAGGGCCAAGTGTGCGACTTAGCGACTTCATGCGTCACATTCACTTGCGCAACACCGATTTGTATGGGGGCATATTCACACACCTCACAGACAGAACACAGAAGAAAAAGAACCATGCCCGAACCGAGACGCCCAGATCGCTTGGAAAACGCTCTACCCCCTATGCTAGGACGCCCTCACAAGTGCGAAAGGAAAGATAAGTACAGCTAAATTTCTCAAACATATTTCCAAGAAAAAAATGTGTAATGATATTGCTACTTAATATGAACTTTAGTTTCTATAGTTTCAAAAGACAATGCGATGAAGAATATGTGACTTGGGAAATCCTCTACGTTTGACTCTGATCATTCGAAATTTATACTCAAGGAAGTAAACGCAAGATTATTGACGAAGATAATTCATAATAAAGATATTATCGAAATTTAAATATTAAATTAGTTTCTGAACACTGGATTTTAAATATATTGTGATTTCTGCTAGCCATATTTCACGAATTAACTCACGTGCACTTGCAGCGAATGTCTTTAATTGCATCTCCGTCTTTCCTTTTATTGTAGTGTTGAGCTGCGCGCGCCTTCCGCACGTGTTTTACGTACGCTCACGTCGCCTGTGACGTTTTGTTCCTGATATTTGCATACGCATGACCTTTCTCTTGAATTACGTGTTCATTGTACTGATCGCAAGAACTCCTTTTCTGCAATTTCATTGCTATCTTCTTAAAATTTGCACTGTTGCTTAGGTTTTGCACACCAGTGTATATTCAAATATAAACATGCATTTATATGTAAATATTTAGACTTAATAGGGAGAATCTAATGTTTAAGTTTCAGATTTTTCATACTTTGCTAAAAATTATGTAAAAGAATATGTTTGTACATATATTTACAAAATATTCTCACGCTTTCTTAAAAAACCCGATATTATAATATATTTTCCGTATTCTATATTATTTGAATCCAAGCTATAGTAAAATTTTATTCTTTCAAACGAGCTTATTCGGCTCACACTCAAAACAAAACTAAAACTGCTCCTTGTTGCAATCCTTATTTAAAAATTCTTTTAGTTTGGTGACTATGCTAAAAATTCGATTTTCGACTAAAATATCGAATTTTTTTTATTAGTTTCTTTAGATATCTGAAACCTTTCTGGTGTATTTTATATATTTGAAAATATTTTTATTTACAAAAAGAAGTCAAAATTTTACTTTACAGGAAACAAATTCCGAATAATTTGTTTTCGGTAAAATTATCATGCCAATACTGCGCATAACCGAAAATTAATCTTCTATTTTTAGAGCAGTATTGCATTTCCCTTAAAAATAATCCTTTAATCCGACAGAAATAGGTAAATGGAAAAAAACGAGATCTTCTTAAATTGAATGAAAGCAGCGAAACTGGAGAGAAATCATATTTTATTTTTCCTGCTGTGAAACATTTTAAGTGTAACTACATTTTGAATCTACTTCTCTTCTACCCATCCTTTCACATCCATTAATACTTCTGCTATATTGAAGAGATTACTACCAGAAAAGTGAAGGCGAACGTGGCCAGAAACCTTTCAATTATTTTTTGGAAACAGGCCATGAAAGTTGAAGAACGCGCCATTCCAGAAGATGAAAAGAAGAAGCCAATCAAGAAATAGACGAGAACGTGAAAAAGGAAATAGATACAAGAAACACCCTGAACTAGCCAGGGGCCATGTGGGAAACTTGATGGGCCCATTGAGGAACAACCCCACCTAGAATGATAGAACAAACGATATTTGATGACACCGGGTACTTGCAAACTACAAAGAACCCTCTCGAAAAAACAGTTATTGGTACAGAAAAAAAAAGGTTACATATTACATTATACATTAAATTGTGAAACATTAAAAAGCCATAAAATACATTAAATGTACGTTGAATTCTATATTGGGAGAGAACTAAAGTGAAGAGATTTGACAAAATGTCCCTAATAGAATAATTAGTGGTTGGAATTTTTTTTAATTTTCGTGACGTCAAGAGACTTTTAATCTCTTGGCCATCTGAATCTATATTCTCGCCATACGGTACATGCTTTGAGCACTTTATTTATAGATCCTTCTTTGGTACCACACTGACAAGTCGAACTTTTATTAAAAAACGACTTTGATGTACAGAAAATACTCGATGTCCAGTGTATACTTGGTTAAGACAAAAATCACCCTCCATTCGGTTGACAGAAACGTTTTTAAAATGTTGACAGGTTGTCCGCCCCTCGATGGAATTATTCCATTTCTCCTGCCAATCCTTAACTATTTGTATTTTAGTCTCATTTCTGAGTTGAATTTTGGATTCATGGAAAGATATTTCTTGTGTTTCTACGTATAAAGTTTCCTTGGCTAGTATTTCTGTTTTTTTCATTTCCAATATACCCCTGATGAAATCTTATCCTAATTATTTCAACCCCAAGTTCAGCTGCTTTTTCTATTACATCCAAAATTTTCTTTTTTTTAATCAACGGAATAAAGGGCAATAAACGCCGATCTGGAATCAGAAATTATCTATGCCCCTTTTATTTGACATTCAGCAATATAAACGGGCAAATGTGGAAAAGGAAAAATGAAAGATTTTTGAAGTATCTAGGAAAGAAATTAATAGTATGAAAAAAGACACCACAAATGATTCTGAGGTGCAAAACAAAATTGAAGCTTTACGAAAGTTATTAAGTGATCTTGGTGGATCTGAACGATTAATCTTGAACCTATGAAACGGAATCACCAGGGAAACAGAGTTATAAATAAGCCTTGTAAAATTGGCTGACAGTCTTAGATTAAAAGGTATTTGTTGTGATTAGAGGACAAATTACACGAATAAGGAAGGGGTACTGCTAAAAAAGCTTTAGTCGCCTGGCGGTACACGAGATAAAACCTTGGATGAAAACAGGACGTAAAAGATATAAACGGTTATATAAAAAGATATGTTTACAAAGCACTCTAAGTCATGAGGATAAATTAAGATTTATCGTTTTTCTCTTGATTGTGCTATTAAGAAATATTTCTATCAGTAATTGATACATTGAATCGAATCTGATCATGAAACAATATAATTGGTTATGAAAGAAAATTTATCCAGAAAACTATTTGCAATTAAATCATCACATTTCAATAGCGGGCAAAAAGTCCGTAAAAACTTTAAAAATTCAGAAAACTCGAAAAATAGCCAAAATAAAATGCGATGTGCAGGTTTAGCATTGACAGGGCACTAAATTTTTTTAAGATAAAAAAATTTAAAAACTGCCGACAGATGGCGCCGGTACGAATGACTTGGTTGGAAATTTGCATACGAGACAGGTGATTATAAATACTCAGACTCTTGATCCAGAAATCCAGTCTTGCCATGAACTTTTACTGTCGTATACTTTAGAGAGAGAAGCATTTGCGAGGTCGCTTTCTCCAAAATTGAACACGGTCTTTTCTGCATCTTTAACATCTTGTGGACAGATGAAGCACAGAGAGCTGTCATGAGTGCCTGCTGCACCCTCCCACTGCTGGATTTGTGACGCGTCTGAATATGTTTTTACCAATGGTGGACGTGTGGAACACATATTGCCATGCGAAATGATTTGGTAACATTATTTTTGTTATTTGCTTGTCTTTTCATTTAATTATATACGGCACGCCACCTATCGGATGTTTTTTAATTATTTTTCCTTATCTTGAAAAAAACTCGCGACTTATCGAGCTAAACCAGCAAACCCTTTTTATTTTGATTAATTTTCCGGATTTTATAAATTCTTAAAGTTTTTAAAGACTTTTTGTCCACCCTGTATATTTAAAATTAGCTTACAAAAGCAAAATTATATAAGTTTTATACTTTTAATAACATCTTATGTATTAGTCAATTTTTTCATTCAATCTGACAAAAAAAATCAGCTTAACATTTCGTCTAAAGCAATAAGAAGATTGCATTTTTAACATGGTCATAAATGTAATTAACATGTTTCAAACGTCTCCAATACGAAAAAATGTGACATCTCGCAATAAAAAAAAGAACAAACAAATCAATAATAAGGATGGAAAAAAGTGAAATATTGCATTTCTTGTGTGTGTTTTCTTTACAGAACATTAATCTGGTAAATAAGAAAATAATATCCGCTGATAACCCAAATTATATCAGGACGTGGGAGATTTCTAGCATATATCCAAAGATTTAGAAGAATACAGGATAATAAATGCTTCTGTGGAGGAATCTGTACTGTTTACCAATATTTAAATGAATGTACAGAAATCTCAAAAATAAGAAAGAATCTAAAAGTTGAAAAAAAAATGACTTAAGCTTAGTACTAATGGCGCCAGAAAATCTTAAAATATAGAAAGACATGATGTTGAAAATTGATAGGTTTTTGCCAAATATTTAAAGTTTAAACTGTTCGCTGTGGGACGCCCATTTGGAGGAATACAGAGAATTTAGAGAATGTTTTCTCAAAGTGTTGACCTGTTGCTCTTAAAGCAAAATGACAAATGTAGGGGAAAATGAGAAGGAAGGTCAGACATTGACAACTGTGGCTTAGGACTAACCACCATGAAGTGGACACTAATTCCGAAAATTTGTGAGTAATATGGATGGATTATATTGCAGACAACAGTCGACCACAACAAATCCTGTTGATTGTGCCTCTTTTAATGGCGGCGGGTCGTCGACTGTACACAAGAAGAAGAAATATAATCATCTGATATCAATCGTGGGTATCATCGTTCTTGTCAGCTCCAGTGAGCATCTTCCACTCAGTCAAAAGTAATACCATGAGAAATATTCCTCACAGTTTGTTTTTCACGCTAATCATGAACGGCCCTCACCATGTTAGGCCATTGATTAGGCTAAGATAACACTATATTTATAGCTCTATTTATTGGCATTTCAGTTGCCTAAGCAGACATGAATTTACATCATGAATAAATATTTTCTCTCTCGTACGCATTTATAACAACAATACTTATGGCGCCACAACTGAAAACTTTTAAAATCATTTGCTTGTTATTTTAATTGAAAATTCATTCTTATAACTGTCTTATTAACTCTTAACTGTAGAGTTGCGGTATCTCAGACCGCTAAGAATGGTCTTTCATTCACCCCTAATTTATTTTCAACTCAGTCGAATGGATTGACCCTGTAGCTTCTGGTTTCGCGATCATTAATAGACGTATATTTTTTCAACCGGCTTCAGTGGATGCTTTAAAAAATATTTCAGCTATTTCAATGCGCGATGTCTGTGAAACCTCACCACCCTTTTATTGTTCCAGTATTATACAAAGCTTAGCAGGTAAACTCTAAAACTTGGTCCTCGAAATATCATCTAGCCAACTGATACTCTTATGAAGCAGACGTCTATAGATTTTTAAATGAAACAGAAAAGAATTTTAATGATTAGGATAATAGTAGAAATTATTTTTTGTATGAAAGTTCACATTCGACTGTATGTATGTTATGTATGTTTAAATATAATTTATTTTTCTAGTGATAATTTATTTTGAAATATTTCTAAATATATTACTATACAAAGAGAAATATCTACAGAATTTACAGGCTGATTTTTATGCTATTATTTAAACTGTGTGTTAAAATGCCTTCGAAAACCGTGCTACGAATGTTCACAAGTTTATTCGTAGAGATGATGTCGATTTAAAAAAATGTAAATTTTACTCGTTGCCATTTTTTTGTATAATTGTTTAATTCACCATTATATTGTTTTTATATACCTTTGAATACTGGAAAATTAAATATGATTTAAAAAGTAATATTTTTTAAAAGAATATTATTTGTTGTAACATGTAATTTGAGAAGAAAAATTACTTTTTTCAATAATAACTTATTTTTAAAAAAAATTCTGAAACGTAATTTTGTATAAAGAAAAAACCTGACCAATGTATTGACTGATTTTCATACTCATACTTTCATTAAAAAATTTATTTGAGTATAAAGAAAATACGATCTTGTAGACCACACCACGCCAGTCGTGTCCTAAATTTTCACCTCCCCAGTTAAGGTTTAATTTTTTAGCAAAATTTGCACCCTTCCGATTTTTGCCAATATGTGTTCAGTTGCTACATTCCTTCCTCATACATTTGAAAAGGTGACTACTGCCATTATTACTTTTGTCTTTATCTTACTTTTGTCCTTATTATTACTTTTGTCTTTATTATTACTTTTGTCTTTATTATTACT
>JAPMOR010035523.1:75012-97692 GCA_026543865.1 Argiope aurantia
TATTACCGCTCGCTACAATTTTCAATTAAATATTTTAAGTAACTGGTCTCTTAATAGATTCTCAAACAAAACATTTTTAATATTCAAATTTTCATAGTCATACCAAACTTATACTGTTGTTTAGATCGTTTCGTTCAATTTACTATATATAATTCACTAATTTGTTGTCATTTCCGGTAAAACTTCAACTTTAATTTAATGTGGAAATGATGAAAGTGCAATTAATATAAAGATATTTTTTAATAAAACCAAGCGTTTTATTTTATTTATCATTTTTATTGTTATTTATTTATTTTTATTATTATTGAATAAGAGTATTGCAAACAGAATCGCTCCTTATTTAAGTCTTATGTGAAATACAAAATATTTTTCATAATTTATATAATATCTCAAACAATAATTGAATAAAAATTTCTCAGATTCAGCATAAAATTCAGTTTTTAGTTTAGCTTTCAAAAGGATTGAAATGAAATCAATAATAATATTTTGTTCCGGCCTATAAATATATTCCAAAAATTATGAAGTCTAAATTTAATACAGTAATGTAACACATTCTGAGAAATATTCTGGACACACCAAATTTTAAATAAATGAATGAATGTTTCTATTTTCCACGATCAACTAAGACTTATTTATGAAGTTTTGAATGTTAAAAATTTAGAAAAACTCAAAATTTTCATAATCTTAGGCCAATTAATCTTGCGAAACATGCGCAGTGATTGGCGTATTTTCTTTGAAACGATCGATGAAAAATCTAAAATGATTCTTTTTTTATTGAATAGTGATATTTAAATTTTCATAAATCAGTCAGTTTAAGTGAGTTGATTGGAAATTAACTATTTCTATTTAAAATATTAGTGCTTCAAGAACATTTTGTTAATCGTGATTTCCACAGCAGAAGCTTTATGTAAAAACGGAAATTCGTTATTTATCAGAGCATTTATTGAATCAAGTTACATAAAATATAATCATTTTCCATTTAGACCATTTTAACAGATCAGTGTCTTACTAAAGGTTTACAAATTATCTGTGTGAACCTGATTTGAATGGATATCCTGTTCATATTAAACAAAACTTGCCTTATAATAGAACTGATTTATTGGATTAATAATATAGAGAGTGTAAAAGATCGTAAAATAATTTTTCTTGAATTTATTTTTTAGAAAAAATAATATTTCATATTTTTTTCATTTCCTACAAACACGTGCCGAAAATTATATTTTTGCAGATATCATTTCCAAAAAGATTTAATTTATTTTTAATTGGAGCTTTAATCAATGTGATGTCAACACTTTGGAAAAAGCTAATTTTTTACCATGAATGCGAAACGTGCTCGTGCAGCTTAAATTTTATTTTTATTTTTTACGAAAAAAATTGTTGAAAAATATAGTTAAAATATTTATTTAAAAATTCCTTAAAAATAGAAATTTAATTTTAAGGTTAAAACATTGGTATCATTTAAAAGATAAATTTTTGATCTTTAACTTGATGTAAAAATCTTTTTGTGCGGCAATATTTTCGGAAGTTATAGCAGAAACACGCCAAATTTCGCTTAATTTTTAAATAAATAAAATTCTAATTAAATATTGGAAACAATAACCCCCAGGTGCACATTCCCGGCCTCCAAGGCTTACACGTGCCAAATTTGGTAGTTGTAGGTTGAATGGTCTGGCCTGTAGAGCGCCAACAACACACACACATTGAGCTTTATTATAAGTATATATATATATATATATACATACACTGCGTAAAAAAAGTAGGAGAGTCTCTTTTTGCCAATTAATATCTCTTATTTTCTCCTAACTATCAGATATTTAAGGTGATTTAGTTTAATGACCCTTGTTTTCATTTTAGGCAAAAATTAAACATCTACCACTAATATTATTAAGAAAATAAGTATATATAATTTCCGATGCGTAAAAAAAGTAGAAGGACGTTTGCTAATTTATTTAATTTTGTGAGTTGTTCTTTATTTAAATAGTGATTTTGTACTTTGTTTATCCTTTTCTGTCAAAAAAGTCTAATTTGTTTAAAAGTTACGTTGTTTCTCCGTTCTCAGATATGCCTAAAGGAATACCTTTGAACGATTTGCAAAAAGGGCAAATTTCCGCATATCAAAATTATGGTAAAGGTGTCAGAGAGATTGCTCGATTGTTGCAGGTGAGCCCCAATACAGTTTCAAACTTTATCAGAAATCCTTATAAAAATGGAAATAAAAAGAAGACTGGTAGACCGAAGAAGTTAACATCACGTGATGAAAGAAAACTTGCTCGTGTGCTGAAGAAGAACAAAGAAAGTGTTTCAAAGGCAAGAAATCAAGCAGGACTTAATCATGTGACGAAACAAACAGTTTACAACTATATTAAAAGATCTAAAAAATTCATTTTCAAAAAACGGAAACATCATCCTAAGTGGAAACAAGCTCACATTGATAACCGTTTAGCGTGGCCTAAGGAGCACATGTCCTGGACTACAGAATGGACTTCTGTGATATTTTCTGATGAAAAGAAATTTAACTTAGGCGGTCCAGAAGGATATCAGCACTACTGGCATTGTCAGGGGACTGTAGGCGAATACTATTCAACACGACAAATGGGAGGAGGGAGTTTAATGGTTTGGTTGGCTGTTGGATACGGAGGAAGGACAAGTCTGGTTTTCTTAAATGGTAGGCACAAATATACAGACTACATTCAAGTGCTGAATTCCGAGCTTCTTCTTTATGCCTCTGACATGGCGGGGGGGTGGGGTGAAGAGTGGAAGTTTCAGCAAGACGGAGCTTCCATTCACACCACGACTGGAGTCAAAAATTGGTTCCTAACAAATAATGTGGATGTTTTACCATGGCCAGCCAAAAGTCCTGACCTTAATATAGTGGAAAACATCTAGGCAATGCTAGTTCGTCGAGTTTATGCTGATGGAAAGTAATTTGACTCTCAAACTCAGCTTCGAGCAGAATTGAATGACTTGTGGGACAATTTTTGTCAAACTGAAATTCAAATTCTATACATTTCACTTCCAAACAGAATATTTGAAGTTATAAAGGCCAATGAAAAGACCATTCCTTATTAAAGTAACTATTTTTTCATTCATTATAATGCTGTCCTTCTACTTTTTTTACAAAGTTTCAAAAAAGAGAAAATATTTTTGTTGCCATTAATATTTTATGTTGGAACATCATAATTCTGATGTTAAAATTGTATTTTTGAAATATTTGTTAAATGTTTCTAATAAGAAATGTTAGTAAAAATAAAATATTTTTCGGTTATTGTTAAAAAATCAAGTGTCCTTCTACTTTTTTTACGCAGTGTATACAATCGCAGCAAGCCAAACTCGGGCACCAAAGATAAGATACTAATACAATCGTAATTTTTAAATTAAACTAAAATTGATAAGACACATAGTTAAATCAATTTTTAATAGCATATTTATTGCAATTATGAAAACAAACAAGCAAAATTATAAATTAATTCACAACAAAACAAAACAATAAGTAAGGCATAATCCAAATAGGAAGATTATGAAAACTAGTTATTATTTCTAATGAGTTAATTAATATCTTGTATGCAAGACTTTGTTTTTCATAACCATTTTAAGACATTCAGACATAGATTGCATCAATTTTTCACAAAAAATAGATTTAATATTTTTCCATTACTGCAACAATACTTTTTTCAATTCATCTTTACTGGAAGCAATGTGTTTCCGAAATTTTTTCTTAAAATGTTATTCATTTTACATTTACACTTTAGTTAGAGTTATATCGAGGCTTTGGGGTGGAGTGTCCATGTCCTGAGGACAATTACATAAGAGCCAGGAACGACACGATAAGCTTCATGTTTCAGACCATTATCCTGATAAAATCGTCAATGGTTGCCAAGATAAAATTTCTACGTATACTGTGGCAAATTTTTCTTTAAAATGTCGAAGTATGCACTCTAATCTGTTCTCCTATCAATAAAATAACGGATTCCTGGACCAGTAGGTGAAAACGATCCTCAGACCATTACTGATACACCCTCATCCCTCATAGTTGTTATTTATTTTTTTGTGCATACTTCCTTATTCGATTTTCTCCAGATATAAGACTTGCCATCGGATCCAAAAATGTCGAATTTGCTCTCGCCAGTGAACTTTTTTCCAATAAGCAAAATCTTTATTCTCACGCTTATTCTGAATTTAAATCTTTATTTTGTGAATCCAAGTCTTGGGGTCTGATTTCGCTTCTTTAAGAAATTCTTTTCTTCCTTTGAGATCTGCCTTATGGAGCCTATTTCTTATTGTTGTTGGGCTAATTTTTTTCTTAAGTATTTTTCAACAATAATGGATAGCTTTGGTGCTCTAAGGAACGTATTTGCTTTTACTTTTCTTTTTAAATATCGCTCATCTGCTTCGTAAAAAATCTTATTGATGGCTGTTTTAGGCTTATCTTCGACCTGATTATTGGTTTCGTTGTCTTTTATGATGTAAAGAACAAAACCTGTCGCGTCAAATGACTTCTGTGGACAATATCTGATATTTTTGGCATAGACTTTTCCACTTCAGCTCCCTTAATAAACAATTTTCTTAACTCAAGGCTCGTTTGGCCCTTTTTCCTTGACATTTTAATTAAATTAATGTTTACTTTCCCAGTAAATAAAAATAACACTACTGGGGAATTCCCTTGAGCAAATACAAAGCTAACCAAAAAATTGGAGTCGTTTTTACCCATAATTGCTATTTATTCGTACTTAATTGTGAGATGCTCGAGTTTGGCTTACAGGATCTTTTTCACAAATTTTACATTTAAGTCTAAATTATTAATTATATTTTATGAATTGGCGCTGTATGGTTTTCTATTTAGTTATACGATTCATTAACTGTTACAATAAAACCTTTCTGCGTTTTCCTAATTCATTTTAATTAAATTATTTTTACAGAAGAAGGTTTATTCCTGTAGTGTCTGAGTTTGGCTTGTAGCGACTGTATATATTTGAAGATATTCCTTTCTATGAAGTTTGTTTTTACCGCAGAAACCACAAAAATCTACACCAATAATAAGGAAGGATAATAATTCAGTTAAAGAATATCTATGCTTAGCAATTATTTCTACTTCCCAAAACTGCTCTTTGTGCGATTAAAACTCAAATCTACTTCAATACTAGAATTAGCCCTAAATCCAAACTTCGAATTCTGAAAGAAAGGAAGCGAAAAGGCAAAAGCCACGCATTTTTTTATGTGATTGATTCAAACTTATATCTCCCATCCTGATACCGGAAAAAGGTTTGATTCTTCAAGGTTAATATGGGGAGAAGGAATAAAATCTGGTGTTTTTGGAATGACGACTCATTCAAATGCCTTTGGTTGATTAATTTCGTTTCAAAATCTGCGTTTACTCCTTAGAATAAATTTTAGTAAATATTGCAGGATGGTAATAATATTTCGGGTAAGTATTATTGCCATTAATCTGAATAACATGCATATTATTTTTTGTTTTTTGTTTTTCCGTTCCAAATTGTTTTCTAACTCAGAAGATACAAAGCTGTTTTAATTTCCAGAATCTCATGGAGTTTATATTGGAATATTTTTGCTAGAAATGCTTGTGTAAAAGAAACGTATTTAAGATATATGTACACACTTGAAACTTCAAAAATCGTTCAAAATATGAAATATATTTTTTTATTGCTTAAAAATGTTCTCTGATCCTTTAGCTTTCAAACGATACCAAGATGTTGTCAATATTCGAAATATTTCTCGAGTTATAATTATTTTTCTTGAGGTGCTTTCATTAAAAACTCTAGTTACAGTGTTTTTAAAACTCATTTTATGAAGAATGATATTTTTCCACTATGTTGCTTCATTCAAACAATCATAACTCAACAAGAAATTAACCAAATACAGTTATTTATATATCAAAATAATCTGTATGAAATAGTGGATGTTTTATGCCTCAATCAAAGTTATAGAAATAAAATTTTAATAGCTTTAAATATTATAGTTAAAATTACAGAAAAAATCTCGCTTTTTCTATTCATCGTTGATGAAAAAATTGTTTAAAAAAAACTATATATTTTATAACTTGGTTGAGGCAGACAACATGAAGACTAATATTAGGCATAATTTCCAACTTGAATTGTGTATCTGTACAAATTAGAATTTAAGATATCATGTTTCAAAAAATAGGCTAATTAGCTCATTAAATATTAATTAATTAATTAATAATTAGTGAAATATGGTTTTTTATTTTTGAAATGAGCTTAAACATATATTTATGACCTACTGTGAATAAACTGGATTTTTAAAGTTAAAAGTAATAAAAAATCTTCAAGTGTGTAAGTACACCTTAAGCAGTTATAGTTGGCAGAAGAGCGGATACCATTTTTTTCTCGAGTTCAGTTCCCTTTTAGTATTTAGAGAAAGATAAAGATCACAGTGAATTTCTGTACTAATGACTTGAGATTTCCTTCGTTGATGCGAATCCGACAATTGAAGTGCTTTTAGATTTAATTTATTATTTTAATTCCTAAGTTGGAATGAATATCTAAAAAGCTGTTATGTGATAACATACAGTGTTTGTACCTTTTGTCACTAAAACCTAAATCACTAAATTCTCTAATTATTAAAATTAGCCATTTATGCAAATTAGATATGCAATAAATACAAAAAATATTTTTAATTAGATTCAACCTGAGCAAAGTGTTTAACTTCAGTATAGCTCGTTTCAATAGGGATGCAATGGATGAGTTTTATATGCAATTCAGACATTTTTGAATCCATTTTAACGAAACCTTAATGCATTATCCTACTCATTTTTGAATGATTCTTCAGTTTCGAAGTTAT
The DNA here is from genome assembly GCA_026543865.1 of Argiope aurantia. Classification (NCBI taxonomy): domain Eukaryota; kingdom Metazoa; phylum Arthropoda; class Arachnida; order Araneae; family Araneidae; genus Argiope; species Argiope aurantia. Next base: position 81,829 of record JAPMOR010035523.1, read on the forward strand.
AATAGCCTGGCAGTTTTCCTGCATTAACAACGTTTTTTTCAAAAAGCCAGCGAAGTGACTCCATTTGCGGGAATCAGCCGAAACGGAAAAAACTTAGAATTATCTTCTTGATGCCTTGTCTAATTTTTTAGGAAAAATGTGAATGAGCAACGTTTCTACTTCTTCGTGCCTTCACAATCCAGAGCATTACAGTGGTTGGATGTACTTTTGACAAGTGCCAATAAACTAAGCACTAAGTTTTCTGAGCACCTTATTATGAGTTTTCATTCCTTCACTGGATATTTTATATCATATTCATGTAATTATATACTTAGTGATATTTTCTTTCATAGCTGTCATTTTCTCTTATAAATAAAAACCGCGCTTAACATAGTAAAAAAAATTATTATTATTATTATTGTTGTTTTTAATGTTTTTACGCCATTTTTTATTTTATAATTTCAAAAGACCTAAACTCTTCATTTTGCGAATGAAAGCTGCGTATGATGAAGAATGTTTCACAAATTTTACAATAATTGCTTTCATGCTTACATTCAATTTTAAGATTTCCCAAATTATTTAGAAGTCATTTTTATATAACTTGTTCAAGTTAAAACATTATGTCCTATTAAAGAAAGTCCTACTGCACAATCAGGGGAGCAGTATAGCCATAAATAATTCTTGCGCCAAAATTTAAAAAAAAAAATAGTCTCAGAAGAAATATTGCTCTTCTTTTTGATTTCTAATGCAATTAACATATTTTTTTCAAAGCTTGAAGATTTTAATCTTTTAGAGATGGAATCAATGATTTGAATAAAATGTCTCTTTCATTTTATGAAAATTAGGCCTGAATCTGGTGCAGTCTTAAGAGTAGAAGAATGTCCCGAATTATCTACGTTATATTAGTCTTTGGATAAGACATTCTTTTTTTTTTATGTTAAATAAATATAAAGTCAATGACGCCGACCTTGAGGACCATTTAGTGATTTCGTATTTAACCTGTTGACTTTTGATGCAGAAATTATGGCTCTAGAAATGAAAAGAATTATAGCTTCAAGGACCAGAGATGCAAAGATTTCGAGAATCTTCTGAAGCATCGGTAAGACGTCTCCATTCACCGAGAGAGTATGTAAACACGCGGTGCTCACAGTGGAAGCGATTAATCAAGATCTGAAGTTATGTAAATTCTAAACCTAGCTTGAAGTTGCAATCATTGAGCCCTGTTGCTAAAATTCAATTAACAATTTATGGCCTGCTCATGTTATAAGTGATCAGAAGTATTGGCATTTCTGTACATCTTGGTCATGTTTTTGTTACGTGTATTTCATGTTTTCTGAAATATTTATGGAATAAAACGAGGCTTTCCATTATCGAATGTGTTGTACTGAATTGAATATACATCCACGGAAGCAATTTTTGTAATATTACTTTCCTCGTAGTCCATTGAGGAAATTTAATGGCACATAAATTAATGTCACAATCTTAAACATTCGAAATACCGTCACTAATGCGCATAATGTAACGAACTGGACGTTTGCTATTAGCTACAGGTGAATATAAGAGAATAATAATAGTAACAAATAAGGAATCAACATACTATTTTGTTCAGAAATATTTTATTGCGCATATTATCGATATATGTTAGTCAAATTTGATTCAAATGCTAAATATTCTCAGGGAATACATTAAATGTTAAGCGCCTAAGAAACGAATGTGCTTTCGAAACAGAAGAGCAAATTCCTTCCAGAGGCTGTTGTAGTTGTCTAGATACATCTTTCTGCAGGCATGCCAGAAGATTAATTTATTTCACTCGACGCGGATGAGTGGATAGTTTTCTGCCAACTTTGTTACTTTTTGAAGCCTTTGCTCGTACCTTAGTCCTTATGCCCAGATATTAAACCACTGAATACACATAAACTTGTAACATGGAATAAAATTTTCCAGTCTTGTTAGAATGTGGATTGTATTCTTAATTAAAATTAGTGGTACCCTCCAGCTTGTGTAATTAATGTCACCATTCTAGTGGCTTGTTCTCTTTTTTGTCAACCAATGAATTACTTTGCCTTTTATCCTTTTAAGTAAGATGAGTCGGCTGAACTTCAACATAATAAAATTAACACACTATTTGCAAAGCTATGCATGATGCTGTAATCAAATAAAAATGCCATATTATTCTAGTTAGAACAACCAAATTTGACTCATAATTATTTCTCGTTTAGTACATATTCAGCAAATAGAGACTATTGAAATTTTAATTTCATATTTATTCAGAAAGCAATGGAAATCCTAATAGATTCTTTTGAAACAAATTATGAAAAATAAAACCCTTTTTGCATAACAGTCAGATTCCAAATATCGGCTTCTCAAATACACCAATTACGTTACTGCAAAAATATTTTTATCAAATATTTATGAATTGCAAAAAATGTTTTTATGTGTATTTTGTAACAATATTTTCTAGATTTTTTTGTGTTAATATATACATATACATGAGAGTGGCGACGGCATAAAATACCTTTTTCTGTTATAATGCATATTAAATGAGGTACGTTACTGCTTCTATAATTAAGGAAAAAACATTATATTTGTATAAATACAGGTCATCAAGTCTTAAGCATCATAATCTTCCGATGTTTTGGTTTAAACCTTCAAATACATCTTTTTTTTTTAATTGCAATCTGAAGAGTGATCTTCGATTTCATTTCATGGGCTGCGGTAGCTTGGTGATAAGACCTCGGCTTCGGAATGGGAGAGTTTCAAGATCGAAACCTGATTACACCGTAGAACAGTCGTGTAAGAAGGTCTGCTGCACGTTAGATCTGTCGGTTCCAAACGTCCTAATACTGTTGTGGCTTAGAAGTGTGGAGTGCCAGCTCAAGGTGTCGTCCTCGTCATCTGACCGTGGTTAAAAATTACGAGGTCCGTCCCAAATTGACCTAGCGTTGCTTTAAAAGGAGACGTTAATATAGCTAAACTTGATTTCATTGCGGCATGTCTGGTTCTTTCATATTCTGTGTAATAAATTTGGACCTTTTAATCGGAAAACAGTGGTAATATAATTAGTAGTTAAAGGTATATATTGGAGATGAACTCGGATACCAGAAACGAAGGAATCTTTTTCCTAGGAAATCGGTTCAATGATAATTTTTCTTATTTTAGAATTAAAAAAAAAACTTTTTATTTCATGTTTCAAGCAATTTTGTACTATGTTAAATATAAATTATTTGTATTGCATTTCTATAAAAAAACATAGCTAGAACTATTGTATCAAAGCAATATAATATCAGACTCACATCTATGAAAGCTAAGAAACATTCATGGATAAATTATCCATACTCTTTCTACGAATGTCAACTCCATTTGAATGCAAAGCTTACTTAACAACAGAACATACGATCCTTTCAAACCAGTATGTTGAATAAAAACTTTTAATATAATCCCTGTTCCTAACATAAAGAATTCCGAACTGAACAGTGTCAAAATATCGCTTTCCTAGAAAAAATCTTGCACAAAAAAGAAATAAAAACATTTTTTTTTTTTTGACATATGAGCTCGCCAAACTTTATGAGGAAAAATATTGAGAAGTTCAAAGAACTCTGTCAAAAGCACAAATACCAAATATGCTCAATCCAATTTTCTTTTCAACATGTCTGGATGTGCGGGAAAAATCCTCTGTTTTCAATTTTGGAAATAAATTTATCTCAACTTAGAAATGTTGGGACGAAGGATTACTTATGATTTTTTTGAAAGTGTATTCAGCAAATTCATTGTTAGAAGACCATAAAAAATCATTATAAAAAGACCTTACAAGACGGTTTTGCCATATATTTTATTGGAGTCAAAATATCTCTTCTTTTTTTCCTAAATATTATTTGTTTTTATTGATTCAATTACTTTCATGGAATTCTGATACTTGAATTATGTCCAAGAAATGTGAAAAGTAGGAAAGAATCAAATCCATCATAAAGCAAAATATTTTTTTTTCTTTTTTGTTAGCTCGTTTTATGGCAGAGAATTATATTTTGGAATACATGTATAATCATATAAAAAAAGATACTGAACATGAATAATGTTCTTTTTGGCAAATGCACTATGACTAGAGAAGAAGGAAATAGCAGAGAAACATCGTTAAATTAAATGGTTTTGAATCATGAATTAGATTTAATAATACAAATGAGATTTCTCGAATCACAATATAATTTTAACTGGAGTTCAAATATTTTATTTTAACTTTTGGAAATCATAGATTTTAATTATAACAATTATATTTCATATTTAATGATGGAAGGTCTAAATTCAAGAGATAGGTACTCTATTGGACAAAAAAAAAAATGCATATGCATTTTGTTCAAAAACAAAATCAAGTCCTGCGTCAATTTTTAAATACAAACTTTTTGAGTTTGCTTAACTTTTAAAATTCATACCGAAATATAATAAAGAAAGCAAATTGCTTTTCTTTCAATATTAATATGTATAATTTTCGGCTGTACTATTTTATAGAAATATTTTAACAAAAATAATTGAATTTTTAATTTTCCTGAAAAAGAGCTTAATAATGCCTACACTTAAATAAAAAAAATTTGAATTCTTTCTTATATGTTATTAATGCTATTTTAATATATTAGTAACTAAGTAACAATTAAGAGCTATAACAATGTATCAAAAAATCCATGAACTTAGAGCATTAAACCAAAGAATTGTTACTAGAAAAATTCCTAACTACTTAACTAAAGAAAAATTTCTCAAGTCTTTATCTCTTCATTATTTCGAATGTTATTGTTAACTAGCTGTATTTGGTGACCAGTTGATAGGTCTAGAATAATGATTGTGTTTAATTTCTATTTCATCTCTCTATAACTTGATATTTATTGTTTTCTTAACAAATTATATTTAAATATATTTTGTTAGACAGTGAAGTTGCTTTCTTTTACAGCCTTACACTGGCTCTGTTATTATGTTTCTAAAAATGTCTCATTTTTTTCTATCCAGTGATATTACAATGCCATTGGAAAATGCAGTTATCTGATTTGCAATTGCCTTTCATGTTTTTGAAAAGTCACTTTTTTATTGTTTATGGAAAATAAGCAACTAATGAATAGAATCCACCTCCTTTAGCTTTCAACAGTAGATCAGTTATTTCATAAAACAATGAAACTGGGTTGAATTTTACTTCGACAATTATATTTCCACTTATATCCATTGACAGAATATTAAATATAGTTTTGTGTATATTACTATCTCTACATTTTTTTAAACTTTATCAATTTTGAAAGGTCCCAAACACATTTTCGACGATTCAAAAATTTCCTACCTACTTTGTAAATGTGACTGATTGAATACTCAATGCGCATGCCTTGTTTGTTAAAGATATTCGCTCAAATGGATTTAGGAATCAGGAAGGATTTCTGAGAATTCCCAAAAAATGTACAACTGGTTAATAGCCTCAGCTAATTGGGGTCATTGGGATTGTATATCAGTCTCTTAAGATCAATGATTGTTTTCGCGGTGTCCGAGGGGGTTGGAAAACATCTCTTATTTCCAAAAGAGATATTTGAGCATTCCAGGATTCCAATCTTAAGCTCTAGAGGATAAATTGTTCTAAGTAGACGGATTAACTCTAAAACATGATCTCGCTAAGAATTTTCGAATGAAAGGTTTGAATCTTTCTCATTTTGTTCCGTTTTCAAACCTATTTCTTGATTTCGTTGATAAGTATTTTACTTACATTTTATAAATTCAGCGTAATACATCCGATATTTCTAAAAGAAATAAAATAATAATTGATAATAATATCTATGCACCAAAGCTGTTTGGATACAAAAAATATTGAATAAAAGAGACTTTCATTTAAGATCAATTTATTATCTTATGTATCTTTATCTTTTATTATCTTATATAAGATCCTTTATCCTTTTACGTTGAAACTAAATTTTTCTGCATTATGTTTAAAATGATGAATACTCTTTTATATTTCTTTTTTTAAATTATTATACTCAAAGCGAAATTGAACTTTTATTACATTTCAATATAAATTACATCTGGTGTTATCGTAACAAATAAATATAATGTCAGATCAACCGGCCTAAAAAATGAAACATACACACACACACATGAAAACATTTTCTAATATTGCTGTATATACTTAGTTTAACCCTTTCTGGGGCCGTGGGAAGTATGCTCTCCACCAAATTTATTAATCTTTGTATGAAATTATATAGGTTGTTATAAGTTCTAACACATTTTTGTAGTAAGTCAGAAATTTAGATGCTTCCGATTTTATCTCACACAAAATGACGTGTCTCGATTTGTTACTCAATTATTAATTAACCAAATTAATTAATTAATCAAATTAAATTTATCTAGTAAGCTAAATGAATCCCTTTTCTTATTCTAATTTCAAGCCTAAAAATATTTTAACATAATATGACTAGAAAAAAAAGGATCTTTATAGGGTTAAATATTATATTTATTCATCATTATCTTAGATAACATTGCTAGTCTCTATAAACAATGAAGTAGCATATTTTTATGAGGAAATCAGCGTGCGTTTATACGCAGCAGGACAGATCGTCAAAATCTCGTTTTATTTATACGCACATTTTTTTTTCAGAAGACGCTGTCATTAGCTTGACTAAAACATGGAAAAATTAAAAAAAAAAAATTAAAAAAAAAACAATCTCATCAAAGCTTTATCTTGAAGAACTGAGGAAATATTTTCTTTTATTAAGTTTTTCGTACTGGTTAACGTCTCATCGCTAGAATTGACTTCAAAATATATTTAAAGCAAAATATTTTTCCACGGATTGATAAGCCTTAATGTCGAACTAGATTTAGATAATCAATAAATGATTTGCAAACGTCCTGAGTGTACAATCATCTCGAGTAATCTGTTTCAGAAATGAGCAATCATCAAACATGATTGTCACAGATCAGCCCTCTAAAGTAACTGAAAAGTGCAGGATCTTTAACATTCGGATCTGGATCACATTATCGTGTCTAAATACCTTAACGATATTCTAAAAAGGTTGTTAACGTTTAACATTAAGATCCCTTTTATTTCCGTTGACAGCATTTAACTTAATTGCTTTAAAGTTTATAAAATTCATTTTTCACATTTCAGCCGTTTGCAGAATTCCCAGAGAATCAGGTGGGTCCCGTCATTTCTCGAGGCAAGTATTCATATCAATATTTGAGTGGCAGTTCATTGAATAGGACTCAATAAATGAAACATTGCAGTAGCAGCTGAATATTAATCTATCCCGTGCATCATTTTTTCTACCCTATGTTTGTTACTGCACCATCCTCATTATCATTGCTTTAAAACTATTTGAGATGCTCTTGACTGTATTGCAACCAATAACCCTCACAAGACTAATCAGTCTTTTTTTCACTTTCTTTTTGGTACTATCTTTTCTTTGAAAACAGTATTATGTCTTCTATTATCAAAATCTATTCTCTTTTCTAATATAATCCGGTTCATATCTTGTCCTAGAGACTGTCGTTAAACACACTGTGCATATAGGCATATAGGCAAAACTCCGATTTCAAACAAAAAGTTTGAATTTTTAATATTAATACGCGAAATATAGCACGCGGTTTTTAAATATAATTTTTCTGTTAAGTAAGTAAAATGAAGTACTTAGACGCTACCAGAAGCGAAGAACAGTAGTTTATCTATTTTCAGGGTAAAAATAGATTTTGGATTTATTTATCATTTGTTTTCTGATTTTATTCTCCTATTTTGAACAAGAAATCATAATTTTTTTCATTGCTTTTCAGTTGATAAGCAGGTAAAATTGCAACCTCTGAGCCATATTAGAAGGACGCAACGCGAAATGGGCAATTTTATATGCCAGCAAAGCTTCCTAAACCACATATAAAAGCCCTCCTTCGGAAAGACATGCTAGAGGAACGGCAAGGTTATTGGAGCAATGGTGACACAGAAAAACTTTTAATATCCTGCCTTCAGTCAACCTTCATCCCAGTAACTGGATCAGAGAGGATATTATTTTCTTCTCAGAACACGGTCCTTTTCCTGCCTACCTCAAAAGGTTCACTCTGTCTGAGAGTGATAGTGCAGTTGTGGCACGGCACTTCATTATGCTACGGAATGCATCCTCACAATCTCTTGGCATCACCAAGCCGTGAATTAGAATGGCTGAAAAGAGTCGCCAGAAACTTCCTCTCCAGGCAAAAAATCCACAGTATAATTAAATTTATCAGTGATAATAGAGACCTATTCTTGCTTCCCTAGCTCTCAGCATCAAGTGTCATACTAAGAAAGATTAAGGGGAAAAACAAGCACCGTAGCCTCCTATCATAATTTCAATCAAACAGAGATTCTCTTCATTCCCATTTTTCGAATTATTTTCCATCTGATTTTTATAACTGCAGCCTGTCATAAAAATAAGTGAACACAGAATATATGCATACTTTTACGCATTTTATCTCTCAGCATGTTATTATTTCAAATCTTTGCAAACAGTTTCATCTAAATATCATTTCTTATATGCTTGTAAATTCTGTAAATAGTTATTATTATTTTTTTCTACTGTAAATATTTTGGTACTTAAATAAAATTCCCGTAACATGCCCACCAAACCGTTCAGTGACCAGAATGGTCACGGATACGAGGGTATGAGACAGCGTTCTGTCCTGAGCCGTATTAGTATCTTCTCTTAGTAAGTATCTTCTCTTATAAATAATAGATTTTGAAATGCATTTTCTTGACGATTTATGCACTTTTTCCAATCATTTCCCGGATAATTCCAGATTGAAGAGAAATAAAATTCCTCTAATAATCGGAAGTTCACTATATTTAAAATCGAATCTCAGAGACTGCAGCCTTGTTTTTCTTATTTTTGTAAATTACCTCAGTAAAGTAGATACTGGTTAAGGAGAGAAAAAAAAACTTTGTTGATTTTCTTGCTTCCTATATGGGAAAACATTGTTCTTTTAATATTAGAAAACTCGCCAAAGTGTGCCTTTAGTTTTGAAACTGACATTATGATGACTTTCGCGGGACAAGGGATTGAAAATAAGAATAATAAAAATGGAATGAAATAGAAGAGTTGCGCATTAATTATGCTCAGTTCATTTTAATTTATTTTTCAGGACCATTGCACTTCTGAATAAATAACTGCGCATAATGTTGGGGAAAAGAATGACGTTTTCAGCTGCGCATACCCGCTCTGGGTTTTATTGCTAAGCTCTCCAAAAGGAGCGAATTCATGTGATTGCTTGTCATATTTCGGAGAAAGGAAAGCGCAAGTTATTGGAACAGAAATATAAAATAACTTGTTATTTTATATTTTTTGTAAAACCGCATTATTCTACATAAGTGGGTAACAGTTTTACAGAAAATTTCATCTCATTAATGTGTTTGCGTTAAGATGTAGAGAAAATAGAAGGCTTTTTTTCTCAAAAAATTATAACGTATTAAAATAGCTTGCAAGAATTCAAACTTTGCTTAAGAAACATTTCACATTCAGCATTCTCGGGTTTTTTTATTGATATTCAGAATGAATGTTGAAGATTCAAGGCATCATTTTTTCAAAATTTTTCCGCATGATTAGCTTGTCAAAAGTTTAAGCTCTATTAGAAATTGATACTCGAAGTATCTATTTTGTTCTACCAATCTTATTGTTTAGTTTAGTTATACTAACGTCCCGTTTTAAAGCAACTCTAGGACTATTTAGGGACGGACCTCGTAATTTTTAACAGCGGTCAGATGACGGGGAGGACACCTGAGATGGCACCCCCTCTCCACACCACACCAGCGGGAAGACGTTTGGCCTGACGGATTTAGTGTGCAACAGACCCGCTTACAGGCGGTTCTTCTGTAGAATCAGGTCTCGAACCTGAAACCTAACGGCTCACGAGCTAAGACCTTACCACCAGGCCACCACGGCCCTTCTACCAATCTTATATGAGTGCCTATATTAGTATTTTGACTTCATATTTTGTTCTAGGAATCATAATCAGAAAAATTTTACGAATACTTTTTCAAAGTTGTATCATGAGATGCCAGTAAGGAAATTTATTTAATACCACTATGGTCCACCGGAAGCGAAATGGTCAAAAAATATATCTATTCATCTTTGTAAAATATCACAGAATTCTTATTTACTTTAGTTTAAAGAAAATGTTAACTGAAAATGAATATAACTCGTTCAATAAAAACAATCAAAGATGAAGAATGGATTTATTTTATTTATTGTTACATTTTGCTCCGCAATGCTCGATAGATAATCACATCACATAAAACTCACTCACATAACAGATGACCAGAAATGAAAATTATATCACTCATAAGAATACCAGGAATAAACAAGACAAAGAGAAAATATGGAAAGATAATCAAAACATAAAAATAATGAAAAAATATTCTCTCTAACATCCTTTAATGAATAATCGAGAATATTCTAAAGAAAAATAATTTATTTCTTAATAATGAAAAAAATTGAAAAATAAAGACACAAAATAAATTTCCAAGAAAAAATTTAAATGAGTCAGTGACCTGTGCGAAATATGAGTGAACGTTCCTGAAAAAGTAGCAGATCATTCCTAAAGCGAAAGCTAAATGCCATGATTGAAAATCTTTGACAAACATTTCTGGTTAAAAACTATATCTCAGGTTAGAGGACAGGATACGCACATAACGAATAGAAAGAATAAAAAAAAGCATTGTTTACGATAATAAGAGAGCTAAAAGATCAGCCCAAAGTTATTCTTGCAACCAGCATTAGCTTTTAAGATATATGATTCTTTAACTGTCTGGTTATTTTTTTTTTGTCTATGTTGCATTCAAAAAACGCTAGAAATCAAGAATCGCACGTGAAGTTATAAAATCATTGATTTCCAGATCATATTTAAACAAATAACAAATAAAAAATTCGAAAAAAGCAAACGTTATCTCAAAAAATAATCGTGTTTTATCAAAATAAATTTGTAAATGTGTATTATATCCCTTCTTCAACATCATTTTAAATAAAAAAAAAATGAAAATATCAATAATAAAAGAAACATGGCAACGTAATTTAAAAACTAGCAAAGAATTTCAATGAATATATTCAATATTTGACTATTTTATTGTAAATCAGATAAGCATTCTCATTGAAAGTTTTAATTTATTCTGACGTAAAGATGTCAACTGCATATAATAATCATAAACATTTTTAGTAGCCTTGAGCATTTAAGGGATGTTATTCGAAAAAGACAGCAAAACACATAAATAATTTGAAAAACTGAAGAGTATGTGCAGAGAATTTGAAATAAAATGAAAGCTTCTCTATTATAAAGTAATATTAAGAGCAACAGCGAGCAATCAAGCCACATTAAAGAAGTATTGATTGTAAAAATTCGTTCAAACGATTTTGATGAGTTTCAATTTAAAATAAATTACATCTTTCAGTCAATTTCTTCATAACGGACGTGATAGATGAAAAAAATAAAAAAACTGGATACATAAAATTAAGCATATAATCTTTAAAATCAGACTGTTTTACGTGTTTACAATTTTGAATTGAATCCTTATTAGGGAAGCAGGTGGACTTTTTAAGTACATTTTTTAAGCATATCGTGCACATTTCAAACAAGTGTCGTATTTCCAACATAATTTTAACAATGACAACTACAATCCATAGTAAAAGTAGAAACAATCTAGTTTTTCAGAAGTTATCTGCTAATTATAAAAACATTAACCCTAGAAACAAACAAAAAAAAAACAATAAAAAAGTAATTGTTTCTATGTTTTTTTGACATTCATCGAACCAGAAAAATCGACCATCCACCTCGAATTCAGTCACCTCATTCAATTCCCTAAAGCTTCTATAAGACATAGTTAATTTCCTCAGTTTATAATTTCCACTCGACATGCTTAGAATTCCTGACCAAAGCTAATCCATTTGTGAATGACAGCGTATTTAGATAGCGCGAGGGAAAATTCCTATAATAATCTCCTTAAATGCTGACCACACTATAAATCACAGTCACTTAACTTTCCCAGAAACACGATAAAATTAATTGTTTTAGAATACCCCACCTACTCGAGTTATTCCAATAACCGATATTCAAGCATATACACTTTGTTATCTACTCTGATTGCGGATGGTGAATGTATCATCCTGATTATTTAAATATGCTCGCTTCGAGAACTAACTGATACATAGCTTAGTAAATATTTTTACAATGTTATTTGGTATATACTGATACAAGAATGAATGTGTCCTGGAACCAATCGTTATTTTAAAGTTTTCATATTAGTTACAGAAAATTGTAATTGAGTTTAAGAAGTATAATGTAGTAAGGTACTCAAATTTGTAAATCAGAATTGCCGTAGTGTGGATAAGTATAAATTACTGCATATTTAAATAGCAAAAGATAAATTATTCAAATCTGATTACATCTTTGCGGCATGCGAATCTTCTAAATGTTAAGAGATATATATAATTTCACTTTTCTTAAAGAAATGTTCAATGTTATCGCTCCAGAAATTTAAAACAATCATTACTACGTACGAAAATATATTTATTTCTTTATTTAGTGGATATTTTTTGGTCTTAAAAACTCTTAAATTAAAAAAAAATGCAAGGCTTTGACAATTTCAAAAAAGTAACAACGTCCATTAAAGCTCCCAACTTTTTTGATAAAATTGTTCCCCATACTATATAAGTAAAGTCTTAGATTGTAAAATATTTTTCTACAAATGCTTATAATTTTCTCACATTCCGTATTTTTTAAAGCATTACTCTTTGAATTTTATTGATTGAGAAGCTATCATTGAGAGATTTCATACATTTTGAGATTATTTACAGCGTGTCCATAAAATGGTCTTGGGGCAGCTGTCTTCCCATCGAAGTGTCAGAACAGTAGCTGAATCATCAACAAATCACTGAAATTCCTAATCAAACAGTAGTTCGACAACTGCACCCACTTAGGCTCACAATTTGGTATCTGCCGATCAATTTTTGTAATCGAAAATATCACCGGGGGAGCTTATTTTGACGTGTTGAATGGCGCTGTCATCACATTCTTGCATAACATAGGTAAGATAAGCGATTCTTGGTTTATGCAAGATAGCGGTAGATCTCATCGCACTCAGCGAAACGTTTATTACTTAACGGAACATTTTTACTATAGACTGATTGGGTTGGATTCCATTACGAAAACTGGCAATGGATAGAGTGACCACCTTACTCCCTGAATTTTAAACTGCGCGACTTTTTCTATGGGGACGTCTAAACATTGTATCTCCACAGCCCTCAACATTAGACGACTTGAGGGCAGCAATTGAAACCAATCTTTTCAAATGTTTAAATTTTTAGGTTTACATATTTCTCCAGAGCAAAGTGAATCCCAAAAAGCTTTTTGTGGTATTCCTGCTTTGTTTCTCCTTTTATTTATAAACAATATTTTAAATTGGAATTTAGACAGCATAAAATACTAAAATTTTCGTTGAAAATATAATTTAAATTATAGAAAAAAAAGTGTAAAAACTAGAATAATCTAATTAATATTCACATTCCTAAAGAAAGTATAATCTTGACCTCTAAACTTTGAAGCTTAATTAAGAAACATTGCCATTGACATTTAAAACAAGGGATATCAAATGAAATTTTTAGTATCAAAAATTATTCCTTGGAGAAGAAAATTATTATTGGCAAGAATCAGTCATGAAAGCCAAATGCCTCGTTCATATCGTTTAATTTAGAGTGCAGAAGCAGAAAAATAAAGAATGAGATGCATTTTTTCATGACATTTATATGCATTCATGACATATATATGCAATTTCTAGTAAGAAAGTTATTCATTACAATACTGTAAAAAGCATTATATTACATTACTATAGGATATTATACTAGCTTAAAATATAAAGAAAAGGCCCTACTTGAGATTTTTGCAAAAACATTTCGAAAACAAATTAATTAGTTATTAAATTATAATAAATTTTCTTTCTGATAATGCAAATTTGCAAAAAAAAAGTTTCTAAAAACAAGTATTTTTAGTTTTGATGTTGAAAACATTGAAGAGAAAAAATAAATAAAATAATCTCTGCTTGATTGTTTATTGGAAGGAGCTTATTAGTCTATTTTATCTGTTATTAATATTAATTTTCCAATGCAGATGAAAAGAAAAAAAAATAATCGAATGCGGCAAAACCCGGAAAAATATTTCCCAAATTTTATGCTCGAAATAGATTCTCACACTGAGGATTCTGTGCAGTGGATCGTTACGTCGACTGTAAAAGCGCATGCAAATTTCAAACTTCTGTTATGAGAATTCTGAGCACTCCTCTGAGGGTGTTAAAACGTTATTTATGGGTCATTTTTAAGTTCGTGTCCGGGAAATGTGGAGGAATGGGGCTCTTTAGAGAAGCTATTTTACTATCCAAAACGTTCTAGAGCATCCTCAATGTCTTTGTGTGCTAACACTTTAGCGGTATTTATGAGAACTTCGAACTGCATGTTTTCAATACTTTAAAGTTTAAAATAATATAAAAACAAGTGCGACGCTTTTTTATCCATTAATTCTTAGATTTGAAAATATAAATATAACTTTCAATTTGATGTAGAGTGTTTGAAACTGTTTTCAAAAGGGTATTTATAGCCCCTTTTCTGCACATTTTTTTTAAAATTGCGCTTTGACATTACACTTAAAAAATATTGCAACAACTACAAAAATATAGCAATAAAATTATAAACAGCGAAAATGTGTCGCCTCCAAAGACCTCAAGAATCTACTATTTTCAAATTTTCAGGAGATTTTCTCCTTAAATGCAGGACAGTACAACTGACAGCATGAAATCTTCAACTTTAAATTGAAACTTTAACTGTAAGAATAATACTCATCTTTTGTTTTAATCTTGTACGTCACTATCATTATCTTTTTTTAAATACAGAATTTCTATTCATATTCATTATTTAGTATCAAACATACAGATTTGGCAATAACTTCTGCATAATTGTGGATTACTGTCTCGTGAAAATGTGAAAAATTGTGCTGCAAATCGTGGAATAAGTCATTAAAAGTTTACTTCAAAAATAACGAATTGCTCCCTTAACTGATAAATAATGAATTAATATGTAATAAGCAATATGAGCCGCAATCGGGAAAGGTATCGCAATATTGAAACATAATCACATTAGAGGACGTCATCTGAGCGGGCATCGCTCTCTGTGCACCAAAAGATGGAAATTATATCCTCTGCGGGATACTGAATGTATTCTAATCCGTTTTGAAGGCAAAATATTCTAATAAATGACGCGCCATTGACGAGCTTACTAACTTCTCATTGCAATTTCAAACACAAAGTGAGCGTTTGTTTTAGTAAATACTTCAAAAATTTGAGTTAATTTATTATGAAAAAATATTTGGAAAAGTAATATCGTTTGAACAAGATGTTTTACAAAAGAAATCGCCTGTTACTGTTATTATCTAAGAAATAAGAGTCCAGCAAATAAGAAAAAATCAGCCATTTTTCATCAAAAAAAAAAATCGAACGAAAATACATTATTACAATAATTACATAATGAACCTCTGAACTCTTTCGCTTAACTGAATTAGTTTTATTAGAAAGCCACTCTTGTAATTATGTTAGAACTTTCATGATAATGCTGTCATGCACCAACTAGCCGACAGAGATGTTAAAATGAATCAGACGAATGAGCTTGTTTCAAGTTTGCGAGGTCCTGATTAAATAACTTGTGGCGCTGCTTCAAGTCAAGAGGATTATCTAATAAAGCGCATTGCTTATTGGCAAAGGAGAAGGTCCAATTAGTTTGCTGGATATATTTTATACTAGCCGCCTTTGGCGACCAGCCGGTTCACCAGTATTACCGCTCGCTACAATTTTCAATTAAATATTTTAAGTAACTGGTCTCTTAA
>JAPMOR010035523.1:103315-126070 GCA_026543865.1 Argiope aurantia
ATATATATATATATATATATATTCAAATATTTTACAGTATGTGCTTATTTAATTTTACAATCATGTTAATCAAATTATTTCTCTTTATTATTAATGGATTGATAACAAAAAATTTCGTAACAACCATAGGGAAATTTCTTTTCATTTATTGCTCTCAATATTTTGTACAAAATATCAAATTTCATAAAATTTATCTACCATCATTTTAATTATTTCAACGCTGTAAAATAATAAACGGAATAAAAATAAACCAAGTAACAAAACATTTTTCGATAGTGAATTTAATAACAATTTTTGGATGCAAAACATATCTTACATTTATTCCATACATACTAAAACGAAAAGATTTCAGAACATGCGAAAATAAAAGGAATTGATATTAATTGTCCAAAATTATTGACTACAAAAAGTATTTATTAATATTTCAGAATGCCGACACTTTTTTCAGCATAAAATTATGTATACCTTATATTTAATTAAAGGTTAGAATCGGATAAGTTTTGTTAAAAAAATAATGTTCAACTTCTATAACTTACATAATGTCGAAAGGAATAAACTCTTTCGAAAAAATACATTTGTAAGAAATTATCTTTATATAAAAAAAAATATCTTATTACAAAAGAAATACAGAAAATTTAGAATGAGATTTATTTTTATTATTTTTTTAAAAAGATTTGATAGCAGAGAAAAAAAGATATAATGCCGGGTTTACACTCGGCCAGTTTTAAGATGACAAGTAGGCAAGGCATTCGTAGAATGGGACTAATTTATGTTTACCACAATTTCGTAAGACAGATTCCATGCTTATCTATAAATTGCAGTTTTGGCGATTTTTTTTATTTAACTGCGTAACGTAAAAAAATTATGAATATTTACAAGCAAAAAAAAGATGTGAAAATTAAAAAAAGGTCAACATACCTATGTTTGGAAAACTTTAGAAAAGAAATGGTAAATAATTTTTTTTTAAAAAAAGCACAAATTCCTATCAGAAAGGACGAATAAGCAAAAAATTTCTGAATTAATATTCTCACGTAGGTTCTTTAATGTGGAACTCAATGACACACAGAAGAAGTAGAGCTAAACCAATTTATTAACTCAACTCTGAACTGAGAACACAGTGACTGACAGATCTTCTGCTTTTGTACTAGCAGGGAAAGTTCCAGAATACTTTTCTGGAGACAGTAAGAAAAGTCTAGAACACTTGTCTGGTAAACTAAAGAAATGCCCAGAATCTGCTGGAACATGAAATAAAGGAAAGCATAAGATCAAAGAATTGCATATTTACACAAACTTTGAATCGCATTGTGTCTAGCGGAATTCAAACTTATGATCTCTTGATTATGAGATCAGTGCCATGACCATTCAGCCATGGAGAGCCGACCACTTCGTTTCAATGCGGCGATATACGATAAGTAATCAATGATTTGACACCCAAAAAAAAAATCCAAATTCTAAAAATGCAAGAGCAGTAAGAAGAAGCGGCTTGTAGATGTCCCATCGAGACAATTGCTTGCCATCGACCAAACGACATTTTCCAGCCTATCACGCATGCGCTCATAAGTTTGTATTAACAATGTGCGTTATTTCTTATTTGCATTCAATTATACAAATATTCGTGATTATCTAATATATAAAAAGGAATTTTTGCTTGTTTGTTTTTATGCGCAGCCGCACCGTTCATCTGATTGCGATGAAACTTTGCTAACTTAATGCTTTGAGCCCAGCTTATGAGGATAAACTTGCATGTTCAAATTGTGCAGGGGATCATGCGGCGAACTGGCGCCAATGCCCCCATTTCCCTAAACCAAGTGGTAGAAACAACACCAATACTAACTTCCAAAAATCCCACCCCGCCAAAAAATCCATATGGGATTTACCCAGGACGCACCGACCTCCAAAAAATTTCAGAAAAATGGAAGAAAATGTGTCATATTCAAAAATTCTGACGAATTCAGAGTTAGAATTTCCTTCATTAGAGACCCCAGTGGAGAGCGAAACAATCCCACCACCTGCCAAAATCCCTATTCCAAATCAGTCGGTCCCAGCGGATGCAACTAATACCAAAATTTTTACCGACATCTTTTCAGGTCTAGCTATGCTCATGAGAGAAGATTGGTGTGATGCACCTCTTCTACTCCAAGCATATAAAAAAGCTTTACCAGCAATTCGTGCTGCATCCCACGGTGCTGATATGGCGTATTTTTTATTCAACGAATACGTCAGTCTTAGTTACGGTCCTTAACGTTAATGTTCAATTGTAACAACACAATAAACTTGCATAATCTTAAAGTTTGCACCCGGAACACAAATAGTCTGTGGCCCAGGATCGCTGAGGTGAGAGTCTTTGTTTCAAAGCAAAATCTTGATGTGTTATTGGTACAAGAGACCCTACTCCCCCCGGAGTGCACACCCCTAATCGCTAATTACCGGATTTACAAAAATAGTAGATCCGGAGATAGTTTTAATCGTCAGCGCATTTATGGAGGTACTTGTATTTATGTGAAATCAATAATTGAACATCACGTCATCCCCACTCCCGTTTTAGAGAGGATAGACGCGACAATTATTGAGGTTAAATTAGGAAATCTCCCCCCTCTCAAAATTGTGTCAGCTTATGTACGATCTGGGAGTTCGTACACATTCCCTCTGGAGGATTTGAAAAAACTTTTAAATTTAGGCCCGAACGTCATCATTGCGGGCGATATGAACGCAGGGCATATCGCTTGGAATAATTATAAAACCACGAGATATGGAATGCAGTTGTTTAATTATCTAGCAACGCAGGACGGAATCAATGTTTTGGCACCCCACCCTCCAACCCACATTAATCAAGTTAGGTCTAATGATTCCATCATAGACTTCGCAATATTAAAGCGAATTCCTTTCCACTCTCAAATTAGAGTGCTAAATTATTTAGATTCAGATCACCTTCCAGTAGTTTTGACTTTTAATACTGGAACTTTTTCTCTAAACTCACCAGCACAATTCTCCACAAACTGGGAGAACTTTCGGCATATCTTAAATTCAAAACCAATACCCCCCCCCTCAAAATTAATAGCAATGATGATGCAGAATTTGCAGTTGGTAGTCTAGGAAAAATTCTAACAGAGGCACTCGGAGAAGCCTCAAAATCAAAATTTAATAAACCTCCAGAGAAGCTTCCTTTAGAAATCCAAAACAAAATTAAACTGCCAAATTACCTGCGAAGAATTTGGCAACATTCTCGGGACCCTCAAGTGAGAACGGAACTTCGCAGAACCCAGGATGAGATAAAAGGTTTAAAAGTAGGTCACTTCGAGCAACGGCGAGCGGAACAATTCGAGCACATGGACACACGTGGCCTCTGGCGCCGCTCTTCCCTTCTTAGAAAACCATTCTCCCCGATCCCCCCTCTAAGGGGGGAAACGGGGGAACTCGCTTTTGCTCCCATTCAAAAAGCGGAAGTCTTGGCAGATAGCCTACAGAACCAGTTCGCACCACACTCAGACACGTGGCTGTCGAACCCTCCCTGACGAACTACGTCACAGATCAGCTGGAGAGTTTCCTGACACGTGCACATGTAAACAACCTTGAACCCGTTCGGCCAACGGAGATAATGGAGTTTATGAAGAACGTTAAGCCGAACAAATCGCCAGGTCTGGATTTAATTACTAATCGCATGATTAAAAATCTCCCCCTAGATTTATTTCATATTTAACTTTTTTGATAAATAAATTAATGGAACTTTGCTATTTCTGGAAAACAAGCTGCGGTTGTCCCTATTCCAAAACCAAACTCTGATTTGACTTTACCTCAAAATTTCCGTCCCATCTCGCGACTCAGTAGCTTGAGCAAAGTGTACGAATCTGTGCTTCTCAAACGCCTGAATCCATTTCTCAGCGGCAATAATATTTTAATTTCCGAACAATTCGGATTTCGTAAAAACCTGTCGACGAATCACCAGCTAATTCGTGTTACAGAATTGATTCACAGTGGCTTTGTGAAGTCTCAAACCACAGGTGCACTTTTTCTGGACGTAGCCAAAGCCTTTGATAAAATTTGGCACGAAGGGCTTTTATTCAAGTGCATGCGACTTGGATTTTCGGCGCAATTTGTCAAAATTTTACGCTCGTACCTACTTTCTCGTAATTTTCGGGTGCGAGTTAATGATGTAATGTCTTCCCCCAGACCAATACTGAGCGGTTGTGCTCAAGGGAGTTTACTCTCTCCAACTCTTTTTAACATTTATGTTAACGATCTACCCAGAGCTAGTAATTGTCACTTAGCAATTTTTGCAGACGATACCGCCATCCTAACACAGCATAGGGATCCAAACATAGTCATATCAAACATACAACAGTACATGACCATTTTACAGTGCTGGCTCATCGGCTGGAAAATAAAAGTCAACCCAAGTAAATGCGCGTACCTCCTGTTCACTAAAAAACTGGTAATGCCTGACTTAACCCCAATCCAAATTTTTGGCCAATCCGTCCCCTTTGTAAATGAATATAAATACTTAGGGTTAGTTTTAGACGCAAAATTAAGCTTTAATAGTCATATTAAAGCAGCCCTCAACAAAGCTACAAGAACGAGTGTTAAACTCAACAGCTTAATTTCTTCTAAGAGCAAGCTATCGATTAGGCTCAAGCTTCTGCTCTACAAAGCTATTTTAAGACCAATTTTAATGTATGGCTCCTAAATTTGGGGGGCCACTTCCACCACTAACATTAAGAGGTTGCAAGTTTTTCAAAATAGGCACCTGATGAAGATTGTAGACGCCCCCTGGTATATCAGAAGGAAAATCTTACATGACGATCTCAAAATTGAACCTGTTTCGGAATTTATTAGAAGAACATCAATTAAATTCTTCTAAAAACTGCCCCAGATTCGTAACAAGTTACTTAATTTACCTGCATATGATCCAGCAGTATCCAGCTCGAGGAAAAGACCGAGAGCTGCGATAGACAACGTCTATATAAACTTTCCCTCAGTTAAAAAGCTGAGAACAAATTAACTCTGTTACCAATCTGGTGAATTAAACTTATCAAAATTATTTGTTTTGGCCTAAGATAGCTACGATGAGCTATACGCGTGAAATTTCTTGAAATTTTTTCTTCAGAAAATTTATTTTTAAAAAACAGTCCCATAGTTAAGGAACGTGCAACGTAATTCCATTAAATTTCCCTATAGTTTATCCCATAAATAATATTTTATTATTGTAATCAATTAATTCTATCATAAATAATAATAATATAAATTAAATACCAAATTTCATGACGTTAGAGCTTTATTGCGTTCATCCAAACTAGTTTCAATTAAATTTAACTTTTCCCTAAACTAAAAAATTAAAGTAACTATTCCAAATTATGATGTGGAGGTGTTCGTGACCACTTTGTCACATCGCGGAACTCCAAAACATCACGACGTTGTCGTTGCCATGCATTCATTCCTTGTAAAAAGGGAGGAACAGTCGACCTGTTAGCAGCTCATTCTTGACTAGTGATGCTATCCTGATTGTGGTTCGGGTTATTGACTTCAAACTATTGACGTGTGCTTAATATGGGCCCTACTTTACCTCAGCGTACTTTAATGGTAAAACTGTTCCACACAAGATAATGTAATGCCGTGGCTGTCCTTTGTTGAAACTTTATTTACACCCCTCAAGGTCCAAGGTTTTCCGCCCGAGGGCGCTGTGTCCCCCTCTGGGTTTTGTATGTCTTAGTGTTGCTGTGTACGCGGTGATGTTATGTTGTATTGTTTTGTCTTTCCTGTAAATATGCTAGCTGTGTGTTAATAAAATGTGAAAAATCCACTAGTTGCCTCCAGTTCCTTTCTGACAGGTAAGAGCGTTTTGCATCATTCTATTGGTAATTGAATTGAATTATGAAATCGAATTGAAGTCTAATCACTCTTAAGCAAACCTCCATGTCTTGAAAATAAGACTGCCTGTTATTAACATCGAAATTTACACGCAGCAGTGGAAAACGGCATACATCATATGCAAAATGTTGTGCACAGAACTATGCAAAGAAAATGTTGCACGGTGTCCAGAAGACCCTAATATGGATAATTAAAAGATCATTTTCGGTGAGCTTTATGAATTCATTCATAAATGTACTCTCACAGTGCCAGTATTTCCAATAACGGCCACTTTTAGTTCTATTTTTTTCTTTTTTCTTTTTGTTGAATTTATTTTTCCATGCTTTCCACGCTCTGTATATGAAATGTGATTTGATTCCGTTCATCCGTTTCAGCTGCAGATGCCGCCGAACAGGGAAAGTTATTTTATGGCCACCCTGTATTTCACTTTCTTTACCGATACTGAAATATGTATCTTTAAGTCGAAAATTGTTTTAAAGTTCTCTATTAACTAAAAATTGATTCAAAATCTGACTACTTATTTTTAATGGTCGATGGAGATTTGGAATGCCTGTTCAAAACAGTTGCTTTTTTATTTATGCAGTAAACACATATGTAAGTTGTCACTACCATTGTCTAGTTAAATTTTATACCTCCAAAAATTATAAATAAGTTATGAAAAATTTTAGCAATGTTTATCCTCGCAGCTTTCAAGAGCAGATTCGACATGTGAATATTTATTATGTCGCAAGTATTTAAAGTTTTGGTTATGAGGCGTAATTAAAAACTGTTGCATAAAAAGTATTTTAATGCATTTTTGACACATTGAATTAAATAGATTATATTTTATCATGAAAGAGACATGAAATAATTTAACCCTAAGCCACGCTGTGTTTAATAGCAAGTAGTATATGATAGCAATAGTTAAAATATTTAAATAAAGTAGTAAATGAAAGAATTTTTATTAATTTTCTTATCTTCTCTCAGACATTCTGTGTTCTTTAAATGTTTATATTTAATACTTGTGCTAATTTGAATTCAATGTTTGTTTTTAAAAAAAAATTGAATCAAACATTATCCAAACTTTCCAAAAATATTTATTTTACAGAGGGGTTTTTATCATTTTGCTCTATATTTTTAAACAGAATTTAATTGGAATGTGGTCTTTTTTTTAACGAACTTTTTTTTTCTTTAATAAAAATTATGTTTTGCTGAGACGGAAATATGATCTGACAAATTTTTAATGAAAATGCCTAAAGACAGATGAGGAAAAAATCTCGTTGATTTTTTTCTCATTGAAGATATATTCTTAAAATATCGTGAGGAAAAAATGCCGTCCGAGGCGATTCTGAGTAATTCTAATCTCATAAAAATAACATCTAAAGTCATTTTTAATATCCTTTAACCTTTATATTTTGGAGATCAGCAATTTAAAAACTTTTCAACTTCTTCTGCTCTCAGACTTTTCATATTTCTTAGAAGAAATGAAGGTAGTTTTTTTTTTATTTAAATCGACGAACGTTATATTAAAATCTGCAAACCCTTATCCAAGGTGTTTCCTCAAACTGTATGACAGTTATTAAAAATTCTTCGAAACTAAGATTTCAGAAAGGAATGTTCCCATGAGGACGTAATGAACGTCTAAAACTTTAAGGCAACTATTTCCCTGAGCTAATGAGTGAATTGTAATAGAAGCAGCATTTTTAAATGATAAAATTGATGTTATCCAATAAAGTGTGAAACCTGTTTATTGCTCAAGGTTATTGATAATATTCAAAGAAAATATCACTTACTTTCAGCATTTATTAGTCAATATTTTTAGATTCGTCAGAAGCTTATGGAAAAAATTAACTACGCTTTTGAAGGCCTATTTTAAAATTTCTAATCTGCACTGTCAAGAACATTTAATTGGGATACACTTAAAAAGAGATTCGCATCAAATTTTGAGCCAAATCTGGGAAGTGATGGATCCTCTTTAGATCCGTCATTTCCCACACGTGTCAACAAGATAATTCATAAATGCAGTGACTGAAATGCGTTATTTTGCCCATTTGTGTTCTGTTCCAAATTTTGGTGAGCATTCAAAACTGAATGTAAAAAAAATAGATAGGTTTAGTAGATTGAATGAAATTGTTTTGACCAACAAAAATTTTCTCTCGCATTCATTGAGCAATTTGTATTATTTTGATGAATAAATAAATTCCTTAAATATGCAAAATAATTTATTGAGTCAAAGTGTCAGAGGAGATCCAATGAGAAAATGAATCATAAATAGTTCTTTGATGAATGGAATTCAAATATTTTGAAAATTATCTTGATCAAGATTATTTGTTTATTAAAATTTGACAAATTGTAATGATCTCTTCTAAACATATATGTTCAACTGAGTAGAATTTAGGTTACATTTCGCATCAAGTTTTAATATTTCATTCAATAGATGTATGAAATATATCATTCTCAACATAACGCTTAGAATTCATCTTTTGATTACAAAATATAAAACGCAACATTTAATGTATTAGTTTTCATTTTTATATTTCAACATTTAGCACTGACTTTCTATTATTTGAAAATATGAAAAATCAGTTCCCATAAAAATACATATTTCTAAGAAAATCTATCTAAAATGAAGCGAACATTTTTTAAGGAGTTTTTAAAATATTTTTAAAGTATTCATGAGAAGTTAAAGAAAAATAATAAATTTGCATTATATGTCTGTATTTCGAGAAATTTTACTTATTTTTCCATTTGAGTAAAACTAATTTTTAAAAACAGGAGTTTTCACCAGTAACATTAAAGGTTTACAAAGATTAAATAAATTAAAGTATTCATTTTATATCAAAAGAATAATTCTAGTATCAGTTCTATAGGAAAACAAATAACTTTAAAATTAGGCACATCAGAAAATATACATTATTTCTAATTTGTATAATGCATTTAAAAGGCAAAATGTTTAGTCAAGCATTTTCATTACTCAAATACGAATATACCAAGGAGAATCAAAAAAATTTTGACGATGTCAAAGGTTTCCCTATGATTCCATTTAGTTCTTTTTAAATCATGTCTAGATTTACCCTAAAGTAAATGGCAAAGGACTCGGAATGCATTCATAAAAATCACGTCGTCATATGAAGGACAGAGCAATTACTTTTAATGGAATGCAAATGCAGTGAAGTTTATTTTATGACCCAAGAGAAATGATTAAGTAGAATTTTGAATAAATATTTTTTGAATATCAATAAAAAAGTTAGCAAGTGTATTTTCTTAATGTTTCTTCTGCCTTATTTAATGCTTCTATTTTTAGAGCATATCCATTACAGTAATTAACGTGCAGACGCCTAGCAAATAAAGAAGAAGAAGCGTCTTCAATCGGTACGTGAGTGTTGCTCCTTTAATGTCCTCATTACCATTTCGACGAAGAAATGTGGCAACTCCTTTTTGTACTTATTGAAAAATTTCGTCTTGTTACTTATTCAAACATTTTAATTGCTCTTTCAAAAGAAAATTATCGGATTATATTAAACTTTGTTTCTCTGAAACTGTTAGGCTTTTATCCAATGTATTTTTAGGCTAATTTTTTAAAATATTGCTTTAAATTTTTCATTTCATGGTTACTCTCACTATTAAATCACTCCTTTTGCATACAATTAAGGAAAAACCGATGCAGTTTGAGCTATGAATTCAAAGTACATGCATATATATATATATTCCAAAACATAATTTTAAATTTTTTTTCTTGGTGTTTAATTTCTGAAATTAGCTACAATTTTATATTTTTCAGCCGACTATTCAAGGTTGATTATTATTAAAATGGGATTTTTTAAAGCAAAGCTTTTGCGTTACAGCTTTTGAGAACGTGAAGACGTGGAATTTTAGGGAATAGTTAATAGAATGGAAATAATTTTATTAACTTAAACTATTTCATATCTGCTAGCTTCTATTAATTCATACGTTTTTTTTATTTCATGAGATAAGACAATATTTTATAAATTATTTCTGTGAAATTTACAAAAAGATTTATTATAAAAAAATTGATTACTAATATGTACTGGGCATAAACTGACAACCTTGAAGAATGCTTTTGTATTCTGCCTTAATATTTCTCATATAAAATTTCAGTTAGTTTTTCAGTTTCCATACATCAAGCCCATATACTATAAAGATTTAAAAACAAAAATTCTGAAATTCTTGCTTTTTATTTTAAAATTTCTGCTTCAGAATATTGCAAAGGATGTTATATTTTGTTTACTCGCTTGAAAGATAAAAAAGAAAATAATTTTATTTTAACAAGTTTTAAAAAAAATCAAAATATCCTTTACTTAATGAGATTTAGAAATGCTGTTTTATTTTGATGCTTTAAAAATTTGTATACAATTAAACTTAAATGTTTTTCAAACATTTTATATCAAATCAAATGTCTGAATAACACCAAAATAATCTGCTTAATAAGCGAAATTTCTGGATGCCATTATAACAAACACTTCCAGAAATTAGAAAAGAAAAATAATACTTCATTTTCGTTTAATTTCGCTAAAACTGTACATAAAATGTCTCCGCTGTTTGAAAACTCATTGCATTCTGGAGTTAACTCTTTCTAGAAAGTTAATGCTACAATTTTTACTTTTCTGAAATTGAACAAATGTTTGCCCTTAAAAATTGCAACTACAGTTTCAGAGATGTGAAGCTTGATTTGTTTTTCTGCTGCTTTACTTAGATTCAAGGAAAGCGGCATTTTATTTTTAAATTAAATGTCTAGCTTCAATGGCTTTTATTAAATTTCAGGAAAAATATTTCCAAAAAAGAAACAGTTATTAGTACTTTCAAAGAGATGTCGAGATAAAGGGAAAGCGAGATTTTCCAAAATTTAATCACTGAAATTAAAGTTATATTCCTGAAAGAGATGTAAATACATTTGTTTGTTTTAATTTCTTTTCATTTAAATACTTTTCTGAAATTGCTCAATTTAATTTATGAAATCTATAAATTAACTAAGTGATTCTTCTTATACAAATAGGAGTTTGTAAATTGCAATGCATTGAATAAATGGTAAAGCTACAAGAAAAAAAAAAGAAACGATGTTAACTGAAGTATATAGATAATATATTTCGCTATTCTAGAGTAAGTACAAACTTAAAGCATTATCTATTCTGCAGATATTTTGTTTCTCTTACTACAAATGTTTTGGCAGCGGAGACATATAATGTTTTAAACTCACATATTAGGAGGTAAATCTATCTTCTAAGCATGCAAATTTAAACCAGCATCTGTATCAGTTTTATTAAATGATTCACATTTGGTTTGTTTGAAATACGAATATGTATTTCAAATCATACTTTTCAAAACTTTTAAGGGTTTTTTTTAAGAATCGGAACATTTTTCGTTTTATCGTTTTTTTCTTCTATCTATCTATCCGTGTACACCGATTTCGAATTGAGTTTGACTATGTTTTTAGTCAGATTCTGTTTACATCTATGCAAGACACAGATAATCAAATGCGTTAGATCAATATTTGTTTTTAAGTTATCGGTTATTTTGATTGTGGTCTCAGATTTTGACAGTTCTGTGATTCGATGCAAGACATGTCATTGTATACGAAGAAATTGAAAGATCAAAATTAAATAATTTAAAAATATTGTTAACATGCCTTTATTTCACAATACCGCGAGATATTTTATAGCTAACTAATAGAACAAAAACGAACATAACATAACCTTCTGAAAACATATCCCTTATTTCATCTGAATTAAATTTAGGGCAGATATACGAGAAATTCCTTAATTAATTAAATCCCAGAAGCATTCACATATATTCCTAAATAAATATCAGTTTTCTTGCGAATTGATGAGTTAATTTCCTCTCTTGAGAGCCATCATGCATTTCGCTCGATTCTCCAGTAGTCGAAGAATCTCCAGGCTCGGATGTTAATTTCATTTCAGAAAATTCATTTTGTACTTTTCACTTCACTGCTATTTAATAAAAGTTTCCTTTACACATCATAGGCGCGGCTTGAATACGAAAAGACGTGAAATTTTAATTTTCTCTTCAGGTACTTTTCTTCGGATTTAGACGGGAGGTTTTAAGTTTTTAAATTAAAAACCTCACTGCAATTGCATTTATAAAATATTCAAGAAAGAATGTACCCAAAATGAAAGACAATTTAAGACGCTGTTATGATCGCACATTTAAATTCAATCATAGAAATGTTGATTGTATTCTCTTGTGGTTTGAGGAATGTGACCATTCTTTTTAATTTATTTGTTTCTTCATGCTTCGGAAAGAATATTCCTAATTAATTTATAAAAAAATATGAAATAAATTTTGAAATTTCGTATGAGAATAAAAAAGTCTTGAATTAACTGTACTAAATATATTAAGAATAATATACAATAAATTATATTCTGTGAAACACGTAAGTATTTCGACAATGACTTATGATGATTACACTAGATTGATAATACAAATAAATTATCCTAATTTTCATTAGTTATTTTCTAAGAAAAAATTTAAGATTAAAAAAAAAAAGAAAAACAAAGAGGCTGATTTGTTTGCTTTGAAATGTTTGTTTGTTTTCTTTATGCTTCAAGTTCTTTTCTCTTTTCCAAATTAATTGTTTTAACATTAATAATTACACTATATAAAATATATTTTATTGATGTATCAGCAGGGTAAATATCAAATCATTAAAAGAGTCTGTTTCGATCCTGTTGCCCTGCCTTTCGATTTTTTTTTTTGGTATGAGCTGTAGAATTAGCTGTGATTTTATATTATTATCCATTTTAGTAAAGATTTAAGAAAGCTTTAATTCTATGTGATAATCCATTTAATAAAGAACTTCAAAGAATAAATATTTGAGGGAACTGTTAATTATACGTTTTAATAGAAATTTAAGAAAAAATGAATTCTATGCAGCGATATCATTTATGAAGGAGGATATCAGAGAAGAATTGCTGTGTAATTTTAAATGCATTATACTTGTGCTACACAAATTATATTTTGAGATCCATTTTCATCCATATTATGAAATGAAAAGCATTATTCGATCAATACATCATAACACTTTCATATATGCCGGATGCCCTGCTGCTGTAAATGAATTTCTGTGTTCCTGCATGATCGTTTAAATGTACACTCTCTTTTGTATTTTAAGATTTTCTTTGTTCGATTTTGTATTTTTTTGTTTTGTTCTCCTGCTTATTTTCAGATTTTAATCCAGCAACTTATTCTTGTATAGCGTCGTATATATTTGTTTTAAAATATTTGTCAGAAATATTTTTTTTTTTTCATTTCTGTTCTAGAATTTATTTCAAATGATTTATGTACTTTCAGATACATGCTCGTTTTAATTGTTGGTAGAAATTAAGCTTTGCTTTTATGACCAAACTTTTGTCTCTAATAAAAAATTTTAAAGAGTTTTGTTGAGAATTCTCGCTCATGTAATGTGGAAACTGCGAATGCAAAGTGCGCCTTTAGTATCGAAACAATTTAGTTACAAAATTCTAAGCTGATGCTTGCAAAATTTTATCACTGCGCCGAATAAAATAATTTGCATTTATGTATAAAAGGGCATGCGCACAAATGTATATCTTTCAGCTGTCACAATAATTTAATGCAATGAACATATTTCATTTGATGGCACTCACGAACAAAGCAATTTCAGCCATAATAATGAATGATATTTTGAATAGAGTGAATCACGCTATTGGCC
The DNA here is from genome assembly GCA_026543865.1 of Argiope aurantia. NCBI lineage: Eukaryota > Metazoa > Arthropoda > Arachnida > Araneae > Araneidae > Argiope > Argiope aurantia. Next base: position 116,862 of record JAPMOR010035523.1, read on the forward strand.
TGGTTCCAGCAGATATTTATGATTCATGGAGTATTTAAAAAATAAAATTAAGAAAATAAATTGATACTATTTTAATATTTCAAATCCTGGACTCTTCCATATATTTCTTTATTTTAATTGAAACATAGGGTAATATATTTATGTTTAAATTTTAAATATAAAATAGCGAATGAATTAATCTTCACCGATTTGAATCATTGGTCACCAAATTCTTGAACTCGAAAATCTTTACCTCCGGACGTATTGGCGTGGCGTTGAAATTGCTTGGCAAGTTGTGCATTATGAAGGTAAGTATCAGTTCAGTTATGAAAGAAATAATAATAATGGACGGAGAATTTTGCGGAAGGTGTTTTCGACAAAATCTGCTCAGAATCATAAATTCAGAAACAAGAAAATACTGTGCATTATGACCACGAAAAAATAGTAAAAAGTTAATGAGCAATAACCAAAAAAATAATGCCATTAAATACGATAGGCATTACTTTACACATTTGGTTACTTTTATTTTATTGTGCTGCTAATTTGCTTTGAGTGCTGAAGTTATAATCAGCAACGATTGTAGTTAATTCTTTCTTTTTCTTGTCTTCAAATATGCTATTATTCTGATGGAAATAATAAATTTTTAGAATTCTGATTAGGAAGAAGAACGATTAATGAAAATTATCAGAGCTAATTGATATCTCTATCAAGCAAGATGATCTGATTATGATGATCTTATTATGAAATTATTTACTTTCTAATCGTTGTCTTTCAATGCAGAGACATTAAAATCAGCCAACATGCATAAAAATTGACAAAACATCACGTTATATGAAACATTTCATTTTTTGAAAAAAAATGAAACAATATCGATCAATATCGAATAAATGAATCTTCATATCATCATATATGAAATCATTTCAACATCAGTAATCAATCTTTTTCATTACTATTTTATTGGAAACAGTTTTACCATTTCAGAATATTTCAATTAATCTATTTATTTTATTTGAAATCGTTTGCCGAAAGTCTTATTGGCAAAATTCAACAATCCGTAGACCGGACATCTGAAAACATAGGCCAAACCTCATTTTGGATTGCTTCTATTAACTTTATGGGTAGCGTAAGCATTCTTAATAAAAACGATTGTCTTGTTCTCCAATATTAAAATGCTAAAATAATTCTAAAATTTATTCTATTAAGATATGTTATTTAATAATTTTACAAAAATGAAAACTAAAAAAAAATAGTTTTTTGCTTATTATCAGTAAAACTCAGTTGCTTTATTTTATTATTTTCATACATATAAGTGATGAGCATTTTTTTCTCATAATGTCAACGAGGAAGGTTGTAATTCTAAGAATATTTGAATCTATATGATTTAAACCTTACAGTTCACGGTCATAATTTTGCAATGACAAAATAAATTTCAAACAATGCATGAATAAAATAGTGAATAAATATTTTATTTCACATAAAAAAAACTTAGCAAAATTATTACCTTCCTCAATTAGTTTAATTAAAAAATTCTAAATCTAAATTAATTTTTTTCTTCTCACATTTTAATTTAGATTTAATTAAACACTTAAAAAATTCCCCAATTTAAAGTAAAAAATTGCAGATTCTTCGAATATTTAAATTTATTTTATTTAGTTTCTTCACCACCGAAATGGTTTTTTTAAAACTACTCTGGAATAGTTACTAAACTTGATGTAAAAAAAGGGTAAATATGAGTTTAGATCAAAAGCATTCAATTGCAATGAATCGACATCAAAGAAAATTTGTTAGAACTGCATTTCGTTGCAAATAAAAAGAAAACAGGCGACAAACAGAATAAAGAGGAACCATTAACGGTGCAACAGTATATCGAATGGTTATTTTGTTCTTTCGGAAACAGAACACGAAGCTGTCCAGAACAATAATCATAGTTTGGGATAGAGAGAGGAATAAAATTTTATTTAACCACATTTTAGCGTTTTACAAAAGGGAGTGCTTCGAACAGTTCTGTTGCTCTAAGAAATGAATAAAATCTCATTCTTGGTTATTAAGTTCACGACATTTTTACAGAAATAATATCTTCAAACGAAAAGCAATTCGGAAAGGGAAACGAATTTTCCTTCCTCATTCATAGGAAGTTATCTTTTGTCACATTTTTCGATAATGGTACAGTGTAAAGACTTAACTGTCTTTCAACATTTTAAAACTGACACTTGAAATAAAAATTGAGCCTTTTTTGTTATTTTAGTTTTCGTAATCCAGTTATTTATTGACTCAATGAGAATGCCAAGAAAAATAAAAGTTTATTTCTGAAATCGAAAACAAAAGAAAAATCGGAAGTCGCAGCAACTTTTTTTACTTACTTTGCTTCTCATGCAAAAACTTTAAGGGAAAAAAAAAACTATCAACTTTTTTACCTCTTACGAAATAAATAATGACCGTAGTGGATATTTAAGATAGCTTTAAAAGACTAACATCATTAACAGGAAGATGTATAAATGTTAAAAATAATCTTGTCTGTTAATTAGAAATCGATGGTAGATTTCTTTCTTCAGGAAATTGAAAAAAGATAAAAATTTCACTATCCCAATTCTTTTTCTTCTCCTTCTTTTATATGGATTTAAGATTTACAAACTTTCACACTGTTTGTGAATAATATAGGTTAAAATGCAGTTGAAGATGGAAATTAAAAATTGTTTTTAATCGACAATTTCTAAATAATTGCAGTGATGGAAAATATTTAACATAAACGTTGTCTGTTGTGATGAAGCTATAATTCAGATAACCCTTCATATACCTACGGTAAAGTGCCGCTTATATCTGTCTGATTTCTTCATACTATGACTATTTTTTCTAACAGTATTTAAAAGAACACGAAGAGAGTATTTCAGTTGGAAAGCTGTAGATTTCAACTAAAAGTAACATTAAAAATCTTTTAATTATTAATTAAATTATTTCAATTAATCAGAAAACGTTTTTTCTTCTTCCTTGAGTTTATTCTGTACCAAAACTTAATTAATGGTTCAAAAAGAAATTTGAAAAATTGATGGTAAAGTAATTTGATAAACAAAGGGTTAATATCAATCATCTTTATGTTTTTATTGTTAAAGAAGTTTCCATATCCTCACAGTGAGATGGCCTATTTGTTAATTCAGTCGGTACATTCCTTATATCTTTATAATTATATGAAATAAATTTAAACATCTTTCTTCTTAAAATTAATTTTTTTCTAATTACTTATATCCAAAATAAATTTAAATTCTAATATGGGTAGTACATTGGCTTTTTCCGGTTTTGCAGTGCCTTATTTCTGAAATAACTATCCAACGTTCAACTGCATTATCATATGAAATTAAGGGAAAATGTTAGTTTTGAAGCTACTTAAGATTTGAATGTTTTAGCACTGTCTTTTTTCTTGTCTTCTACCTTCTTTCTTGAATTAACAAAGCAATTCCTATAAAAACGTCATGGAACCAAAGAATTCCAACGAACCTATTAATAATTCCTAAAAATTGAGCCGTTACCTTCACATAATAAAGAATATGGAATCATATAGTGAGAACTCCTCATCTGGTCTTTTAAGAGAGTGCATGTGTAAAGTTATGTATGTAAGAAATTTAATAGAATATAATAAACTATATACAACAGGTACAATAAGTAAAGATGAAACAGAACATTGATTTTAATTTCAATGATATTCCAATGATTTGAGAAAGATTTTAAATTTCTGATCAAGAAAGACGTTTTCTTAGTATTGATTCCTGCTTCCAAGGTGGAATGGAAGTTAAATTTCATTAGTATTACGTACATGTTATTCAAATCACACTGAAATGATCTCAAGTGTAAATCAATAATTAACTTAATAGAATCAATACATTTTATCCAAAATAAAGATCATTTTATAAATCAAGAAATAAATCAATGCAGAAATTGTATAAAATTTGTTTAAAATATCAGTCAATGATTAAAATTAAAAAAAAAAATATTAGTAAAAGAAACTCATTCAAAAAATAAAATTTGATAGTTAAATAATTAAGTAGCTTAGTTAAATGAATTCTTGGGAAAGTGCTATCTGTGTGATCTCCCCTTATATGCAGTGGAAGAATTTTACAATTCTGTAATGGTGTGCTCGTGCGGATGCTGAAAAAAATTTAGTGAAAAATATCTTTTATTTCTAAACATTAATAAAATATCAATAAAATCAAATGCATCAGGTATTACACAAAAATAAATACATTATATGTACTAAATCAATTGATTTTTTTTTAATTTGCCGCATGCGTTCAGCTTAACCCAAGACGTACGAAACTTAACAGTGGTTGTTAGAAAAAATTATTATAATCGGTGACACAACAATTAATTTTCTTATAACTGCACTATCATTATGACGGAATGGCATTTTCATGATAAAATGTTAATGGCCATAATTTATTTTTATCTAAATGTAAGCTTCACTTAATATAAAATATATCAATTCTCAGTTAGTCTATTTTTAATTATTTAAATGGCTTTAAATTTCAGACGATGAATGCACCTTTTAGTAATAAAAGAGAATAATATTCCAATGATTAAATCAAAGAGAATCAATGACATTACATTCTCAGAATAAAGATTATCCTATTTGAAAAATTCCTTTTAAATATAACTGAAATAATATAAATTTATCAACCATTTCTGCATTATTTAATTGCATGCAAAGATTCTAAGTATCATTGCTTTCATTAAACTATGATATATTAAAATTAAAATTGAATTGAAATTTTCCAAGAAACCATTATTTTCATTATATTTAATATATAAATTTCTGATTTATTTCACAGTAGAAGTTAATTAATCAATATTTAAAAATTAATTAAATTTGAATTTTTAAATAAGAAATTAAACGACATAATTCATTTATAGTTAAAAAAAGATTACGAAATGGATGGAATTCTTGTAGAAAAGTACCTAATTTCATTCAAGGCGTAATTTAGATTTGGCAGATTCCAAATTACATGAGATTGTTTGTAATATCCCATTCTAAATAGCATCACAGCACTCTAACAGTAAAAGCATCCATGCTTTTCAATTATTTGAAAATATTCTACTTTTTAAAAATTATTAAGACGTATAATTAAGAATGTATTTGTGAACCACAAAATTTACATTAGAGAATTCTAAAAATATCAGATGTAAACCATTTGGACTCTCTTGATTCCATCAACACGAAAGCACTGAGATTATTGTCAAAAGATACATTAGGCAATTTGTTATGTTATTTGTATAAAATCCTTCCATAAAATGATTTCTTTAGTTCATTTTTGATTTCTTTTTGCTATGACAATTCATCATTATTTTATGAATCATTGTGTCATAAAAATATCATTACTGTGTATGTATAATGCTCTTCGGTTATTTATTTATAATGGTTTTAGAAGATATTCAGCATGAAAGATTAAAAATAAAGATTGAAAAGTCCCAAGATTTAGCTTTCTTTTTATCTTGTATTTAAATCCGGCATGTAGTTTTTGTGATTATCGTAAAAACTTTGTGATCCCACGCACCTGTATAAACTTTGTAACGTTTTAAATATGATTAATACAATTCAGCAACTTCGTAAATTTAAGTAAATATGTTTAGGGTTCTAAAATTGCAATAAAATGAATTAAATTTTATTTATGTGAAATCAACCAAACTAAAACCCAAACAAAAAAAGTTTGCTCGAAAATCATAATTTCGATAAATTTTCAAAAGGAAATGGAACAAATCATAAATCTGCATTTCTTTAAATGTCAACTTTAACAATGCAGGCCACTTAATAACTTTGTGGGTTATAAGGCAATGGCGCATCAGCAGGAAAAGAATGCGAGTTCAATCTGGTGTTTGTGAGTTTAATCAACGGCATTAAGTATTATTTGGTTTTTTATGAAATATTCACTGTGTCTGTACTAGTTGTTGGAGGCTTTATATAAGCATGGCGCCAATGTGGGCCAGAACCTTTAGGAAGACAAAGTCAAGCTACACACTCGCGTGCTTGCTAAGTGCTCGGATTGTTTTGACCATCAGAAAAGGCTATACTTATATGACGTCTTTGACTTTTCAAATAGCCAGCTATGCTAGTCCAAGAGAGACAAATGAAACACTATAAGCTTAGTCTTAAAATCAAATTCATCCTTAAGTGTATCGATGAAAAAACTGCTGAAATCAATACAGTTTATAGAGTATAATTATAAAAATAAATAAAAATCTGTCCTAATGATTGCAGGCTCTTACATTGTGTTACTATAACTCGCATTGCTCATTCCTGATACAGCATACAATCAGATAACACTTTATCACATATGAAGATTATCAAATAAATAAATGACTTTTTTTTGCGGTTTATTTGTTAATATTCATTTCGTCCTAAATCTTAAATTATGAATCAATATATTCGTATTCTAAGATTTCGAATAATATAATTATTTCGTATCCTATGTATATGTATATTTCCTTTTTATTTCTTTAATTTACGGTAAATCTTTCTGTCATTTTTGAAAGCAAGCATTCTCTGAGCAATAATGAAATCATTTTCACTGCGGAAACGTAATCCTTTTCAAGGATTCTAATATGGAATGCGCTAGAAGTACTGTTTATTAACTAATTAATTCTTAGTTAGACTGAAAGTTTATACCGTAGACATTAAAGTTTAAATCCAATAATACCTCAGTTCATATATAGTAGGTTTCATTTTTACTAACCCTTCATTCTGAAAGTTTTATACTAGAAAATGCTCCTTACAGATATCTTTCTTCTATCTTTTTTTATGGTTTTTGAAATGAGTAGAATTTTCCAGATGTAAAGGTTTAGTTATAAAATATTCACCATGAAACTATCTCGAGATGAATAACTTCTTTTTCAGAACAATGAATTACATTAAAATTTCAAAGTATTACAAAAATCGGCTACAATAGACCTCAGAATGTCTTCAAACTATTGAATGCAATTACACACAAATCTTAATCAGAGAAAAGGTTTCGATTATATTTAAAACAAAACTTTTATCCATTTTTCTATAGCATAATATTACTTTTTTAAATATAACATTCTATGCCCTGTTTAGTTGGCATTTTGCCTTTGTGCTTTCTGCAGTAACAAAAAGGCATACTTCTAAACACCTAAAACCATATTTAGAACTACAATTTCAGAATTCCGTGTAATTTATTTTGAAGTAAAGATGGCGAATTGGGTGACGGAGCATTTGGAAAAATGATTTTTCTTTAAAAATAGTAAAAGAATGTCAAATAACTTATAAGGCTAAATAGATGTGAAGCTAAAGCTCATCGAAGGAAATAATTTTAATGTTTACAACTTAAAACACTTTTTTTGAAAATTAGTTTAAATGTAATCTTATAATTATAAGTAAAAATATCAAATCCTTTTAATGGTTGTACTAAGTGTCTTCAATTTTTGGTTGATTAAAAAAATTTCTGCTTTCCATAAAAATGTGAAAAAGGAGTAGACAACTGATTCGTTTCAAAGACTGGCTGAGAGCAATTGGGTATTGGGATTAAGGAATTTCAGTACAAATACATCCAGTCATCCTTACATTTTTGAAATGTCTCTAAATATCTGTCATTTATTTAATTTGAATTCCTGTAATATTTAAATATATTCATATGCATTTGTATTTGTATTTTGTAATACGGTTTATCTTTAAAAAGGCTAACGTTACAGATTGAAGAAATATATCGACGTTTCTACAGTCCTAATATTCAGGACTGAAAAATAGTATCCTCCTATTCACATTTTCCGGAGATTATGCTTTTGATTTGATAATTATTTTGAAGTTGAAGAAGAAGAGAAAAAAAATGGAAGGATGTCCTGTAAAAGACAAAAATAAAAAATGGAGAAAAAATATATCTACTATAATTAAATAACAATCATAATCAATGTTTTGAAAATTGTCTATATGTTCCAATCTTGCAGTAAAAGTCACGGTATTATTTTCTAATTCAATCTTTCATTTATTGTTAGTGCAATACCTCATTTATTTATACCTTATTGGGGAATCATTGGGGAATCAAATATATATATATATATATATATATAAGGAAACATAATATATATATATATATATATATAAATTATTTAAATGTTTCCTTAAAAGTTAACTTCATTTGTTTCACATACAAATGCATAAGTACAGATATATAAGAGCATTTAGACAAAAAAAAAAAAAAAAAACTAATAAAGTAATTTCCAAGATTAAAAACAGCATTTCATCAAGAAGAAAAATATGTGTTATTCTAAATTTACTGCAGAAGTTATTTCCAGTGTTTTCTTATAACTATTATAAAGAATAGCATTTTTAAATTTTTGCTCATGAAACTAGAGTTTAAATATAATTAGATAGCAAATGAGTATCACATATAAGAAATTCTGATCTGATGTCTTGATCATTATCCTGATTTGATGTATAGAAGATTGTAAATATTTTAGACAGATAACATCTATTTATCCGATTTTTCATTTCTTTTTTCATAAAGTAATGTGTTTTTGTAAAATTAAAATATTTCATCCAAATACTTTTTTTTATTTAAAATAATTTATAGTTAAATTATTTGCATAGTTATGAAATGTTATAATTAAAACATCTTTTTCATCTAAATTTTATAACGACAAAATGGAACCTTTCAAACTGTCTCGATGAAAGGAATGGCGATTATCCTATTAGAATTAACCATACTCCAACAGTAATTTTTTAATATAACAAGAAATATCCATTTTTAATTGCCTCTCCGATGTTATGTTTTTTTCTTACTATCAAAGGTAATTAAGTTTCAGAAAACCTATAAAAAGAATACAAATGCCACTCATTAATCAAGCACAGAAATGCAGGCCAGAGCAAATGCTTAGAAACAATTTCCGAAGTTGCCTTTTTCCTCTTTGTATAAAAAAAAATTGCTAGATTAAAAAAAAAAAATATTTTCCAACAATTTATTTTGTACAAAATAAAAATAAAATAAATATAGATGTATTTAATTTTGCGCTAGCATGGAAAAAATTAGCTTTTATCAATGCGTTGCCATCACCTTGGCAAAACCTCAAATTTAAAAATCAGTTAACTCTTAAAGCATACTAAACCTAGAAAAGTTTAATTTTCCGGATATATTTTCAAGAAATGGATTAAACTTAAAACGTGATATAATCTAGAAATATAAGTATAAAAAAGGTATATATATATATATATATATATATATATATATATATAT
>JAPMOR010035531.1:0-12732 GCA_026543865.1 Argiope aurantia
AATTACAAACGAATCTATAAATTGAAAAATAACTTTTAATTAAAAATATGATCCATCTGAAAATTTGTAGCATATAAAAAAAAACTTAATAGGCCTAACATTTTAGAATTTTTCTTACTTATTTTATTAATGTAATGTAAATGGAATAAATAATCTATTTATTCTTAAATTAACATTTCATGTTTCCTTTATGTTTTATTCAATTTCAATAGAATTTCAAGATTATTTCAATAGAATTTGATTAATTCTTTTCATACGTTAATGAAATAATATTATACAGTCTTTAATAATAAAATTTGATCATTCTGAAATTCTTTTAGGAGAGTTTTTTTTTCATTAAGAAAATAATTAATCATCCCACAAGAAAAAATGAAAATGTAATCAAAATATTCATAAAACCTTTTGCTGCAAATTTAAGTACAATGTTGTTTTCGAAATTTCAAACATTATAATTAAGGAATAAATACTGCTTTTAAAATCTTTTATAACATTATTTCTTCCCTAATTTAAACAATTTCAATCTTTTTTATGTTAAAAAGCACTTTGAAGAATCAGGTTTCATTTTGTTTTAGATTTCAACATTTGAAAATACGATTTACCAGATTTCTTTTAAATTAAGGAAAATTACAATTTAAAAATTTATTTCTACTCTTATACAACGTATAAATAAAAGCAATGTAATAACCATCAACTGCAGATAAGAATAATAAATTAAGTCGTTATAAATGAAGGAAAGTAAATCAAATGCATTGAAGCAGAAAAAAATGCTGTATTTAATTGCTTAAATTAAATTTTATTGCCTTAAAATTAACTTACATTCTATAAAATTGGCGTTAAAAATTCTTTTCTCACTTATTGAAAATATTCTGTTAAAGTATTATAATTGTGAAAACTAATTACCGAAAATGAATGAATAATAAAAGAAAAAAATAGGTAGAGAGATTGTTAATAATTTATTTTTTAAGACATGATAGAAATAAGGCAAATAATTCTATTTATTTTTTAATTTTATTTAAAAAATCTTTTTGATAAATGGTTATTCTGAAAGTCAAATTTAAAAATATATTTGTGTGTGTGTGTGTGTGTGTGTGTGTGTGTGTGTGAAAAGAAAAGTCACGAAGAATAAATGAGTTGGAATTTAGTTCGTCTTTTTCTTTTTTAAATGTTTACTAAGGAAATAAAAGAAAAGTCAGCAAATATAATAGGCGAAATATTGTTGTTTCTTTTAGCAAAAAAAGAAGAAAAAAATATCCCCTTTATGCCTGAGAAACTCATCATGTTACCTTTTATTTTCCTTTCTTCACTTCGAAAAAAAGATACTTTGAACTTCGTCAAACTTAGATCCTTTAATTTTATAAAAATGCCACTACATTTCTTGCAAAAACAAATGAGCAAATAAGAATTTTTCATCATTTCTACTAAAGTTTAAAGAGAGTGTGTTTATGTATGTGTGTGAATATGTGTTCTAGAGGTCTTCAAAACGAACAACTTAATCTAGAGCTCCAAAAGCAACATATATATAACTTGAAATATGAATTGTACACCTATTGTTAATTTTTGAAAAATAAATTTAGAAATTTGTTAAAAATTATTCACGATTTTGTAGCTTATTGCATTAATTTCAAAAATATTATTTATATCAAAAATGTTATTTATTAGGCGTTATTTGAAATATAATTTTTATATCATTTAGAAATTGCAAATTTAATTTTTTTATTAACCCTAAATAATGTTAGTAAAGATATTAAATTTTTGTTTTTATAATTTTGTATATAATTTTTCAATAATAATTTTATTACAGTATTGAAATAAAAAAAACATTCATTATTTCATCTTTTATTCAATCGTATGCTTTATTTCCACTGTTAAATTGCAAGAAAGAGAGAGTCGGTCCATTATCAGCGAAGTTTGATAATGGAAAGTTGTGCAGTTCCAACGACGTTTCTGAAAGTTAGGAAAGTAGAAGAGTTAGGAATGTTCTTGCATAGAATTAATGTAAAAAGGGTATGTTTATTGAAATAATTCAGATTTAAATGCTTGCTATAATTTAAAATTTCTAAATAATTTGTTGAGAAATTCTGAACATGCTAAAGTATATTTGTCAGAAAACTATCCAGAAATCATATCAAAGATTTAAATGAAAATCTATAAAACAAAGTAAAAATAACTTCCCCTGAAGCAGCTACACAAGTTTTTCTTTTAGAAAAAATTCAGCTGATATATATTCTTTCATTATGTGATCGGAATAACCAGCTTACGTATCTAAAAAAGCATTTTTTAAACATAATCCTTAATTAAATCCTTAATTATTATAGGACAAAACTACTACTATTATAAAACTATAAGGAAATATGGTGTTCATATTTTCTTATGAGGATCATTCATTGAAACAAAAGCATTGGAATTCAGAATTAATTATGCAAATTATTTACGTACGTAAAAATTCTCATTTAATGCAAGAATCACTGTTGTATGAAACTTGATAAAAAATAGGATTATTGATTTTATAGATTTGCATTTAATCTATGAACTTCGCTATTGCTCTTTATTTTTAAGATGACCTTGATATAGATGCACTCTGAGCGCGACTAATTTTGAACAGGCTATATTAATGAAGTAATACGCTTAACATGGACGTTGCTTATACATGCCTTCTTTAGCGACCCGACGAAATCATTTATATTCTATAACAAAAGTGGTTGCGATTCTTTTTCACCAATCTGAATAGAAATAATATATAAGAATCTGATTACATTCTTGATGAACAAAAAAACTTAATCCTGTTACGGTGTATTCTTTTATGCATTACTTTCTATTTATCGAATCTAGATTTGATACACTATTTAATAATATTATTATTATTTATATGAAATCATAAAATTCTATCTAAACAGAAAGCAATAATCTTCAAAGGTCATTAGGTAAAAGGTCATTATCAATTTATTTAAATTAATTACTGACTAAAATTGCATTTTCAAGGAAGGCCAAAATCATGATTTGATCTTTTAAAGGAACCATAAAATATATTTGAATATTCCATCGTGTTTATTATTTACATTCCATTAGTGTATGTAATTTCTCTTTAGAACGTCCATAAATGGAAATATGATATTAACACTTGGAACACGCTGGGCTTGGTGTCGAATATATTAAATTAATTTCATTTGAAGAACATGAAATTAATTTCAAGCATCATCAGATTAATCAAGTATAACTTGGTAGAAATACATCTGGTAAATAAGATTTTGAAATGTGAAAACGAGAATGATATTCAGCTTTGAAGATTTTATATCCAGTCTACATCTAAATATTTTTGAATAATAAAAAGTGACACGAAAATCTTGAGTTTCGTTTTAGAGGTGTCCGCCATTGTATTGATGCATTAAAGAAATTTACTTTTAGAAAAAGAAAAAGTATCGAATTTTATGTAAATAACAACAGATTTTAAAAAGTTTAAATTTTTTTTCACAAACATTGCCTTGAGTTCATAAATATTTTTCTTGTGTTCTATATTGTTTGAAGAAACTTATAACAATTTAGGCTCCAGGGCACTATATTTATTTGTATAATGCATAAAAAAATTGTTCCAGAAAACATTGGATATAATCATCAAAAAACCTTTTATATGAAAAAATTGTAATAAGATTTCAATCAGAAGGGACGTAAATGCAATATATATCTAAAGCATATTCAGATTTTTTTTTTATAAATCTGAAATTTATTTGAATATTTTCTGGAATGGGGTATGTGAAATGCATTTAAGAATTTAAGGTTTTTATGTACTGATCAACGAATGCTTTTTTTAATTTGAAAATTAGTCATTAATATCTCATTCCATGCACTTTATTTTCAATGACCAGTTTTCATCATGCATACAACATACATACATTCAACATAATTACTTTTCTAGACACAACCTAAAATCATAGAATCTCTAGTAAATACTTACAGAATTTCCTCAAGAATGCATACTTGAAATTTATGCATTCTGAACTTATTAGTTTGCATAATTATCTTATAAAATACAATCCACCTAGAAATAGTATTTTGAGCAGTAGGAGATTTTTCAGAATCCTTTACTGTAACTCATTTTGAACCTTCTCAAAATTTCCTCTTTTGCTTCAGAGATCAAATTTTTAGCTTACAGTCGTATCAAAACTTTTATCAGACAGTTCAGATGTTTTCAGATAGTCAGACTGATGTGTTTAGCCTTTCTAATTGCAAAGATGACATTATTTAGAATGTATGCCTTCATTGGAAAATTTCAACTCAGTACTCTTGCTTTAAAATTATTTTGTTTTAAAAATGCCGCCATTGCACCCTACATTATGCGCGAGCTATTTCAAGAGCCATTTTTGACTAGGAACTCAAGAACAAAAATGAAAGAGATACAACCAAGAACAAAACAAGAGAAAAATGAAAGAGTAAACAAATATGATTTATCTATCATTTCGTCGGTTTTCACTTTTTTGTATAAAAATATTAATATATTCTCAGAGAACACGAAAATGTTTTAATTTAAATATTCTTTATGAAAAAAGTACTTTAGAGTTTATATAGACAATAATAATTCATAATTTATTCATATAAATTTGAGTCTAAGAATGAAAAGCATGAAATTGAAGTAATTTTTTTAAATTGATAATATTGAAAAGTTTAGATGAACGTAAAATGCACCCATAATGGAATAATTATCACACAGGAAATAGCAACATTTCTTCTAATTATAAACAAAACAAAAAATGCATAGTTACTACAAATATATATGGTAAAGTTTCGTGGGTCCATATAGTTGCTGAAAATTGTTTTGATTGAAAGATGTAGTTTTTCATATATCAATCATTAACAAAAACGCTGACAATATCATTTGGTCATGATTAAAATGGAAATCGGACAGTATCTAGTGGCATGGCATTCAATCAAAAATAAAATTTCTAGAGCAAAAGGACTACTCAAAAGCACACAGTAAAATAACAAAGAGATAACTTTGAGACTAAGAACGAAAAGGATAAAGGTGAAACAATTTTTTAAAACTAATAACACATATACGTTTTACATGAACGTAAGTTACATAAGGACCTGATTAGTTGCCATTTAGAAAATAGAAACTTGTTATTTAATTATAATAAAAACAACAATTATAGCCTGATAACATATATTTATGATACAGTTATTTGGGTCTATGCAACTACTGAACATTGTTTTGATTAAATGACGTAGTTTTTCGTATATCAAGACATTAAAAGAATTCGTTGACAATATCCAGTTAGTCATGATTAAAACGGAAATCGGATAGGATCTGGTTGCATGTCATCCAACCGAAAATACAATATCTAAAGGAAAAATATTACTCAAATTACTACTGGAAAATAACAGAAAGGTAGAAAATCTGTCATATCCGGCCGTTTTAGTAGAAATGTCTAATCAAGAAAAATCTCCGTTCGAATTCGTTCTTCAATTTTTATTTATTCCTCTTGTTATGTGTATTGAGATTTCAGTCCTTCTTCTGGGGAGTAAATACGATGTGACAGCGGGAGGTAAAAAAAACCCGGTGACAGCGGGAGGTAAAAAAAAAAAAAAAAAACGTAAATTAAAATAAAGTAAGAGGGTTTTTGTTTTGCTTTTTTTAATCTTTTTCTAGATATTTTCCCGTTGTGCTTTCTTATTGAATTTTTTTCTCTTGAATGCCTCGTTTGACAAAATTTACTATTATCCTTTTTTCGAAAGCAATGACGAATCTCCGGAAGACAGAAAGAGACAGAAAGACAAGTTCGAAAAAGATATATTTTAAACTAACAGTCCTACAATAAATTTAATTTGATTATTGTCTTGTAACAGGTACGCCATAAGAAATCAAACTGACCTTCTTTCAATCACTCATTGTAAACAGTAAAATCATATAATAGTTCATTTTAATTAAAGTATTTAGGAATTCTAAATAAGAACGAATATATATATATATATATACAAAAATTTAAAAATCAAGTTAATAGGAAAAACAAATAAACCCAATAAAAAATATGAAATAAAAGAATCCGGCCTGAAGACTTTTTCAAGGGTCACCCTCAGGCAGGGATTCAAAAAAAGGGATTTTTTCTGTTAAGTAAAATCAGACAATTAAGTCTAATAATGATTCCTTCGTGACCCGAAAATCCCCTGAAGATATACTATTTTAACAGAAAGGAAAACACAAAGCGACAAATTAGAAGAAAAACCACTAATAAGTAAAAAAACAATAACATAAAATAACACTAAAGAAAAAACGAATAGGCAAGAACATACTATCAACAGTGAAGGAAATTTTATGCTATCGATTATGACTCCCGCTTATTAAAAACACAAAGCTAACGGTAATTTAGGTAAAAATTGTAAGCTCCCAGCGCCACCTATTGAGTGATATAATATGCAAGGAAAGTTCTATTTTTTTTATTTTATTCAAAGGATTAATCCCAAACCATACCTTGTTTAATTAAAAAATTGACATTACAGTAATTTTTAGGAAATTCATTTTTAATTAAATTATTAATAAGGGTGTTTGATGCTTCAATATAGGAATTTTTATTATTGCAAACCCTTTTTATCCTGTTAACTTGTGAGAAAATTAGATTTTTGAAAATTTTAGAGTTTAGATTGGAATGGTAGTAACATAGTTTTGTTATTTTGAAGTTGAATTCATCCCTTTTATCGTATATACCAACTATTGTTTTATCATTATCAATTTCGATTTTTAAATCCAGAAAGGTAGCCTCAAGTTGATTTTTATTCGTTTCTGTTAGAATTAAATCTTTTGGATAGCAATTAGTTATAATATTAGTATTGTCGAAGTTAATCAAAAGTAGGTCATCAATATATCTCCACCCGTTTATTAAATTATATTTAATGACTTTTTTCTCATAGTAATGTAGAAAAATATTAGCCAAAGCACTTGAGAAAGCTGTTCCCATTGGAATGCCCTTAACTTGTTTATAAAAATTAATACAATTAAAAACGTAATTTTCAGTAATATTAAAATTACATAACTCAAGCCAGTTATTTTTAGGAATGATATTTTCATTTAAATATTCGTCATAGATAAAAGTATCACAATCGATAGCTTAAAATTTTCCTTGTCTGTTCAAGGTATGTTCTTGCCTTTTTGTTTTTTCTTTAGTGTTTTTTTATTTAGTGTTATTTTATGGTATATTGGTTTTTATTGTTATTGTATTTTTACTTATTAGTGGTTTTTCTTCTAATTTGTCGTTTTGTGTTTTCCTTTCTGTTAAAATGGTATATCTCTTGGGCCTAATTTCAGGGGATTTTCGGGTCACGAAGGAATCATTATTAGACTTAATTGTCTGATTTTCCTTAACAGAAAAAATCCCTTTTTTTGAATCCCTGCCTGAGGGTGACCCTTGAAAAAGTCTTCAGGCCGGATTCTTTTATTTTATATTTTTTATTGGGTTTATTTGTTTTTCCTATTAACTTGATTTTTATACTTTTGTATCATTTCATCTGTGTTTTAGAAGTAGCTGCATTAGCGCTCTCTAAATACTATGAAGTTTTTACCAAAACGATTTCCGAAAATGTTTTGTTTTCGTTTTCATTTTAGTTTCGTTTTCAAACTTTTTATTACTTTAGATTGGTTAATATATATATATATATATATATAGTTGAATATAATATAGTTGAATTGCGACATTCATGGGAGGAAATCTTTAAAATTACTCATCAAGTAAAACGTTGGACCTAGGGTTTTCAAAATTTGTATTGCATTTCGTTCCATCTTGGAAAGCAAGTGGTGACAAAAAAAAAAGACAAAATCTTTATACAAAAAATGATTTAAATACTTAGAAATTTCTGTTAACAAATTGCAAGTATAATCTATACTTATAATAAAGCTCAATGTGTGCGTGTGTGTATGTTGGCGCTCTACAGGTCACACCATTCAACCTACAGCTACCAAATTTGGCACGTGAACACCTTGGAGGACAAGAATGTGCATCTAGGGATTATTTTTTCGAATTTTTAACTGGAATTTTATTTATTTAAAAATTAAGTGACATTTTGACGTGTTTCTGCTATAACTTCCGAAAATATTACCGCACAAAAAATTTTTTTACATGAAGTTAAAGATTAAAAATTTATCTTTTAAATGATACTGATGTTTTAATCTTAAAATTTAATTTCTATTTTTAATGAATTTTTAAATAAATATTTTAACTATGTTTTTCAATAATTTTTTTCGTAAAAAATAAAAATTAAATTTAAGCACGTTTCGTATTCATTCAAAAAATTTCTTTCAAAGTTTTGCCATCACATTGATTAAAGCTCCAATTAAAAATAAATTAAATCTTTTTGGAAATGAAATTTGCAAAAATATAATTTTCCGCACGTGTTTGTAGGAAATGAAACAAATATGAAATATTATTTTTCTAAAAAATAAATTGAAAAAAAATTATTTTATGATCTTTTACACTCTCTATACAGGGTGTTGATTTAGTCCCGGACCCATTTTTATGTTTAATGACTCATAAAATAATGAAGATATAAACAAACTTATGACATTTATTGATGGAATAAATATAATATTTTCCTTTTCACGGTTTGAATATTTTTACTTTTGTGAATATCATCTGCGCGTGTGGTTAATTTCAGATAATTTCATTTTGCAGTCTAAATATCTGTACTTTTCTAAATATCGTCTGCTTATTAATTGCATTTTTCTCTCTTTTGTTTTTGGCAACTATTGAAATGTTATGTTTACTTTTGATGTGTTTATTCTATGTAGTACTTTTGTATGTGATGTTTTATTCAATCGGATATTAAGGAGAATGCATACACCACAAGAGAAAGCACGGATTTTATGGTGGTCATAGAATTAATTTCCAATCAACTAAATCACTGACTTTTAAGAGTTAATTTCCAATCACTTAAACTGACTGATTTATGAAAATTTGAATATTACTATTCAATAAAAAAAGGATAATTTTAGATTTTCCATCGATCGCTTCAAAGCAAATACGCCAATCAGCGCGCAGATTTCTCAAGATTAATTGGCCTAAGATTATGAAAATATTGAGTTTTTCTAAATTTTTAACATTTAAAACTTCATAAATAAGTCTTAGTTGATCGTGGAAAATAGAAACATTCATTCATTTATTTAAAATTTGGTGTGTCCAGAATATTTCTCAGAATATGATACCTTACTGCATTAAATTTAGACTTCATAATTTTTGAAATATATTTATGGGCAGGAACAAAATATAATTATTGATTTCATTTGAATCCCTTTGAAAGCAAAACTAAAAACTGAATTTTATGCTGAATCTCAGAAATTTTTGCTGAATTATTGTTTGAGATATTACATAAATGATGAAAAATATTTTGTAGTTAACATAAGGCTTAAATACCGAGCGATTCTGTTTGCAATACTCACATTCAATAATAATAATAATTAATAAATAACAATAATGATGATAAATAAAATAAAACACTTGGTTTTATTAAAAAATATCTTAATATTAATTGCAATTTCATCATTTACATTTTAAATTAAAGTTGAAGTTTTGCCGGAAATGACAACAAATTAGCAAAATATATACAGTAAATTGAACGAAACTATCTAAACAGTATAATTTTGGTATGACTATCAAAATTTGAAGATTAAAAATGTTTTGTTTGAGAATCCTTTAAGAGATCAGTTACTTAAAATATTTAATTAAAAATTGTAGCGAGCGGTAATACTAGCGAACCGGCTGGTCGCCAAAAGCGGCTAGTATTACATAATCCTAAACCAAAGTACAAAAAGGTTACATTTTCGCATCCGTTACTTTTATTTTATTATTATGATACTATATTTGATAAAATTGATATATTTTAAAATAGTGAATTATACTTTATAATTTTACACAAAAAATTTTCATTTTTTGTTATTTATTTTTTCTATACACTCTCTTTGCGAATATTGTTAAACAAATTTTTTATACTTCAAGTGGAGTAGTACGTAATCGCTATTAAAGTTTTTTAAAAATTTGGAATTGCTAGTTCTTTAAAGGGAAGGGAAAATTTAGTAAGGGAAAATGTAACATCTTATATCAATAATTTTGAATCATTTTATTTTATATAAGCTATTTATATACCATTTGAAAATTCAAATAATTACCTTTCATTGATATCAGTTTTAATTACGTGTAATTTTTTTTTAAATTTTATAAATTTCTCCAAATATAATTAAATATGTTTTAGAAGAAACACTTGACATTGTTTAAGTCGTTTTACAGCAATTACATTTCTTGTGAAAGTAACATATTAGATTTATTTAAGATAACATTTCTAGAGATAGTATAATGATAGCTTGGACATATTTTTATTTAAAATTTTCTTAGGCTGAAATTTCAATAATTTTTTTTAGGATTTTGAAGTGATAAGTTAGAAAAACTCAAGAACAATTGAATGGCAAGTCTTCTCCCTGTATCTTGTGTGCGGCATGCTGTAGTGTAATGTAAGACATAAAATATGGAATCATAATTTTATATTATTTTAATTATTAATGCCTTCAAAATTTAAAGAACATTAAAATCATAACTATTAAACAACAAAAATCAAATTATGTTATTGTCAAGAATTTGAAATATTGTTTCTTTTTGCAGTAAACTTTCTGGTAAGGTAATTTTAATCATTGACACCCCTCCCCCCGAGCCTAGGTGAAAAACTTGATGACTCATTGAATATTTTAGAATCTAAACAATCACAGGATACAAATTAATCACAGGATACAAGTAGCTTCTAAGTAGCTTCGTCAACATAGGCAAATAATATGGAATTATTTGAGAAAATTTGCGATTCATTAGAATTCCATTAATTTGTATCCTGTGATTGTTCTGGAACCTTTAATGCCTTGTCGAAGAGGCTATAAAAATCGGAAAGACTAAATCAGTAGTCATAGTAGACCAGCCGAGAGACGTGAATAATGGGCTAAATAACAGTGTTGATTTTTTAGAAGATCTATCAGAGAGTTTTGTGCTAATGACTGTTTATTAGCGGTGGGCTGTATGTTTTACAATAGTGTACTACAGTCACTTCTATAGCCTCTGGATTTGGATTTAAGGCGTTTGGATTCATATATTCATTCTCACAAATGTTATAAGAGAACAAAGAATATTTTTCAAAACCTACGATTTCTTCGATAAATATGGTGACTGCTTGAAACTTGCATACTTTTATTATCAGTATGTCATAAAAGCATCATCTTGCAGATTTCTCCATGGTTTTGGATAGTATAATATTATAAAGAATGTAATAAAATAATCGCTCATATTTCCCATTAATTTTAGTTAATTTAGATAATTAAAGATAACATTAGATAATTAATAATGAAGATAATTTTAGTTTATATTTATTTAGTATAAGAAAATTATATAATTAAATGTTAAATATCTTCTACAGAATATTTTTCATATTTAACATGAATTTCTCGTTATTTGTCTTATCCGTTACGGTTTTGTAGGAATTTTAATCTACATCAATATATAATTCAGCTTGTAAAAAGAAACTGTTAAAAGTTTGAGGGATTTCTAATTTTAAATGGAAACTCCATGGAAGCACAATCTATTCGCTTCTGTATTTCTGATATAATCATCCAACGTCTTATCTGACATTAACATTAATAGCAACCAAAAGAAACTCAGAAACCTTAATTAATTTTCGAAAATTAAGAGAGCAGACGATAAATTATCACTTCTATGAGCATAAATTTTGCCGCTGAAGTTGTCTGAAGCGGATTGAAAAAGATATAATTAATTTAGCGTGGAGAAGTTATCCAACAAGATTTTCCGGTAACAGTTAACAGTGCGTTTAACACGAGCAATATATATACTTAAATCTCTCCGAGACATCTCGACAGGTGGACAACAAAAATAGTCAACATGTTAAGGAGGAAAATCTGCCTTTGTTCGCCTTTCTGTTGCAATTCTCTTCTGCTCGAACGAGGAGATAATATTACCGTTAGTTCTTTGAGAAATCGACCATCGTACAAGAATAAACCTAGTTTGGATGAAGTCGATTGAATTATGATAAAGTTTGAAGGAAAGAATAATGTGCCTTTTGCAATGTGTCAAACTTGTCAGGAAAGTTGACAAAGCAAAAGTTTGCTTCTGATGTTACATTTAATTTAATAATATAAAATTCGCTTTTATAAATACATAGTTCGACTTTTATTTATATGTCATTTTTATATGTTTTTATAATGTCATTCAATACCATGCATTAAATTATTTATGTTTATTTATTATAAATAAACTTAGGCTCGAATGACATTATATGGCGAATTATGTCTCAAAAGAGCGGATTATAGGTTTATGAATTAAATACTCGCTCAAAAATGATGGTTGTGTATGTTTCAATATGTATATTCTACTTGTAAATATTTGTGTTCAAAAATCAATTAGTGAATTTAAATAAATATAATTTTTAAATATGTGAAATTTATCAATTTTCTACAAAGCCAGAATTATAAAATTTGAGATTACGAAACAAATGTTATCAAATTTTATATAATACTAGCCGCCTTTGGCGACCAGCCGGTTCGCCAGTATTACCGCTCGCTACAATTTTCAATTAAATATTTTAAGTAACTGGTCTCTTAATAGATTCTCAAACAAAACATTTTTAATCTTCAAATTTTGATAGTCATACCAAACTTATACTTTTGTTTAGATCGTTTCGTTCAATTTACTCTATATATTTTGCTAATTT
>JAPMOR010035541.1:0-57217 GCA_026543865.1 Argiope aurantia
TTATTGTGGCCCAAGTTTTATCACAATCATCCCAGCCATAATGAAGCGATGCTGGAACAAACATTCTCGATAAGTTTCATATTCAGAGCGCCCACTTTAATCATGACGCAATGGCTAATATATAATATAAAATGAAGTCTCTGATCGTTTATAATATTTGTTATTATTTGTATAAACAAATATATTTCTTAAAAAGAAATTACGACGTATAAATTTTTTTCAAATCTGACGGTTCTATTAGCTATTACAAAATATTTTTGACACATTAGCATTTTAAACAGGAAGGGGGACACACTTTCGTAATTAAAACAGACTTAAATATCGTTTAAGAAGCTTAATATATCGTTTTTGAGATAATTTAAAATGGCTTTCTAAAGAGATATGAAAATGAAGGCGCAGCTCCTCTTCTATGTGGTCGTTGATAGAATAATGAATCAAATAACTTCATATCTTGATTAAATTGGTTCTACGATGAGAAAATTTTCTATTGTTTAAAAGGTAACAGTGCAGGAATATTTAAAATAAGACTAACAGGATCAGGGAATTATATAAAAGTTTAGAATTCGTAATACATTTATTGACCAAAAGAATGCAAATTTATTTCTTTATGCCATTTAGAGTATTTTATCAATAGAAGATATATCTCTGTTTCTAATAAAATAGATATTAGATTTTGGGTACGATTAGAAAGGACATTTCGTATATAGCGTGCGAAAATTTCTATTTTCAATTCCCGATTACCACCCCATTTAAAAAACTAATTTAGTAATTTCTATAACCCAACTAAAGACTAAATTGAGAAAGTATATACTTAAATATTAGGTACTTATTGATAGAAACTCATTTACAATACTTCTTTGCATACAGTATTTAATGTCCTAATGCAATCGTATTGAATCTTTTTGCGTGGCATGATTAATGAAAAAATATTCTTAGATTTAGGGATTCTTGGAAAAAGTAATAGAGTTGTATATGAAGTATGCTCCAGTTTTTTTAAGCGTTTGTCGCTAAATCATTTTAATAATAATTTAAAAGACAATTTTAAGTAGGAATTATTACATTCTAGTCATTTGGAAGTACAAAGTAGGGCCGGATGGAATGAGATTAATTCGTGGTAAGATGGTAATTTTTACAGAGCCAGTTACTCGAGTATTATCCATCTCGAGGTGCGTGACGTTCATTCTTGCTACTTTAATAAAGCTTTGCTTAACAAGTAAATTTCTGATCAACATAATAATAGTGTTTGCTCTTTAAAATTAATTTAAATTCATTATACAGATTAGCTAACACATAAATTACTTAAGAATTTTACATTTCGTTTTCAATCTTTATATTGGATTGTGCAATATCACAATTATAATAAACTTTATAAATTCCTTTTATAATATGTTCGTTGATTTTTATGTAGTTCAAGTATAATATGGCTGTCTTTATAAATTCGCCGACGTTATTCCAAGTGTTCTAAGTTTCCCCCCAGTGTTTAATTTTTTTAAACTTCAATTTTAGTCAAATTGGGATGATTTAGAATAAACAGAGGGTGTTATGTTGAAACTGGGTAAAAAAAATAAATCTATCATTTATATCTAAAGGCTAAACATTAGTTGAGAAAAGAAAGGGTGTTGACAGCAGAAATATTTTATAGGACAGATTTCGAGTAGTCCAACTATAAAGCCAATGTTAATCAGTCTAATATGTAAAAATAAAATTCTGACTGCAACGAAAATTCAGCTCAATATTGGCTAATGAAATTGGGAATAATAATGCTGGGGGGGGGGGGGAGTTGCAATGAAAACATTCTCACATTCAATGTCAAACGACAACTTTTCCTATTTGCCAGCATTAATTAAGAGAAATTTATCATCTGGACATGAATTTTAAATGTGAAAACAGAAATGCTAACCTAAAAGTGCACCCTAAAAAAATTAACTGAACTAGATGCCTTTAGCGACTAGCTGTTCACTGATAATATTAATGGTATTAATTTAGTAATGTCAACTAACTATGATTAATTACATCTTATAAAAAATGCACTGTTTTAAATTATATAATAATAAACTTGGAGCTTTTTGACTGGTTAGTTAAAGTGAAGTTGGGGGATTTACCAAAGATTCATTTTGTAATATTTCTCAAAAATGGGGCAGACAGCTCTTAATCTATCATTCTTATAAACTACATTGTAGTACTGATAGAATTATTGTGTTATTAGTGTAAAGCTATAATTCTTAATAAATTCAATCACAACTCTCCCCCTTCCTCATACTTAAAAAAAAACGATTTGAATCAGTAAAAAGCATTTCTTTTATTTGATAACTCATAACAAGAAAAGTCATTCAAAATTAGAGCTTCTTGCAAAAATTATTTTAATTTTCTTGAATATCTTAGGATTTATATTGCTTTCCTTACTCTCAGTCTTTTTTGGCTTTGGAAGAGTTCCTCTGAATCATCAAGATTTACAGTCTATAAAGAGAAACAATTTAAAAATTAATTTTTTTACAGATTATTATCTTATTTCTTAAGACAGTTATGAATATAAAATATATACAACAGATTAAATTTCAGTCTACACACAAAAAATGCACCAAAAATTTCAGGTAAAAGGAAAGTTAACCCTTAAAACATCCATTTATTGATGTATAATTCATAAATTCAGCAAAGAAAAAAATAAAGCACAATAAGATTAGAGAGCATTTGAAACCATTCGAATTGAAATATTCGAATATATTAAAAGACCAAATTTCATTTGAACCCAAGTGAATGAGTCGAAAATACAATTTGATACAGTATTCATAAATATTACAATCAGATCAAGATGATAATAAATTTAAGATAAAAATGGCCCTCATATTGAATATGGATAAATCCTGCATATTTTTACATGTAATTTATTATTAATCCCTTATAAGAATTAAATACTTTCTAATATATCTTTTAAGGCAAAAGGAGGTGCTCTTTATGACAATCTGCCAAAAAGAGGAAAGAGGGGGGTGCATTAAATGATATTGAATATTTGAAAATGAAATAAATGCTCAAACAAAAATATATGAAAACTTAGTAAATGCCAATTTATCAACCCCCCCCCCCCCCCAAAAAAAAATGGAATAATTGAAAAACACCTTGGTAGATGCAGGAGTATCTCAAAAAAATTTTCTGGGGCCCAAAATTATTTTTTCAAAGATGAAAATAAAAGGGTTCAAAATAAATATTAAAATATGCTTATTTAATATTAGGGAATGCTTGTACAATAAGAAGTATAATTTTTGAAATACTTTTAATGCATAGCATCAAAGTTAAAAATATTTTATAATTTTTCGTTTAAAAGGCTATTAAATGCAGGCTCCCAATGGGATAGATGCTATCTTCCAGCAGGCTTCCACTTTTTATACTGTAAGTCACTCAAAAATATTTTTTGCAATTATGATAGGGCAAAAATTTAACATAATAGTTTCCAAATGTGTAGAAATTCCATAGATGATCATCAATTATAACAAAAAATAAATTGCCAGGGATTTTGCAATTATAGTTTTATAACATACCTTAGCAATAACATATTTTTATCTTACTAAAATTTGTGTTATAGGCTCACCAGATAATTACGTATTTGTACAAAAAAGTTTTTAGCTTCTGATAGTTTGGGGTCTCTAAATTGGAAGGGAATTGACTCCATTGCACACCCCAGCCCTATGTAAGTGTTGATAATAACATAAATATTGCAATATATGTGCTGGAGGACATAGTAAATGCCACCAAGGTCAAACCATGGGAACAAAATAAACATCTCTGACTTGGAAAATGCAGTAAGAGCCAAAACAAATTTTTCGGTCTCTTATAAAATGTGCAATTTGGCACATACTATATCTTTCCATATCAGATTTTATTTTTAAACTGAGCTCCATGATTTAAACTTTTAAAACTATAGTTATGTCGACAACCCCAAACAAATTGATTAACTATCTTTAACCAACAAAAATATAGAGAGAAAGATAGGATATACCTTTTTAATTTCCAATTCATCCACCAGCTGCAAGAGCCAAGAATCATACTTATTGCTATGAATAGTTTTAATTGCAAGCTTTGATTAAATTGAGTAATAATTCTCAAGAAAAGCCTATCCAAAACATTCTCACATTCTTTATTTACACCAATAAAGATGTTATCCCCCTGCATAAGATAGGGGACCTCCTTATGTCCCAAGGCCACAAATACCTTGGCATGGTACTGGCGAATAGTGGTTATGAAATACAGATCTTTCAGTAAAAATTCTAGAATCATTCTAATCTATCGAGGGATCTTTGGAGATTTTTTGGGAGCAAATAATCAATGGATGTGATTAATACAGAAGTATCCAGAAACTGAATTTGTATTTAAAACACTTTTTTTAAACGATAGAAATCAAAATCTGATGCAGAACTACAATTGCAGTCACAAGATCACACACCAAATTTCATTTAAGCCATTTATTTTATTTTATAAGTTTTTTTCTCAACTGGCTGAAAAATCAAAATTGGATTCAGAGCTACAATTTTCGCATATCATATTTCATATATTTAAGACATTGTGTTCTTCGAGTTATTGCGTTTACATGCATACGAAAATACAGTCTGACTACAGGATCTACATTTTTAAATGCTAAACTTGTGCACCAAATTTTATCCACTTTTTTTTTTCCATTTTGTAGGTATTATGTTTACATGCATTTGGACAACTAGCCAGACATACTCTGAATAAATTTTAAAATTTGACATTTCAAATGTAGTTTTAAAACCATATGTTTTGAGTTATCATGTTCACAGACAAAGAGACATAATTAAAAAAATGTGTTTTTTGGAATTGAAAGGGCAGAGGTAACTGAACATGGAGATTCATCAAAATCACGAGTTCGAATTTTTTAACAATTACAATATTTCCTCATTGTATACTTCATATAAATTTAAAAAAGCTATTTTACAACATCAAATATATGTAAGTACTTATATTTCCACAGTAAATTTTTAATTTCATCCATTACTACTAATTAGCTCGATAAAACATTTAACAATTATGTAATTTCTCTGACTAAACTAAATTTAGCACGTTAACAGTTATTTTTGATGATATGTTGTGTAATAAAAAAAGGAATAGAATGTTATGCTTCAAAAAGAAATGGAACATGCTTCATTTCTATCCTATAATATCATTATCAAAATAATTATTCTGTTAAGAAAATTTTTTAATCTTACAATTTCCATTTCAACATGTTCTATGATTTTACAGCAGTGCGATAAGTTTTTCTTTATTCAAGTATTATGCCTCGAAGTTAATTATTAATAGTTTATATTAGATGTTATAAACGATTTCTATCAGTTGCTTTGTTGTTAAAAATCATTGGCTTGCAAGAAGTGTAACAGAATTCGAATTGAGAATTTTTGTTCTTGAAGTAAAATGATACCGTAAAACATAGTTTGCCACAATGCTTCTTTTTTCTCTTTTGCAGGAAACGCCATGTAATTGGAAGAAAATCAAGCATGACAGAAGAGCTTCTATAAATAAATGCATATCACAGTCAAGAAAAGCATCAGATAAGTTTGGCAATGCATATTTCCAAATCAGATACTGAATGAGAAAATTTAAATTTTGTGTGAATCAAGAAAATCTGTAAGATATGATCTATTATTATGGGAAAAGACTTTTCAACAGATAAAGAAAAGACCCTGTGAAACTACATACTTTCTGAAAATTCTATGGTTTAACCAAACAAGTTCTTTTGCTGACACTAGGGATTTGCAGATGCTTTAAAAGCGAAAACAATCTACTGTAGCTTTAGGTATAATCATTCGGCTCTTTTTCTGAGATTACCTGAAGAAACAAGTACATGGAGGACAACAAAGAATTAATATTAAAACACATTTTTGCAAAGTTGAAAAATGTTTATAAGCATTACAAAATTACTCCAAACTCAGCTGGGATGATTATTATCCCGAAATTTTCAAAAGTAGTAGCTACAAAAAGAAAATATTAATTGGATTGACTACTGTACTGAACATAGGAGAGTTGATAACTGTGTTTACTCTTCATAAATTTTATTGTAAACAAGATTTTTCTAAAACAGAACGACTAAATGCAGTGGAAGTGATTAAATTATTCCCAAGCAATGCATTGAATAATAAATAATATTAAATGCACAAAAGAAATTCCAATATTTGCTATTGAAGCAATATATGAGAAAAATGGTATCGTTCAGCTGATATTTTGATCTCATTACAGTATTATAGCTCTGGAGGTAGTGTCATTTTTTTTTCTTTTGCCAAAAGGCAGGCAAAATTGGCCTATAAACAGTTTAGAAAAGGTAATAAGCGCATAACACAAAGTAGACATGGCGTGGAAAAATATCCACGTGTTTCAGGGATGAAGATTTGTTAATATCACTAATTACTGATCAACATATGCCTGCTGGCAAAATTGTGGGCAGTTTTAATATACTATTATCAAGTAACTTATTTTCTTTCAATTGAATTAATGAAGGCTCTAATATGTGTCATTCTTTTTAATACATATCCTTAACTTGATAGACAGACTTTAGCTTTGGGTTCTATAGATATTTAATCTTACCCGAAAAAAATTCTGAAAATTAAATATTGATAGAAAAGGAAGGTCAATGATTCTCAATGATATTCCTGAAAAAAAAAAAAAAAAGGAAGATTCAACAAATAAAAAAATTATTTATTTCAGTTTGTGATACTAGCAATA
This sequence comes from Argiope aurantia, assembly GCA_026543865.1. Classification (NCBI taxonomy): domain Eukaryota; kingdom Metazoa; phylum Arthropoda; class Arachnida; order Araneae; family Araneidae; genus Argiope; species Argiope aurantia. The sequence goes on from JAPMOR010035541.1 coordinate 6,724, forward strand.
CTGATGTAAATATACACAAAGATTTAGAAAAGAATAAACAAAATATAGATTTAAATGATGCTGTTCTGATACAATTTTCAACCAAGAGATCTGTTGGAAAAAATGAAAGGCTTAAAATACTCTTAAAGTTTAATTTTTCTTTATTCCCCCCTCCCCCAATATATATATAGCATCTACTAATTGATTGAGCATAGGTATATTGTCATTTGAACTTTGAATTCTCAAAACAGAAATCCTTTTCCATTTTAAGGCAATGGCTAATTTTCTTTTCTTTAGAAATTGAACTATACTTACAGAAAAAGCTAAAAAGTGTAAACATAGTCAACCATTTCCATCTAGTAAAATATTGTAGACACATTATGAACAAAAAAGTTCCATTTTTCTATGACCATTATTTTAATGGACCCCCACAGGTATATCTGCAATCATCGCATGACATTTCCTTGAGGCACTCATTTATTGGCCTAAATTAATGGAATTAATAAAAAATATCCTATTCCTCTCTAAACACAATGAAATTTTTCCACAAATTCACTTGAAACATTAAAGAACTATCTTTAAAACACACCCACATTCTACAATATCTTTGAATTGGTACTGCTTCAGAATAATTTTAATATGGGAGCATTTAAAATATAATTTATTTAGCAGAAATCCAATTTTTATCAATACACTGTTTTTTAAGATATCATTCATTGGAAATAAATTATATACCAATATTATGAATTCAATAAACCCTTATTGAAAAAATATCATGAATATTAAAAACATATCCATAATAAAATAGCAAAAGATTGTCTTATACTTTTACATCAAAAACCGCAATACAGAAATTTATTTATAACTGATTATCCTGTTTCATCTATTTTTTAGAACTTCGAAGAATAAAAATAACACAGACTTACTAAAATTTATAATTAAATCTATTACCTCACTAGATACTTTTCTTTTTCGAGATGCAGAACTTTTTGCAGGTGATATATCACGAAGATTCAATTTTTTCACCTAAAAAAACAAACACACACAGGAATTAAATATTTCTTAGGTTGAAGAATAAAACAGAGAAGTTTGCAAAATGAAAAATACATTTTCATCAAGATTAGTATTTTTTCAGATTTTATAGTTCAGCATAATGAACAATCTTCATTTCCCATTTTCTATAAATAAAACACCATATTGTATGACCAAATTATGTATAAACTGTTAAATAAGATGGAAGCAATAATGACAGATATTATGTAAGAACCCAATGAAAAATAAGAGATGAGTTACATAGAACTTTTCATTAACATACTACTGTTTGTTGAAAAATTACCTGCAAACACATTAATTATAATATTTAAATTTTTGTTTTCAATCCATAATAATATTTTAAATATATGAAATATTGCAGGTAAATCCTGAGATAATTAGTGTTTATAGTCAGTTTTTTCCAAGCTTACACAAGTAAATACGCAAACTGTCTGCAATGAATTAATATCTCAAAAATGACCTCTTATTAATTTTAAAAGAGCATTGATTAAAATTGTTGTAATCAGTGAAAATAATGTGTACTGCCTACTTCAACACAAGTAAAAAAAATAATTAAAGAATTCAAATAAAAATACTAGTTGTAATTAAATTTTTTTCTCTAAATTGCAAGGAGTGTGAGAAAATATTTTTTAAATAATTTTTTTGGGTGGACTAAAATAAATTATTCTTATTCCATACTTAATATATTACAAAAGAAATTTAAACAATGTACTTAACTGCAATTGTAAAAAATAAACTTAAATTATTCAATTTAAATACAAAGCATCATGCAGTAACCAAAATAATCATCAACAAAAAAACTTTTAAGAGATTATATTTTTTCTTTTCTAGTTGCAGTGTTCATCTTAAAAATGTTCTTTAACCACTTTACAGCTAATAACTTAATATAACATGTTTCAGTTTCATGAATAAAAGACCACTGGAATATTGAATAAAATAATCTTCTACTGAATACTTTCCAAAAATATGTAGTTTTTAAGCAAAATAAAATTTTGCATGCATGATCAGTAATAGAATATATATCAGAAAAAAATGTAACAAATTTTGTAATGATTTAAATTTGAATGGGTCCTTCAAAAGATTTTTCAAAATATATTTATATCTTACTTTTCTTATAGAATTTTCAATTATATCCACAGACTTGCTCAGCATTCCTTGTTGAGAAATAAGATGACTGGTTGGAGGTAATATGGAGTTTGTCTCTAACTAAAAGACATTTGAAAATTAATTGTATATATTAACATAAAATAAGAAAAAAAACCCTTTCAAATAATTTGCACATTTTCAAAATAAATATAATGCACTAAAAATATTCATCGTAAAATTAACATGAATACACCATGTACAAAAATTTAATGAAAGAAAGTAAACTGCACAAAATACATTAATTTTTAAAATATTACTTCTGAATCTTCATGCAATAATTCTTCATTTTCTTTATTTTCAGTTGATGGAAAATATTTTTGCAGGGCAAAGCCTATATTTGATTTGTTCAAAATATATTTGTCAGTATTTATCCTATAAAATCAGTGGAAAAGTTCAGCTATTAAAATGATGATTTTGCAAAATTTTTAAGCTTAATAATTAGAATTGGAAATTATTAATTAAAAAGAGATTAATTGATTTATAATAAATTAAAATTTGCTTTTGCACAAATAAGAATTTAATTTTAAGTGCATTGATTTATGGTGAAATAAATCTGTTATAGATAAGAGCCAAATTATAAAAATAATCAATAGTGTTACAACCAGAGAGCAAAATATTATTTCAAATATTGGGTATAAGTAAGTAAATTTTATAACTTCCATATCAAGAAGAGCAAATTTTAAAATATACAGTTCTAAATACATTTAAATTTCTTATTTATAATTAATAAAATACATTTAAATTTCTTATTTATTATAAATTAATGATAATACATTATTTATTATGGAAATTAAATGTTTTTGTATTTACATTCATCACAAAAAAATAAGGTGCATAGTTATAAATTGTTTCATAATGGGTTTGTTATTTTATTTTTTTTCAAAATTACTTCTGATTACTCTGAATTTATATCAATCAGATCTAATTTTCAAATACGAAACAGTATTTACAATAGCACATTTAATGCTAGCTCATTTTTTAAATGCAAATAATAATAATAAAACAAATTGTAATTCAAAACTTATCATTCCTTTAAAATTTATCAATTAAGAGAGGGTGTAGAAAGTTCCAATTAAATTATTACTCTATTGAAATTCTATAGCCAAAAATCATCTAATTAGACTATAACTGTAATTTGAAGAAAAGCAATAATATTTTTTAACACATTCTATCCTCATTCTTAAATTAAAAAATAAATTGAAACATAAGATTTTTCAAATAATATGATCATAATAATGATTTTCTATTTCTAAGATATTGAAATTTTTGAAATAACACTGACAGTTCTTATAATGAATTTTTTAAAAATTATTTTTAAAAGTCAATCTACATATCAATTTTTTTACTACATTAGTCTAGAAAATTATACTTATTTAAAATTCTATTCTTCTTATTAAGATATTTTTTTCAATAGTGTAATTTTCATTATCCCACGTTGATACAAAAAAAATTTACTTAAACATAAATAAAAATTTCAAAAAAAAAAAAAATGCAGCCATTAAATTTTTTTAAATCAGATTGTTAGCAATATGCTCATATATAAAAAATAAAATAATACTTAAAAAATAAATGGCGATAAATATTTTATTTTCAAAAACAATGTTTATTATTTAGAATTGTTATATAGTTTTGATTTGTATAATGGAAAAGCATTAACTATAATGCCATCAACACTCTTTTAGTCAGCTATAAATTAAAGATAAGAAAAGGGGGGGAAATTAAACATTCTGATTTCACTAGAAAATATTTAAAATAAATAAGGTATAAAGCATGCATCTGCAAATCAGTTTCTTTTTAATAGTTTTATAGCCCAAATCCCTCGTATTTAATTAATTCAAAGTTGATTAATTATATGACAAATTCTAGGAAGTTTAAAAAGAAAAGCTTATATCTAATTTGTATTTAATTATAAAGGGAAATTTAAAAATCATTAAAAAAAGAAAATTATGAAACAGTTTTTTAAAAACTAAGAAAATAAAAAGTTGAAAATATTAAATAGCTTACACAGCAAATGTATAGAGAGCTAAATAATGTAACAAGAAAAAGATTAATAAGTTTAAGATTATATAAAAAAAAGGATATGTATAAACTAAAATTGCCAAAGCAACAAACAAATTTTTATGAGATATATCTAAACCAAACATATTGAAAATTAGCTATAAGTGTCATTTTATGGAAATTTCAAAATGTCAGATTAAACTTACTGTAGTTCAATGAAATCTTGAGCAATAAGTTTTTTAATAATAGCATTTGTCATTGTTTTATTGCAACCAAACAATTTCTCCAGATTTACTTTTGTAAAATAATGCTGGCTCAAACACAAAGAAATAGCTCTTCGAGTTAGACATAATTCCTAAAAAATATTTTTAAATTATTAATCAAATATTTATATGCATTATAGTATGATCTTTTATTTAGATCTTAAAACAATCAAACTGTGATTAATAAATTTTAAACTACTATTAAATATTTTTTTAATGGTTTATGTCTTTTTCTTCACTGAAAAAAAAAACAAAAAACACTTTATAATTTTTTTTGACTAAAAATTCTGTTTACAGAAAATGTCACAATACAAGTAAATTAAACTTTGAAGTTCTATTTGAATAAAATCAAGTTTGAGCTAAAATTTACGGTAAAATAAAGAAAAAAAATTCATTCAGTTAAATTTCTGTTGATAAATCTTCTATTAACATTATGCATTTAATAACCCCCCAGATTTTTTTAATTTGTAAAAGGGGCTTGGACTAAGGTATTTATCCAATTCTCTGAGAAAGAAAAACAACAATCTGGAGTATATAGAATGGAAATCTGTATACTCTGATCTCAAATATTCCGACTTAAGACAGACAGTAGTGTAACTAATTTTTGCAATTTTTCGAGCCAATATATATACATAAGAAATTATAATTACATTAAATAATCTTTGCAGACAAAGAATTAATAAAGATTCATTATCATGTTCCTCAGACAATCTTTGGCAGTTTTGATATGTGTTATAGAAAAAAGAAAGAAAAATTCAAAATTTATGATGAATTACGTACAGCTATCAAAAGATGTCTACAGTGTTTCCAATAAACACATTATAACATTGCAACTAATTTTGAAACAGTATATGACATTCTAATATCAAGATTTTCAATGGCAGGATATATATTATAACTTTTAACTACCAACAAGATAGAACAGTGCAGAAAACATTTTAATTAAATCTGCATCACATCATTATGTAACCATAGAAAATAATTTTTTCCCTCCTGATTTTGAATTATTTTAAAGCATTGTTAGTAAATACAAACATTCAATTGACAGTTGAACAAGCAGCAGACTAAGAAAGCTCATTAATTCTGTGTGATGAATAATATAGTTACTGCAATGATGGCAATTTAATTCAACAGAGACTCTTGGAATGAAATATATTATATATTTCTGCATTTATTGAATTATAAAACGATAATACTAAAGCAATTGTTACTCATACAACTTTTTAATACAAAGTATAATAGTACCACTTAAAAAGTAAAACTACATTCAGCTATAGAAAGCCAGTTATAAAATTAATGATATATACAGTAACATTAAAAGTGTATTTACACTATCCTTGTCTTGTCATACTATATGAAATGAATTAGGTTGTACTAGCATTGAACTGTGATTAAGTCCTAAAGACCATCACAATCCAAAGTATTACCATAGGATATATGCCCCACCATCTGCATAGAAATAGAAACCCATACCATTACTTTACACACCACAGAAGTGAGAACCAACTACCATATCAGAAGCTTCTCATTCCTTTAGGTGGTGCAAACAAAAAACAACTTGCAGTAATATGACAATGTGATATCATTCAAAATTATTTCCAATGCTCTACCAGTGGATCTTGGAAGTTGCAGACAAGTCAGTAACAAAAGAAGTGTGAACCAACTGCCATATCAAAAGCTTCTTATTCTTTTAGATGGAGTAAACAAAAAACAATTTGCAGTAATATGACCATGTGATATCATTCAAAATTAATGTCCTACCAGTAGATCTGAGAAGTTGCAGACAAGTCAGTAACAAGAATATACATAATTTCTTAATAAAAGAAAACTCTGCATAAGTAAAATAACTTAATTTGAAGCACTTAATTTTACTGCTGAATATAGGTACATCAAATACACATTACTAAATCTATATCTATACTTATAATAAAGCTCAGTGCGTGCGTGCGTGCGTGCGTGCGTGCGTGCGTGCGTGCGTGCGTGCGTGCGTGCGTGCGTGCGTGCGTGCGTGCGTGCGTGCGTGCGTGCGTGCGTGCGTGCGTGCGTGTGTGTGTGTGTGTGTTGACACTCTACAGGCCAGACCATTCAACATACAGCTACCGAATTTGGCACGTGTATACCTTGGAGGCCGGGAATGTGCACCTGGGGGTTATTTTTTCGAATTTTTAATTAGAATTGTATTTATTTAAAAATTAAGCGAAATTTTGACGTGTTTCTGTTATAACTTCCGAAAATATTGCCGCACAAGAAAGACTTTTTACATCAAGTTAAAGATCAAAAATTTATCTTTTAAATGCTACCAATGCTTTAACATCAAAATTAAATTTCTGTTTTTAATGAATTTTTAAATAAATATTTTAACTCTATTTTTCAACAATTTCTTTCATACAAAATAAAAATAAACGTTTCGCATTCCTGGGAAAAAAATAGCTTTTTTCAATGTGTTGCCATCACATTGATTAAAGCACCAATTAAAAATAAAATAAATCTTTTTGGGAATAAAATCTGCAAAAATATAATTTTCGTCACATGTCTTTAGGAAATGAAACAAATATGAAATATTATTTTTTCTAAAAAATAAATTCAAGAAAAATTATTTTATGATCTTTTACACTATCTATATTATTAATCCAATAAATCAGTTTTATTTTAAGGCAAATGTTGTTTAATATGAACAGGATATCCATTCAAATCAGGGCCACACAGCTAATTTGTAAACCTTTAGTAAGACACAGATCTGTTGCGACATAAATAGTAAATATTTTATTTAAAAGTAGCAAACGATTATTTTAATAATTATAAATTTTATTTTGTAAATAGTTGTAAAATTCAGATTGCCAACAGTGATATTTTTGGAACTTTTAATTTGTTGTTTAAAAACGATGCTAGAATTTTGAATGAAAATAAGTTGATGTAAATTTGATAATATTATCTATAATGTAATAAGATTTAGTTTCATAATAAGTTTGTCCGCATTCTATTTTTGTTGACGCACGAACACAACAGATTTACTAAAATGGTTTAAATAGAAAAATGATTATATTTTATGTGACTTAATTCAATAAATGCTCTAATAAATAACGAATTTTTGATTTTACATAAAGATCTGCTGTCGAAATCACGAATAACAAAATGCTCTTGAAACACTAATATTTTAAATAAAAAGAGTTAATTTCCAATCAACTAAATCAATCACTTAAACTGACTGATTTATGAAAATTTGAATATCACTATTCAATAAAAAAAAGGATAATTTTAGATTTTCCATCGATCGTTTCAAAAAAAATACGCCAATCAGCGAGCAGGTTTCTAAGAATAATTGGCCTAAGATTATGAAAATGTTGAGTTTTTCTAAATTTTTAACATTCAAAACTTCATAAATGTCTTAGTTGATTGTGGAAAATAGAAACATTCATTCATTTACTTAAAATTTGGTGTGTCCAGAATATTTCTCAGAATATGATACCTTACTGAATTAAATTTAGATTTCATAATTTTTGAAATATATTTATAGGCCGGAACAAAATATTATTATTGATTTCATTTCAATCCTTTTGAAAGCAAAACTAAAAACTGAATTTTATGCTAAATCTGAGAAATTTCTGTTGAATTATTCTTTGAGATATTACATAAATTATGAAAAATATTTTGTAGTTCACATAAGACTTAAATACCGAGATATTCTGTTTGCAATACTCATATTCAATAATAATAGTAATAAATAAATAGCAATAAAGATGATAAATAAAATAAAACGCTTGGTTTTATTAAAAAATATCTTTATATTAATTGCAATTTCATCATTTTCACTTTAAATTAAAGTTGACGTTATACCGGAAATGACAACAAATTAGCAAAATATATAGAGTAAATTGAACGAAACGATCTAAACAAAAGTATAAGTTTGGTATGACTATCAAAATTTGAAGATTAAAAATGTTTTGTTTGAGAATCTATTAAGAGACCAGTTACTTAAAATATTTAATTGAAAATTGTAGCGAGCGGTAATACTGGCGAACCGGCTGGTCGCCAAAGGCGGCTAGTCTTAAATAAAGCAAGAACATCATTTTGATCGTTCCCCCTTCATCATATCCTGCTATTGCTGATGTCTTACAATATAACATTTTTTCTTGATTTATAATATAATTTAGCCAATGATCTGATAACAAGAGGTATGAATATCAAATTATTGATATATGAAGATGCACTTTTTCTCTTTATCATATTTTTAGAAATAAAATGTTTAAATTACAAAATTTGTCATTAGGAGTGATAAGACTAATCTCAGTAATCAATCATACATGGCCACTCAACAGAAAGTAGATATTATTTCTATAGGTCTAGCTTTTTTAGAGTAAGAAATTTAAGATAAGATATAGTATTGTTAAAAATGTGTACATAGTTTACACTTATATCAGAGAAATTCAAAAAGGACACATTTAAAATTTTAATTATTCCGCAACAGCTCAATTAACTTGCTTACACCAGCCACTATTTGAGTTCTTAAAATAGTTTTGGGAATTGGATGACTTGATTTGCTAGAGCATAATAACAGTTTAAACGATTAAATAAAAATTTATAAAATAATATGAATGCAAAGAAAAAGAAAGCCCTAAAAATGATTCCCCCCCATTTCCATTTCACTATTGGAACTGACAAAGAAAGTGTAAGATTTTGTTTTATCATTGAATCATCATCAAATATAAACAAAGAAAATATCATACGCAATCAAGAATATGTGATAAATATATTTTTACAAAATGCATGATAAGAAACTGATTTTGATAACAAAAGATTGAAATCGGAATTCACATTTGGAAATGAAAGTTTTCTCTAAAATTTCTAGTTCATCCAAAAGAATAGAATACTATAGCAGATTAATAGAATACTAGAGATGTTGGCAGATAAAAAAATATATAAATGATAAAAATTGCTTCTAAGAATGACAGAATTAATAAAATTTCCCCATACAAGCAAAATATAATAATAAAGGTATGTATAGATTTAATGCACAAATACTCAAAACAGCTATTCAGATAAAGTATGTGTTAAAGTAATGGAATTATAAAAATCCTACAAATTTCAGAAAAAATAAATTTATATCCATAATGTATAATCATATAGATTAAATCCATTATATGAATTAGGTTATACTAGCATTATTAAAATTATTTTAATTCAATTTTTTCAATAAACAAATGGAATTTTAATAATTACAGTTACAAAGAAAATACTTTCTTTCAGAATAAGAGAACAAAAAAAATATCATACCTTAAATTATGGATTCAAATATTATCATAAAATTAAGCTTCATATTGATATCTGTTTAGACATCAGAAAGATTTCCTTTTACTTCAGAAAATCTAATAAGTTCTATTTCTTTATAATTGAGAAATTATATTTTTTCTTGGTGCAACAATCATGCATTTCATAAAAATGTGTACCACATATAATTTAAAATTAAGAATTCAATAAAGATAATTCAATACTTAGATAATTCTTTATGCCTTGATTAAGTTTAAAAAAATGTTTATTCAAAGAATAATTGCATTGTAAAAGTATGTAAATAAATAATGAGAGTTGCGATTAATAAATATAGCATTTATTAGTTTGAAAAATAATGATTAAGGAATACAATTATTTTTAAGTTTCTCATTCATTAAAAAAACATACCTGACATTCTTTTCCCACATATATGTATATTAAATCTGTCAGAGGATAATCTCCATAAGTGGAACAATCAACACAGTAAAACTTGGGTGGATTCCCAAACGAATGTAAAATACCATAACAGGTTTTGTGCTGCAATTGTTTACAATTTGTACAAGAAATAAGATCATTTTCCTCGGCCTGCAATAAGAATAGTAAAATAGCATAAATAATTAAAAATGTTAATTAAATCTTATAAGGTAATTTTAAGTGTCATATAATCTTACCAATTTGCATTTACAAGGGCATTTCAATAAAGTACTTGACTTGGTTTTTCCAACTAATTTTTCTATAAAATAATAAATAAAACAATTTTTAGAAAAAGGATTTCAATAAAAATTTTACTTTTACAGTAAACAACTGAAATCTGATATCTGAAATATTGACTTAAAATTTATCAATATACAATCCATTAGTTTATCAATTTTCTTAAGAGTTTAACTGTTTGAATTAAGTTTTTTAAAGAAATGTTTGTTACATCATTTAAAGTTTTTTGACATATTTCTATACATACATAAAGTTTGCAATACATATTATTAGATATTTATAAAAATTACTATATGTTTTTGTTAAATTATCTCCAGTCATTTCTGATACATTGTATTAATACAGCAATATATAATAAGATATTTTTCTGCGAAAGCAAAGCGAGCAGAATTATATTCCTATATTTTTTTCACACCAGGAATCTTGAGAAAAGGGATAAATTCATATTTCTTAAACTGATTTCAAGATAGATTAGTTTCAGATTATATTTTATTTATCAACAATTTATTTATCTGCAATTTTGCAATAGAATGGATTTCAAAATTATCCATTAAGTTCACATAATATGTTAAGCAAATTCATAACAAAATACATGTCACTCTAAAATTACAGTAGCACATAGCTTTGTTTAAACTAATTTGAAAATAATACATAAAAGTTGCAACAAATTGGCATTCAATAGGAAATGTTCTTTATAAAATGCAAAACAAATTGTGCGATTATAAAATGCAAAAATAAATAAGATTACTTTGCGTTCAAAAGGAAGCTAAACAATTTTATAGAAAAAAATAAGTAAAAAAATTTTTTAAAGTCTAAGCAAAATTAAAAAACATTAATTTTTAAATGACAAGTTTCATTTTATTAATAAATCTAAATATAATAGCAAATGCTTGAAAAATGAATTTCTTCCTAAGAAGCTTTTAAATAAATATTTCACTTTATTTTGAAAATAGAATTAAACTGTTATATATTTAGTTAATGAATTAATAATCATAATGAAACATGCATTTTTAATAGATGAAGTAAAAAAAAATTACTTTTCTCCGGTAACCTTGAATGTTTGTCAACAGTTTGCTCATCTGTGATGATAAATGAGTTCTAGAAAAGAAATCAGCTATCATCATTCATAAAATAGCATGATTAACTGTATAAAATTATTCTGAATAATTAATAAAAAAAATTTAATTAAATCATGATATCTTAAATAGATAATTTTTTTGATTTTAAGATGAGTAATTTCATGAAGTTTTTTAAGTTGCAATTTGTAATTTATTGCAACAAAATATCAAAATTGCAAAATGAAAAACTATAAATAATAATTTGTCAATGAAATAATTCTGAATAATTTTATAAGACTTTTATTGATATCAGTTTGAAATATTTTATTGCATGGCAATTAGGTAAATTTGTTTTTTGAATAGCAACCTCCTCATAAAAATATATAAGGATATCAAATTGAGTATAGCTTTGATTTTTTTTCCCCTCTAATAGATTTCAAAGCCTAATTTAATGGCAAATATAGATCACAATAAATGTTATCAAAAATTGACCACAAATTTTGCTTAGTGTTTACTAAAGTATCAAAATATGTTATACACTATGTAAAAATGAATATACTATTTTAAAAACATATCATGCAAGTTGATTTTTAATCTTAAGATTTAAATTAAAACAATGTTAAATACATGTATTGAAATTAATTTTAAAATAATTTGTTTAGGGGAAAAAAAGTCAAATTTACTTATGTATTCAATTATTTCTAAAAATATAATTAAATAATTTGAAATTATAATGAAACTTATCAAATAGTTAAACAATTCATACAGCAGCCATTTTGTCATCATTTGTTGGCTTGAGAGGATTTTCTGCATCATTTTTTGCTAATATATGCTTGTTGAAAGTTGTTTTTAAAAGGAATTTATACCTGTAAATATATATTTTTATGATGCAAAAAAAGAATGTAATGCTTTGAAATCTTACAACATTATTAATATATTTTATTAAAAATACATATTTCAATAATAATTAGTGAAAAGATTTTTTTCTATTTCATATATAAACAAAGAAGATGTGTATTCATAATATTTATATTATCAATTTATAAATTATGAATAAAATTTCTTTTTAATTAAACAGTTAGCTCTAATTCATTTTTATGTACATATAATATATTCATCACTTTCAAAATTGTTATTAAAACTAAGCAAATAAAACAATTTAGACAAGGCATCTCTGTGGATTATGGAAAAGGTATTAAATTTAATCAAGCTATCCCTATTAATGAGTAATGAAGCTCAAAATTTTCTTTTTAAAGCAGTTAAATACGAGATATTCCATAAATTTTTAACAGAAATGTTCTATGAGAATGTTCTTTGTTAATAATAACAAATTCGTTAAAATAATGAACTTATTTTCACTGTTTGTGAAACAAACTATAGCTATAAAAGTATTTTTATTCATTATTACTAGTTACATTTATATTTCTCTTTTTGTATTTCAATGTTCGAAAGAATTTTTCTTAAAAAAATTCATTTTCATATTTTTCAGTTATATGTTTTAATCCTGTTGGTGAAGATGATCGTAATAAATAAGAGGGTTTTAGTGACATAACAGGCACATATGGAAAGCCATGTGAATATAATGTGACAAATTAATTAACCATAGTTTATTTTCTTGAAAGCATGTCACTACCTTTATCAATCTTATATAATTTATACTTAAAATGCAACTTTACACATTCTCTGCTATTTTTCATATGAATTATTTTCATTTGTTTTTCAGCATTAACATTATTACATTTTGCAGTTATTAAATTGTAATTATAATTTATTGACAATGAATTTCTAACATATTTAAATTATGTAATGTCATTGTTGTTTTCTACTTCTATGAAATCATTTTATTCTAATATTTAATTTTTTTATTCATCATTTAAAAACTGTATTAACAAAGCAGAACAAAATATTTTTAATAACTCAGTTTTGGAGCAATTTTCATACAATTAATAATCTGTAATACAAAATAAAAAAGAATTTGTCTTTTTAATATCACCATACTGTTTTCAAAGAAAAATATTTCTTTATGAGTAGGTAAATAAAAATATTTTCAATAAGCATTTATAATTAAAATACAGATTAATTCTAAATTAAATGCAATGGCTAGGGGAGGAAATGATGCAAAATTAAACAGGTATCGAGACCTCTCTGTTGGAAGTCTAGGAACTAGGTTAATTTTACCCAAATTTTGTACACATGCTTTTCCTCAAATATATATATATATATATATATAATGATATTTTAATATCTAATTTAATCTAAATTAAATTTCTAAATTTTTTGCCTAATTCAGCCCATGTCGGGGTCATTCTAAAGTGTTCTCTTGTTTCCGGATCCCATTTCACGTATGAAGCTGTGTAAAAATTACTGTGCAAATAGTTCTAAGTATCAAGAGAAAATGATCCCTCCATTGCCCTTATCAAAGGTAGTATTCAATCACCATGCACCTAGAAATCCCATATTATATAAGGCTAGTGATCATTTGTTTTGTTCCTCTTTTCTTACTTCTGCTTTTGTGCCGCCCTGTGGTGGATGTGCCTTGTCCGTGTCTCTGCTTGTAAATAATTGTGCTTTCCCAGAATGGATATTAAAGAGAATTAAAAAATCCAAAGCGTCATCTGTCTTCAAACCTACATTCTGCTTCAACCAAAATAAGCATTACATATATATACATATATTATCAGATCATGCATTATTTACCAAGATGTTTTATCAATGAAGCAGGAATGCTTCTACGGCACCACTCAAAGCATTTTGGAAGGAAAAAGATTTATGTAGAGACTATCTGACAGTTGCAAATCTTCAAAAAATTATTTTTTATTTTGAAAAAAAACAGAATATTCTCAATTAATCTGGATGAAGTAACAAACTAAGTTGACTATAGGAAATTACAATTGAAAGAGTGGAGCAAGAAGCAGTGAGTATACATGGTAATGGTAGTGCAGGTGCAATATCACAAGAACTGAAAATACCAATTATCAAAAGTTACAGGAAATATTCTGTAGTTTTACCCATTTAAAAACCCCAAACTCAACAGTTGCTTTCTGATGAAAATAAGATGTGGAAAATATTTGCTTTGATTTTCATTGCTTGGATAATGAATGATTTTGGCAGCTACTGGAGAATAATGAGATTCATTTCACTTTAATGATGCTATAAATATATATGATAACCCTATTTGTTCTAAAAAAAAATCCCTATCAACAAATAGTTTCACAGATGTACATTTTTTCCCCCAAAAAAAAGAGATTGTACGGTGTGGCTTTCTCTCTCTTTTTTTTTTGTTGCTTGCTTCTTTGAATAAAGCTTATTTTCCAGGGCCAAAATTATGCTCTATTACTAGCCTTAAGTATATATTGATACTCTAGGACTTAGACATTCTTTTTCTTTAATACGTCACAATTCTCATGACAGATAGTGCATTCCTGCACATCATACTGCCTATTCAATTGATAAGAAATTGATTCACATTGTTATGAGAAAACTTTTCAGATGAGAATGTAATTAGCAAATTATTTTCACCACCTTAGTTGCTTCAGTCAAGCTCATTGTAACTTTTGACTGTGTTGATACTTAAAGAGCCACATTTATAAAGGAAATGTTTTTAACCACCATCTTTAAAGACAGAATTCTGCACCATGTAACACACCACCCAGCAAATGACTTAAATTCTACTATGGAATATATTGCATATAGAATGCAATTTCTAGAAGAAAGTCATATCAAATCATATCTGTGATGATAATGTCATTCTACATGTAATTATTGCACAAATCTTCTTTTAGTCATACTGTCTATTTTTGTAGTTAGTTTCATGTGAATACATTTTATGTATTAATGTCTATTAAAAGTTTAATAAAGTAGTGTTACAAAAAAATAAAACACTTTTCTATCGCTGATATTTAATCCATCTCCACATAATAGTATACAATTTATCATTAGATATGTTAAGAAATATATAAATTGTCTGCTCCAGGCCACTTCTTCTCCTGGTGATCAAAATATGAATTAAACTTTTTGTTCTTCCAGAAATCAAAAATGTATATTCGGGAAAGCATGTGCATGAAATTGGCAACAGTTACTCTAGAAAGAGATTTAAACACCACATGTTTAATTTCAATCACCCTACACTTCCAAAATTTGCATATTAGAAGAGCTTTCAAATAAAGAATAATTAAACTGATTATTGTAAATGAAACATTAAGAGCAAAGGTCAATGGCTACATAAAGAAAGGCATACAAATAATTTAACTTTGATAGTGCATTTTTTATATTAAATACATTATTAGTTTTAATCTTTTAATAATAATAGAGATTGTTATTTCCAATAATAGAAAATACATCTAAGGCAATATTTTTTAAAATATATTATCCATATACTTAGTAAAATTGGAATTTTACCCATGTTTGTCAGTATCAATTTTGCCCAAGGAAATGTTCATTGTCTTCTGGGGAAAACTGAATTTTGGTTCTGAGGATGGTTCAAAACCAGGTGGTTCATAATCTTCAGGAGTCACTATAAAAGTTATAATAAAAATATATCTAAAATTGTCTGAATATAATTATTCCTGAAAAGTGTAATTAAAATTTATAAATATTTTTTTAATAAAATCCTTTAAATTTGTATCTATGAAGTCATCATATTCAAACCTGATAACAGATAATATATTTATTTCATCCTAAATTTTATTAATATAAATTTATTTTTCTACTTTCTCAACTTCTTAAAAGTTTTTGAAATGTTAGTAAAAAGAGAGAGGGAGGGAGGGAGGGGGGTAAGATTAAATGAAAAGAAAAAAAAAATCTCCAAAAAATGCCTGGGTACTTACTGAAATGTTATCATTCATATAAAAAATAAGCATGAAATAAGCAAACAAGAATAAATAAAAGCTTTAAAGTTGAAATAATTCACAAAAATTTACAAATTAAATATTTATTACATATTAAATAGGAAAAAATGGTAAGAATTTCACAGTAACATAGGAGGCCAATAATGACAGAAAGTTAATATTTTAGAAATATAATTTCTTATATGTGGGATTGATAAAGGATAAAATAATATGAAGGTATATATATATATATATGCATACATTATATCCCTTTTTCATATATGCCAGCATGTACTATTGATCTCTTGATATATTAAGAGACCAAATGAATAGGTGTGTAAATCAGAGGAAAGTGTAAATTACAGAAAATAAATTTCAAAGATAAATTTTTAAATGGGCCAAAGTCTTACAAATGGCAGGAAAGCATTTATTTAAGGGATTGTTTATTGAAGAAGGAAATATAAATGTGGAATAATACTGTGCATATGCATAAATGGTTATATAGAAAATTATAAATATAATATAGTGTAAAATATTATATAAACATCATAAAATATTAAATGTAAACAGATCTATTCATTAAATACGTATTTTCATTACAATAACTTAATGAGTTAATTAAAACATTCATCATTATACCAAAAAATAAAAGAAATATGACGATTTTAATGAATACAGCATATGGTAATCAAGCTACATACTTTTATATTTAAGAAATATATGTTTATACAAATTAAAAAAAAAACTCATGAACTAGAATTTTACAAGGAACGTCTATAATATATTTTTCAGATAGTTAAAATAATTAAGAACAAATCAAAAATTATTTGCTTCAAAGTATAATAGTTAAAAATAATCAAGTGCTTGAGAAGTTGTTTTTAACTATTTATAAGGTGCATAAATGCATAATTATTCTTTTTTTAAAATGTCATCAAAAATTTTACATAGGATATATCTTATGATATACTCCTAAAATAAATACAAAACTCAATTTTCATGGATATCATAAATATGGAATGGCCATAGCATGATAAATGATCACAGTCAGTTTTTAAAAAATTATAAAATCCACATGTATTATTGATTTTGTTAAGAGGAGATTATATACTTTACAAATGTTAAATTAAAGTATAATTTTAAATATAAAAAATGTTAAATATACAATCTTTTAAATCCTCACCAGAATACAAACATTAAAAAAAGAGAGAGAGAGAGAGCTTAGGAGTTTAACAGGGGGGAACAGTAATAAAAGATCTGTAGAGATGAACTCACCTTCATCATAGTATAGAAGTTTCAAAGACAAATACACACTTTCAGGTAATTTTTCCAAAATATCACTAACAGCTGTAATATTTTTCAACATCAGAAAAGTTGCTTTCACAGTTGGATCACTTAGTTTAGGTGAAAAAGACTTTGTTTTATTGTTACTACAAAAAAAGTATATGAATATTAACTACTTGATATAGTAGATTATGTTAATGAATTATTATAACTTTTTATTAATGATAAAAAAAGGCAAAGTATATATTATGAAATTAAAAAATAACCTATTATTAAAATTTTATTTAAATATCTACATTTAAAAAAAAGATGCAGAGTATTCTACTAGGAAAAAGATTGACATCTATTGCTGAATAATGAACAAGTGCCTCCAAAAGCTACAAACAGATTAGGTTTCAATATGAAATTACTGCAATTATTATTCATTTTGAGGGCTATTGGCAATGGTTCAATTTTTTTTGATAAATTAAAATCCAAGCATGCACAAACTAGTCTTTCCACACATGCATCATAAGCATTCAAACTCATGATACGTGTAGTAATTTTACTACAATTAATAAATTATTACTAGCATTTGGTGATTTTTCTTGTCACATTTTTATGCCCTCCTCCAAATGGCAAAGTGTCTTTTTATTCATTTTAATACTAAAATTTTCAGTAATGTTATTTAAAAGGTAAATAATTT
The DNA here is from genome assembly GCA_026543865.1 of Argiope aurantia. Lineage (NCBI taxonomy): Eukaryota > Metazoa > Arthropoda > Arachnida > Araneae > Araneidae > Argiope > Argiope aurantia. The sequence continues at coordinate 24,989 of JAPMOR010035541.1, forward strand.
AAATATGCTCCAAAAAATAGAAAAATAAACTAAAATGCATAATAATAAACAAAGAGAATAATTTTGGATTAGAATGTTCCATTGCAATGGTATTAATATACTTCGCTTCTATTGAGTATTATCATATTATTATATCTTTTAATACTCACAAACAAAACTCATAAAAAAATATCTTAACATAAAGACATACCATGTTACAGAGCATTCATCGTCTTTATACTTAAACACCAAATTGTAAGCTTCAATTACTTCCTGTAAAATTGAACAGATAATTTATTAAAGCCTCAGTAAATATACAGTATTTTCTTTTCAGAAAATAAAATTTTTCCACAAAATTTTTTACTTACATTGCTGTTTTCTTTATCTGTACAAATCTAGAAAGGAAAATATACTCTTCAATATTATATATATATACTAAGCAAATAAGTAAAGTAAAGGTTTTTGTTTTATATTCTCCAGTATGTTCTGATCCTCATTTCTCTCCTTTTAGCAGGCATGGCAATTCCTTCTGATTGATTTTGCGAATAATTTTTTGTGATATAAATTCATTTCCTTCTCCTTTATTATTTTGTGTATCTATATTATTCAAAATTCTCATCATTATTGTGATATAATTTTTAAGAAATTGTTCCGCATTCCTCATTTATTATTATAATTAGGTTCCCCTCCCTTAAAAGAGGGTGACCCTACTTAAATAGCATAAACAGGTCATAAATAATCATTATTAGTAAAATTTGTGATTTGAGTTATTTTGGAATTTGTGATTGCATTAGTGTATTAATCGTATGCCAAACATAAATTGCTAAGGATGTCATGTTTCTAGCAATCAGCAGTTTGTTGTTGAAGATGATATATTAGTCTATTGATTGTGTTAGTCAATGGCAAACAGATGGTCCAGTCAAAAATTCCCTAGTGACATGCAGTTAATAAACAAGTATTGTTTAATCAAACATAATTAGCATTACTATAAAATTACAGCTACTAAATTAAAAAATTTGCATTGATTGTAAGTTTTACAATAAACTTTCATCAGCAATCTTGATTCATGCAACTAATATTCAAGAAAAGTGCCCAAATAGTTTGGTGGTAATTTTCACTATCACATATTTTACCCTTCTCATTACTAACCTAATCCGAGCAATAACTACTAAATTTTAACTTCCTTCATGAGTCAAAGGTTAAAAAAAAATTATAAAGAAAGTATATTTAAAAAAAAAAACTGTCAATTTAAAAGATAATGCCAAAGAATATAATATTTCATCAACTATAAAATAATATTATCCATTTGCAATTTAAAAATTAAAATAATGTGAAGTTAGAAATATTAAATTTTAATTGATATGTATTAAAAAATAATAAATCTATTATTTTAATTCCTAAGAGCTAAATATAGCAGAGCTAATAGAGAAAATTCATAAATAGGAAAAAATGTCTAACATTATAATCAAAATTATAGCTATTAATTTGGAGGGGAAAATTGCATGGAATTGACGATGCATTTAAACATGCAAAACAAATTAATAATCATGCATGTTATCTATGTATATTTACTTACCCCAATGCTTAGTTGCTGAAGCTGCAAAAGAAAAGAAAATAAAATATTCCATTAATAATTAAAACAAAAAGACAAGTCATACAATAAAAACATGAATGATATTAAAATACATAACATATTATACTCATTATATATCAACAATAATCAAAACCACAAAATGTGAACAGTTAGAATGTATTTAAATATATAAAAAATGATATGAACAGAGAAATCTTTGTTATTCCTTATAAACATCTTAGACAAGCAGACAACATTTTACAAATTAATAACCAAATAATGCAAAGCAAAGTTTGTGCAAAGTATATATAAAAAAGAATTTTCTTTTTTATTATTTCAGTGCATTAAAGACAATTATAATAAAAATAAATCAATAATCATTTTTAAATAAACTGATAAACTCTGTTTTAGTCTTTAAATATTCACTAATACTTAAATTCACAATGATATCGAAAAGAATTCATAACTGAAAATCACTTAGATATACAGAAGCCATTGTAATTCGTGAATCAAAATAGTACAAGGAATTTATATTCTGAAGCCCTTTAAACCCTCAAAACATAAGACTTCTTTAATCGAAACTGATATTTTTTTCATATAGTACATGTTAAATTCGCTTACCTAAAACTACATTTTCCGATATTTTCTCGTTCAATTTTTTCTTTAAATCTAGTCATAGATTTAAATAATGAAAATGACATATGTAACACAAATTATTCATTTAGAAAAAAATGGACTTAGATAAAAGGTTTCTGGAATTTAAAATAAATACCGATTTGAAAAAATGATTACAAGTAAGCTTTTCAAAAATACTAAGAATACCTATCCTAAACTGTAATACCTAAATACCTATAATAAATTCTAGCTTCACCAGTCTTCTTTTGATTTCTAATTAATTGTAATGCTTTTGAGTTGAAGTAAAATCCTAAATTATACTTCAAAGTTCTTGAAAGTAACAAATAAAAACAAAAACATTAAGTCACTACCATATTTCAATTATGAACAACTGGAATTTCTTGAATATCTGTTTGATTCGTATAGAGATACATACGGCCATATTCACTAACTGTAGTTAAACATCAGCTAATGATTAAGCGGTGCTCAGCAGTCAAATCGGTTTTCTCCAGACCAAACCGGCTCTCAATTTCACCCTGTTTTGTCCCATTTTTTGATCATCCGACAACGGATGATCACATTCTGATCAACTGTTTTTCGGACTCAGTTGCCGACTATAGTGATGATTTCGAGATGGAGAAGTATCTAATACCATTGTTTTCGTGTATTTAAACTGAAATTGATCATTTTTGGTCATTGCAAGAAAAGTATTAGAATATTATTTTGAAGAAAATAAAAATTATGTTTCATATATTTTGATTTTATCTAAGGTAATCTATTAAGCATTCTTTCTTTGAAGAAAAATCAGGAATATTATTATCTGCACATTGTAAATTATAGTAGGATTTTTTTTTAAAGTAAGATTGATGAATAAAAATATTTGAAGTTTTGTTCAATTCTACAAAATTTTGTTTACGTTTATTTTAAATTAATTTAATTATCTATCACGAATGTAGAGTTTGATATTTTTGAATTATATAAATAATTGATCATAAATTTCACAATTATATATCATCATTAAAAATTGGTATTCATAGAATGTTTGTGTTATAAAGCTGTTATTTAAAAAAAAATCATCAATTGCTATACATATAATCAAAACAGGAAGTCATATTTATTTATTCAAAACTTTTTAAAATATCATTTTTTTTAGTACTGTATCATTTTGTAGTACATCAGCTATAAAATTTCTTAATTATTTATATTGCTTTCAGTATAATTTTCAGTTTATTAATAGCAAATTTTGTGGATTTCCATTATTTTGTAAGTGATAAATGAATTTGTCTGGCGATGGGTTTACAGGATTAATTTTTGCATTATAAAAACTTTCCTGTATTATCTGTTTTCATGGCTACCTTTAATTAGAATTTTTCTAACATTAATGAATAAATTCTTTGAATAAAATATTATGTAAATATCATAGTGCATTTCATTGATTAGTGTTTTTTTTTTTTAAATATATAGGCCATTTTATGGAAAACCAATTTCTCTATCATCCTTATTATATCTTTTTCATTTCCAGTTCTTATAAAATTGAGTGACTTTTTTTTTTTTTCCCAACTTTTGTGCTTCATGGATATTTTACCAAAGTTTTCTTCTGGGTTGTATTACTAAGTTTATCTACTATATTATCATATGTTAAATATATTGTATTCATTATGTTCTTTTTTTGTGGGAATTAATTACACTTCTTAATTGTTGCTTTTGAGGAAAAAATATCATTATTATTTATATTTATAAAAATTTGAATATGCAAAAGGAAAGGAAAAAGTCTGATAAAGCAGCTATTTACGAATACAGATCATATAAGCTTCTATAGTGGGATGATAGGACCAAATGAAAGAAAGAAATTTAAATGTAATAAACCAGATGATAAAAATACAACTAAAAAAAATGTGCAATCATATACAAGTGAAGAAAATAGCATCGGAAAAGTTAATTCATGTAAGTCATCTGAAATTCAAACTCTTGACCACTGATTGTGAAATGTGAATTTCTTTCACATTAATGCTTAAACTATAAGTCTAAGAACCCCAAAAGAATTATGAGCAATTCTTTAATTTTATTTTTTTATCAGCTCTTTTATTAATCAAACTCAATGTTTTCTTTTTTTTTTTAATTTAGTTAAAATAATTCAATTCTTTGCAAATCAAAGTTCTTTAAATTATTATTCATTTAACCCTTGTGAACTAAAAGGATTAATATTTAAATTTTGAATAATAAATGCATATTTGTATTTATTTTTTCCGGTTAACCTTGTAAAAATGTTCATAAAATTAAAACTATATAGCTGCTTATTTTTCTTATTTTTATGCTCAATGTGTAAAACATTTTGCACACCAATGCAGACATTTTATATAATAAACTGAAAAATAAATTCATTATAAATAATATCATTATAAATAAATATAATTTTAAAACAGTTATTTTTACAGTACTTCATTTTCAATCTAAGCAGCTTATATTGATGTTTTGAAACCTTCATTACCAATGTTGCATTGTTATTATATGTGAACTATTCATAAAATATTTTGATATGTATTAGGGTTGGAAAAATTTAGTAAAAATTAAATTTTATGTGTTAATTCTGTTAATATGCTTAATTGTAAATTTTTTAATCAACATGCTCTGGTAAATTTATTTTTAATAAAGCTGAATTACAAACATATTTGTATTTGGATTTAAAAAATTCAGGTAGCAATATTACTCATATAATCAAAATTTTCATATCTATTCTACGGAATCAGGCCATGATCATTTGTTGTCTCTCTGAACATAATAAATGGGTTCAGAATTTGATTCATAATTTTAAGTGTACAAAGATATGTTTCAAAGTTTTTCAAAAATATCAAAAGATAATTTATCATTATGAAATTTAACAAATACATGTTATATATATATTTTTAATTGTGTATTAGTTCTTTAAAAGGAAGTAATAAATTTCCATAGAGCTTAGTTACAAAATATAAATGCATGAGCAAAAGTTTTCAACAGTAAAAAATTTCCTATAATATTAATTAACAGTAATTTAAATTATAAATCAGAAAATAAATATTTCAAACACATTCATAAAGTAACAGGATTTGAAATATAATTGTTTTATTTGTACAAAGTCATATGAAATAGGATGTCTTCATTTGAAAGAAATAAATGAAAATGGTATTAGAAAACTGACAGGAGAAAAATTTTGATATAGTTTTCGTCAAAATGATTTATTATCATAAAAGTTGGTTTAATTTACAAAAAACTTTTCTTTTCCCCCAATATTTTAAATGCAGGTATCTATTCCATTGTTAAGGGCACAAAACATTCTAAACTTAAATATTTACTACATATTCTAAGAATTTGTTGGTAAAACCAACAGAATCAGTTTACTCAATAGTTTGGAAGATGTAAAATTTATTATGAATACATGAGAAACAGATCTTGGGAATGAACTAATATGAAATATCACTGTTTTGATAATGCTATGAAACAGAAAATTTTAATGTTAACAGTAATGTTACAGAAAGTTTAATGTTATATATATAATAAGCATGTTATTTTGCATTCAAATACTAAAGACTGAACAAGAAATTTACTATAGAATTGTTTCAAGCAATCAAAATATATCTAATTTTCTGTTTAATTTTAATTTTCTAACTCATTGCTTAGTTATACTGGAGTACATTTTTATTCCATTAAATCCAAAACACCAAATACCTTCAACATGGAATCAAGTGAAAAAAAAAGGTCTTATATAGAAATTTTTATATTGGTATTAAGAAAATTAAGCTTCATGAAATAAAAATGAATCTTGATTTTTTTTTCTTTGTACAGCATTTTCATAAAGATATGGTTGTTTACTATTCATGCATCATGCATATATTGATATAAAGATATCGACTCTAAAATAACCATAGTTAATATCACTCTTATTGAAATTTATCAAAACTATGTATTTTCAAGTTAACAACTGTTTACTCATTCATACCATGAAATTTCTAAATTTTACAAAAGTTTTAGTATGAGATACTATTAAACTGTCATCTCTTGCACAGTAAAATTCAGCAGTATAATAATATTATTTAAATTGGCATATAATTATTTGCTTTGCTTAAATTGATATTGGTTTTCATAAAAATTCTCCCATTTTCATACACAGTTTTGACTGATTTTAAATTGAACTTTTTACATTGCAACTTCTTATTTGGATTTTCTCATAAACAAAGGGCTTAAATTACTTTAAATTAATAAAATAACTTCTTTCTTCTTCATAATTAATTAATAACCTCTTTCAGAAATTAAATAGTCAGATAAAAATTTAATTTCTTTAAGAAATTATTGATATTAATATAAAAAACAAAATGCTGCGAAAATTTACAGCCTACCTGCTAAATAAATCAAGTTAGAGAAACAATCCCCCCCCCCCAAAAAAAAAAGCCAAGTTCATATCATACAAGCATTTCTATGGGATAGTCACTAGACATTAGTGCAATTAATTCATTGTAAATGGAAATTTGCTTTCTTGTGAACATAATCGAAGAACGATAAAAATAGCAAGAGCAAGCATATAAAAATAATAACATTTTAAGGCGCCAACTTTTAGGTGATAATCATGTGACATATTTGGGCCAATGAAGATCCAGTATCGGGACGAAACCGCAGGAAAAGCTGGCTACATCGGCCCAATTAAGACCAATTCTAATGTATGGCTCCCAAATTTGGGGGGCCACTTCCGCCACTAACATTAAGAAATTGCAAGTTTTTCAAAACAAGCACCTGATGAGAATTGTTGACGCCCCCTGGTATATCAGGAAGAAAGTATTGCATAACGACCTCAAAATTGAACCTGTTTCGGAATATATTAAAAGAACGTCAATTAAGTTCTTTGAAAAATTACCCCAGATTCGCAACGAGTTACTGAATTTACCTGCATATGATCCTGCATTACCCAGCTCTAGGAAAAGACCTAGAGCTGCAATAGATAACATCTATATAAATTTCCCAGCCGTAAAAAAGCTGAGGACCTCATAACTCAGTTGCCAATCTGGAGGCTTAAAATTCTCAAAATTATTACTGTTTTGGCCTAAGATAGCTACGATGAGCTACACGCGTGAAATTTCTAGAAATTTTTTCTTCAGAAAAATAAATTTTTAAAAACAGTCCCCATAGCTAAGGCATCGTGCAACGTAATTCCATTAAATTTCCCTATAGTTTATCCCATAAATAATATTTTATTATTGTCATTAATTAATTCTATCATAAATTATAATAATAATTATTAATTATAAATTAAATACCAAATTTCATGACGTTAGAGCTTTATTGCGCTCGTCCAAACTAGTTCAATTAAATTTTAACTTTTCCCTAAACTTACAAATTAAAGTAAATATTCCAAATTATGATGTGGAGGTGCTCGTGACCACTTTGTCACATCGCGGAACTCCGAAACATCACGACGTTGCCGTTGCCGTGGCTACATCGGCGCCATCTGTTGGCTTGATTACTGATCGTAAAATTAACGTTTGTACATACCAATGATCATTATAGTTGATGATCTGTCATTGATCATTTATTGATTGAACGATCCGTTGTTTAGTAACTGGTTTGGTGAATACGGCAGATAATCCACGATTTTTTGAATAGCAAATATATTTGCTTTTGTTGTTTTTAAATATATGATCTAAATAACTGTTATTTTAATCACACTTTTAACTAAAAATTATTGATTAGTATTAATAATAAAATTTATTAATTATAATTAATATTATTTTATTAATTTAAATAATGTGGGATTAATTTAATTTATCTATTTGAGCAAAAGTTCTAATTTTGATTTTTTTTTTCCAAAACCATTTATTTAATTCATTTCGTAGAATAAAGTATTTTCTAAAAAAATTGAAATAAAAAAGTGTCATTTCTTTAAATATTTCACTTTACTTATATATTCTGCCAATAGATGGCGCCTACATAATGCATACCAATAGAAGGTCAATAGAATACAAAAATAATGCATATGTAAAAAAAAAAAAAAAAAAAAAAAGGAAAAGTGCGACTGCAACCCGAGAGCCGCAATATGCATGTCGTTCTAACCACTATACAGCACTGCCCATGTTACGAAGCGGAAGTTGAATATACTTATTCTAATAGATATTATTAAAAAAAATTGTGGGTAAAATAGCGATTTTTTTCAGGAGACACCTATATGGATAAACTTAAAAAACAAAATCTTATCTGAATATATAATTTGATCCAAATCGTAAAAACCGCTTCTGAGATACACGAAATAAATAAATTTATATTTATATACAAGAATTGTCAGCTTGAAGTTTGCTTGCCTTTTTTTTTCTTCCTTATTAATATTATGAGGATTTTTTTTTATCTTCGCCTCATGAGCAGAAATTTGCTAAAATAATTTTTATATATTATGTAATATAATTTACCCTTATATTATAATATGATAATACATTAATATAATGATAACTTACGTATTTCTTTTCCACTGCGTCATAACAACTTCTTATCGTATTGATAAATTTCATAACGGCTTTATTACCACAATCTTCCGTTAATAATTTAATTCTCAATCCTGAAATAAATGTAACATTATATCACGAAATGCGAAATATTTGCTAATTTCCGAAGATAAAATTTCATATAGAACTCAAAATTCCGTTATTATTAATATAAAAAAATCTCTAACATTGAATAAATTTAATCTTACCACCCAAAGTTCGTTCTCCATAGACTGTCTCTGGAAAAATTCCTCGGATATAAGTAATTGATGAAAGTGAAATAGCTATCAGCTTCTTTATAAATAAACAAGAACCTTCCAAAGTAGCAAATTCAGAGAATTGAGTTTTCCACTAAAAATGGGATACAGCTATTTAATTGAAATTGTTTTATAGCTTACACTGCCTTCTAATAATAATAATAATACATTTTCTAGGTGAATGATAAGGATAGGGCTAGTTTCTTTTCTAACGTATTATGACAAGTAAAATAAATGAAGGCGCTACAACATTTTGGATGAAATTAAAACCAAACTTAAATCTATATTACTATATTCTTATGAAAAGATCTATTCTTATTTCTAAGAGATGGCAAATCTGTTTTATGATGAAGATGCAATTATTATCTTAAATGGAATCACTTCTCTAATTTCAATAACAATGATGATGATGTCGTGTCCGCGTTACGACGGAAAGAGGGTGCAGTAGCTTCTGAGGGTGATGACCCCTGTGCACCTGAGGGCAGAAGTCTGACTTCTAGCTCATATGAAGATGAAACTCACACATTCGCTTTCACAAACTCTTTTTACAGGAGGGGGCACATTCATGCACCTCAAAGATAGAACACAGATGAAGAACAATCACGCCCGAACCGGGATTCGAACCCGGGACGCCCAGATCATGGGGAAGATGCGCTACTTCTATGCTAGGACGCCGGCTTCAGTAACAAAGAAGATACCAAAAGAAGTAAACCTCACCCCTATTATTTCCATCTCGAACTTCATTATGTTCAAAACCTATTGAAGTGAAGGAAAGTAAGATTAGTATATAATTGTCAAAAGCTCTCCTATAAGGTGTAACCTGCTTAAATTGACAAAATCGATACAAGTCTCAAAAAATTTCAATAAATGAATTGTTTGTTATAATGAGGTACAATTCGCTTAGTAGGAATAATTTTCTATGTTCAGTAACTAAGAAACTGGAACATAATTAAAATTTTCACACACACATTTTTATGTCTTTGAGTTGAAGGGTCCATCTTCTGTCTTGGCTGAAAATTTCACTCTCGTTCTAACATTTGCCTCGTTAGTTCAAATCCAATCAAAGTTCAAAGTAACTCTAAATTTCTTGTGAACAAAATAATTAGAGCTCTAGAGATATGACCGGAAAGACAACACAACTATGCAGAAATTGGTACTATTGCTATGCTATTCTGGTTCTACACAGATATTTTTTCGAAGTTACTTCATAAGAACCATTGTAATAGTTAATTCCATGATGAATCTCCCTATGTTTAAAAATCTACGTTTTAAAAATTGGACCTTATACAAAAACATTTGGAATTATAAAAAATTAAATTATTACAACATAAAATTTGATAATTCATATTTTATACAAATAAAAAACATCAAAGAAAATAAAGCCTTTAAGATTTTTTTTTAAAAAAATAGCATTCAATAGCTTCTAATAATCTGGAACTTGAAAAGTAATGTTGAAGCCTTAGAGTTTTGCAGCTTCTAGTTAAAACTCTGAGAATTAAAGATTAAGAACATATAAATATTTAATTTAACAAATAAATAAAAAAAATGCAAAAATTCATGATTATTTCTATCGCATTCTGTTTGAAGGGATCCAAGAAGTAATGTTAAAAGTAAGTGGCATTTTTACAGCTTAAGTTTACCTTCAGAATGAAAAACATTCACTTTATAGAACTAAGATTATAGAAATTGCTATTCGATATGGTTCTCTTATGTGACTCAAAAGGTATATAAAAATGGAAAAATTTAAATATAGAGCGAGAATTAGCCGAACGATATGGGAATTGTAGTATTCTCCTGCGCATGTTCTACGGTTTCAACAAAAATTATATACCAATCATATATATTATAATAATTACATTTTATTATTTTACGGTATAAATTTCAATTTTTTTATACAAGTCTTCTTAATAAATTCAAAGGTTCAAGAAATTTTCCTTATTATATCAAAAGGAAATGGATCATTTACACTCAAAAATTCTTGTTCTCACACTTGAAATAAAGAAAGAAAAAAGAACAGAGCGAAAATCATCTAAAATTTTGAATATTGTGATATTAGGCTTGTGAATTCTATTAGAGATCATAGTGAACATGGTAAAATATATATGCTTTATTCTTAGTTTTTTAAAACGACGTATTAAACATGGAAAAGGAATAAAGAAAGAATCCCTTCAATTTTGAACTCGCCGAGTGGCAATTCTAACCATGTGTTAGTAACAATTTATTTATTATTATCAGGTACAAAAGTTGCAAATGAATAGCGAATACATGGACACTAAAATGTCCAAATTTGTCAAATTATTACTGATTTTTTTTTCTTTTGAATAATATGTTTGAGCAATTATTCTATTATTTATTTGACAAATGTTTTATGAATTATGTTATGGTTTTTTTTTATTTATTTAAAAAGCAGAATAGTGAAAATTATTTTTACAGACTCATGATTATCGCTCGCATTTATGTTCAGATCAATATTTTGATAAATTTATAAATTCATTGCAAAGAATAAATGATGTAACTTAGGTGGAACTACAAAGCTTACACTCTACGGGCAATTCGTAAAAAGCATTAAGTCACAAAACGAAAGATATGTTAATTTCATTTTAAAGGAATAATAATAATAATTATTTTTAATGTCTACAAAAGAAGTCCGTCTCATGTTTTTTTTGTTTTTGTTTTTTTCAAATATCATTTCTAACGCTTTTGCTTACTTATATAGAATTCCAATATTATTAATGCGATGCAATAATTATTCAAACCAATTATGTCTTAATTAATTTCCTCGAGCATTTAAAAAAAATTTTGATGAAAAATAATTTGACAAATCAAAAAATATCAACTGTCTTACTTCTTGCATGGTTGCTTCTTGAACTGTCATTGTTGAAACTGCCATTTTTAGATGCGATTCTAAAAAGATATATATTTTCTTCTTTATTATTCAGCTTTCCTTTTATGTACTTTGAAAGAAAGAAAGCTTGAGTAATTATCTAAAAGTACTTTTACACATTTATACAGAAACAGAAAGAGAACTTACTTCCCCTGTCAAGGATAACAAAATGAATACCACAGAGAAATGATTCCCCCTTCTCTGTGACGAATATTCAAATGACCATAAGTAAATTACAGGAAACCTACTCTGTGGAAAATATCAGAATAAAAATCGTTTGCATTTTCAGAACTGAAAAAAAAATATTTTTTAATTATTTAATTATATTCCATAAAAAAATCTTTTTTAAAAAATAATAGAAATAATGAAACATCTGACGACTTTTTTATCACAAAATTTTATTCTTTCAAATTATTTTGAAAAATATTATACAGAATTGTAATGTTTTTGAAATAGGTTGAACTTTAATGCTGAGTTCTTCTCTCACAGAAATAAAAGAAATAGCAACTATTGTTGACAGTATATTCTGGAGGTTCACAAAAGATATTGGTTATTTATTTTCAAATTATATTGTTATTATTTTTTGCTACTTTAAAAAAATTTTTAAAAATTAAAAAAAAACCTTTGAAACGTGAATACGTTTGTTTAAACCAGAAATTGAAAACTACTATTGCATGCGTAATGTAAACATTTGAATGCTTTTTTTTAATATTTAAAAAGAAGAACTCTGTTTTATATGAGCTCATATTAAGTTCACAAATATATCATTCCTTTATTCATTGCTTTAAAATATAAAGGCAACAACAATTATAATAAACTCCTGAAAATAATTTCAAAAAAGTCAAATTTTGATGTTTATTAACGTTAACGTTATTTAATCTAAACTCCAATTGAAAAATATTAATATTAAATAATATTGACCCTTTGCACTCGAATATCTTCTCTTAGTCATCATTCAAGACGGTGACGTTTTGTTTATTTTTTAATTTTAATTGTTAAAAATACCTACAGAATGTTAAAAAGATGTCGATTCATTTTTCGGAGAAACTCAACTTAAAACAGCTGCATGTATTTATTCTTTGATGTAATAAACAAGTCCATGTATTAAGTGAATAATTATGAATCGAATTATCTTTCCGAGGTGCAAAGGGTTAAATTGAAATGCACTTAAAACTATATTTTTGTAATGCATCTAAATTTCACAAACTTTTAAAATTAATAATATATTATTACTTCATAATTTATAATTAAATAATTATTACCTTGTACAAATAAAAAAGAAAATTATACTAATTAATTTCGGAAATTAAATTTGAAAGCAGCTTTAAATTAATATCAGCAGTTGTTTCAAGGAATAATATTCTTATAGGCTATAAGTAAGTTGGGAAACATTAATTCTATTTCTGTTATTACATATTGTAAGAAATTGCTGATGTCTTTAGTCCAGATCTTATATGTTGTGGTCCAAAATAAACATTAGTTGTTTATTTCCAAATTATGTTAATATTATATATTAATGAATTCTAAAAAAGTTTCGGATATGGATATATTTATTTAAAATATATCTTGATTCCTTTTCCCCTCGAGTTTCTCCTATAATTACATAATACGTGCAAGTAAATTCCAAATTTCATTCACATAGCACATTGTCGTTTATAATTGTGTGTTCACTTACACACCGACAAATAGAAAGATAAACTTTCTATCTGTAGGGTAAACTTTCATGGAAGTTATTCAAAATTTGAGAATAGAAATGAGAATTCCATTTTTTCCATTCCATTTCATTCCATTTTTTAAAATTATATTTAATACAGACTGACATAATTCTTTGCATTTTTTTTTTCGGATTACATAAGATATAATTTGTGAAGATTCACCAGAATCTCGAAGTTGTATTTCTTCGCAATTACCATCTTTCACTTTATGTACTTAAAAAAGATAAAGAGTAAAAATTTTATCTATATAAATAAAGAGTAAAAAAGTTAGTACTACCCACTTCATAACATCAAAAGAGAGAGAGAGAGAGAATCTATAATTATTTATAACATCTTGCGTTTTCAAATAATAATAAATGAAAATTTATCGATAATTGTCGATAAATTTTATAAACAAATGACGATTTAACAAGAAAAGTGGAAGATAAAAGTAGTTTTGTATCTTTCTATATGCAAATATCCATTGATCAAAGCCAAATCTTAACATATTTGGTTCAAAATTTGATATACTTTAATTGATAAAAATTTACATTTCGTATTTATCTTGTCTCCTTGCACTCAGAATGATAAACAGCCATACTTCCTACAGGTTTATTTCGTTTAAAATTAATAGAAATCTAAAAATCTCTAAAAACTACATGCTAAGTTTCATCTATATAGTTCAAAGTGATTCTGAGTTATTGTGTTCACAAACAGACAGTCCCAATTTTTTTTTTTTTTTTTTTTTTTTTTTTTTTTTTTTTTACTGACTCATTGTCAAGGAACTCTAAAATGCAGAGAATCGTCAGAATCTTGAATTCGAATTTTTTGACGATCACATTTTATTATTTTTTTTTTGTGGATATTTTGTATTCAAGAAAATAACTATATAGGAGCATACTTTTTTTTAAAATTCGTATTAGAATACTGACTAAGAAGAACAAAGAGGAGTACAAGACAGTTATGTGTTGCATTAAATCTCTTATAGAATTAATCTTAAAATAATTTGCACAGAAGTAAAAGAACTAATAAAATAATTTTCTTATAAACTGACAATAATTGTTGCATCGAAGTGTAGATCTAACCTAGGACAATTGAGTAACCCACGGGGCAGATTTGACACTATATGGAATAACATCAAGCTGATGCAATTCTTAATATATTTCTTTTAGTAGTGCAATTAAGAATTACTGAAAAATATCTTTCGTAGAGTTTCTCAGGTCTGAGTTGATGAACTATAATTGAAAAGCTTATTTTCTTATATCAGTTATTGATATAAACATCACACGGACAAAGTAATATTCTTACGAAGAATGACGTTATACACATTAATATCAGAAACATGTGAAATTCGGCCATATTTCTGTAATATATTTTTCTCAAATATATTATGTATTCTGTAACATATTTTGTTCAAAATTTGATAGAAGTCTTCATATTTGGTGTTAAGACCATGTACAATATTTCAACGGTCTAGCTCAAGCAGTTTTTCAGTTATCTCTGCCACAGATAGACAGACAAACATTTTCTAAAAATATATCTTTCGAACTCAGGGAGGTTTAAAATGTGGAGGTTCGACAAAATCTCGAGTTCGAAATTTTTGATGATTTCAATACTTTTTCTGTATTACGTATACGAAAAAGTAAAAAATAAAAGTCTTTCTTATATTTCAAACAATACGTCACCTTTTCCACAGTTTTTTTTTATCATAAAAGTTTTATATTCCCTCATTCCCTGATCATATAACGGATTAGAGATGAGGAGAGAGGAAAACAAACCTTCCAAGCTCATGGAAAATCCATAAGAGTGAATATTCCTATTCTTTGTCTCTATTAGTACAAAATATTGAAAGCTATCATTACGATGTTGCTTGATATTTTGAAAGTTGTGCAATATCTTGAAGATATTGTAACCATTCATGGGCATTTTGTACTAGTCAGGTTTCCAACGAGGGGGAGGGGCACTTAAAATATGAGGGTGGAAAGCTCCCGTCATGGTGATTAGTTCTCGCCACTGGGTGGGTACAGAAATAGTGTGGAATCGAATATTCCTTACCGATGATGGGATATACTTCCCACTGGAAGAGTTGTACCTTGGTCTATGATGGCTCTTAGGACTCAACCTTGTTCCCGCCAATGCTGTCGTAGCAGTTCGGTCATTCAGATTTCATTCGTATCACTCAGGGCGGATCGAAGTAGTTACCATGGTTGATAATCGGGGAGATTCAGTATGTTATTCTGTCATTTTAAGTTACTTAATATAATAAAGAAAGATAGTGCAAATTTTTGACAACTTCTTCTTAACCGATTGATCCAAATTTTAATACATATCTACAATTTTGATCACAAAATGGCATGCCAAATTTCCTTTTACTACCCTTCTTTCATTTAACTATATATTTAAGATGCTGTAAGATATTTTTACATTATCTTCACATTATACATCATTCAGATTATGGAAGAACGTCGTGGAAGTATCACATATCCTTTGATAAATCGCTGCATTTTTGAATTATTGCATTGACATACATATAAATAAACAGGCAGGGAGGCAATCATCATACTTATGGATTTGGTACAAAATACATATATCTCTTTAACATCCAAGCACTTTTCAAGCGACACGCCCTTTAACATTCAGACTTTCTCAGCGTGTCTCTGGAAGGCATGGACTTTTCCAAGCTGAGGGGCAGTTATCCCCCCCCCGTACTCCGAGGTAATAAATCTGTCGACGCTCTGCCTTGAGTAATTGTCTTGCGGTTTTCTACAACGGTAATCATTTTACATCAGCTCAAGAGTTTTATTCTAATGTATTTAGATTTTTTTAGTGTGAAGCGTTTCGCTCTCGTATTTGTGGGGTATTTTTTTGAACAAAAAATATGAAATGTATTCTATAATTGAGAAAATAGAGGTTTTTGCAAGTTTTATGTTAGGCTTCCAAATCATTTAAATAAAAACTCGCTTTACTAGCAATTTCAAAACATCTTTTCATCTTATTTTCATTAGACTTTTACATTTTTTTTCGTCAAAATTAAATAATATATCATATATTAGCATGCAAATTTTTTTTACAAAGTAATGTAGAACATACATTGTACATATATCAATGCAATTAGTACATTTGTTTACATAGTATAGATGTCAATGCAATTCATTGATAGACGAGATAATGTTTTAAATCTTCATTTAATACCAAAATAAAAACATTCGTTGAATAAAAAATAAAAAATGTTACTGCACTTTTTGAAAGACGTTTGGAAAATAATACGCTCTTTGAACACTTAGCTAAGATTTTTTTTATTGCCTTTAGCATTCCTTTTTCTTTTTGTATAAACGGTGATCTTCATTGAAATTTTAAATGTAAAATATCATTTTGCATTTTCGATAGTGATACTAAGAGAAAAGTTTTAGAACTTCAATTAAATTTTTAAAGAAGTTTTCACATTTTGTTTCCAAACTCTTACGCATTTTTGCTTTTACATTAAATAATCGAAAAAGAATGTGGAGTAAATATACATTTCAAAAATATTTTTATTTTGCCACTCTTTTTTACTTATCTTTTAAAATATAACCTTTAAAAATTTTTTGTCTAACCAAGGGAATATATTACATCAAACTTTATATATCTCATCTATCGAAACAATTCGATAGATGAGATAACATATTCTTTTAAACTTTATTTAATACTGAAATACAAAAATTTAGGAAATAAAATTCGGGGAAAAATTATTCAGCGAAATATATTTTGAAAATACATTCCTTCAGTTTTCAGCCTGAACATTTTACTAAAACATTCATCACTATTACATTCTTCATTAACTAAACATGAAGATTTAACACATTTATTATTATATTCTTCATAAATATTACGTATTTAGTATAAACTGTCATGCTAAAAATCTGCTTTTAAAACGTTGTGTGAAGTTTTCTATATTATTAAGTCAAGATAAAATTTTGAAAGAAAGTTTCATATTAAATTTCCATAAATTTACGCATGAGGGAATCATTTGCAAATATTTGATAATAAATAAATTATATAACATTTTTTGCCTCCTCATCTCCATCTATCTCGTTTATCTGATCCTCATTAGTTTCATCTCCTGCCTCTTTGTTTAGAATAAACGAAAGCTGAGCTAATGTATCATTTTTTGGCCAACCATCATCTTCGCTGATACATCACAGTCACTTTCATCAGAAGCAAGTAAAATTGCTTTAATTTCTTCTTCAATGTGTTCACGATTTCTTTTACTCATAATGAAAAAATAAGAAGCGTTTCAATACAAAAATTACTCTGATAATCCAAAAACCCGATTCACAGTACGTAAAATAAAGAGTAGAAATTCACAACTGAAGAGAAATTTTCAGAATGGCATTTGAAAAAGGAACTCAGTATTTATATAAATTATCTCACTTTGTGAAGGGGGCAATAAAGAATACTCCCAATCTTTTTCTGATCTTTTATTACTATTTTGAAAGCGGAAGTTTGTACTTGGCTTCAGAAATTACACAGTCCTTTGATGACCGAATAAGACGCTTGGAGTGTAAAACGACTTTCATCTACAGTAACAAGAGTCGCTACACATTTTGGGAGAAAACTGCAATGTGAATAGGCTGCATTGACAATGCAATAGTTTGTCTTTATACCATTACAATAGTCTTGATACTGAAAAGAGCTTCTGATGCTTATCCGAAAAATAAACAACTTGTCTGTATCCTTATATATCATTCATCGTTAGCGGAACACTTCAGTGGAAAATTTTTAATAAATGGCCATAAAAATCTTTCAAATTTTGAGCTAACAACAAATGAAAATAGAAACTAAAACCCTTTCAAAATACAAAATATACGCCAACAACCTATTTACTGAATCCCTTCTCAACCCCTACCACCCTAAGGTACAGGGAAAACTACTGTGAAAAAGCCGCGATCGTCCAAGATAACGAGGGCCACCTGGAGTGTTTAATAGAGTAGCAACTTTTAATACCCATCTCCCCTAAAACGGCTAGCAACCTCCCCAAACCGACCCACTTGGATGTTATAGGGTAAAATCTCAAACCGCCCGGCTGGAGGGATATATATGTATCTGATAGTAAAATTGTATTCTAAATTTTATTCATCTAGTTCATTACTTTTTTTAGCTATCACTTTTAGATGCGCTCAAGTAAACCTTATTAATACAGAATCTCCAAAGCTTCGTTATGATATTCCCATGGTATTGCTCTGCAATCAAAATATCGAATAACATCGTGGGAATAGAAATGTTATATGACAATATCTTGTGCTAACAGGTACAAACTTTCTTTCAATTGATGATAGAAATATAGAAATTCAATTTTCGGATTATATAACAAACTTCATCCCAATATCTCGATTTGTTATGAATTATCGCATTCATAGGACAGATGTAATTCCGAAAATTCGATTTTCGGACTAGGGACATTTAAAACGTGAAGATTCGTCAAAATCATGTAGTTGAATTTTTTTTACCTTTGTTAGATTTGATTCACAATTTGACAGGTATCTTCACTATAGATGTTAAATTTGAGTAGCGAATTTTATCTGTCCAGCTGTCTTCGTTTTGTCTTAAATTCGAACAGACGAACTTCCTTTGAGCAGATGTTACTCAAAATTTGATATAAATCTGCAAATCTGATTTAAAGACGATATACCTAATTTCAACAGTTTAGCTCAAATTATTTTTGAGTTATTTCTGTCACAAGCAAACAGACGATCATTTTCTAAATATGTGTTTTGTGAATTCAAAGAGGTCAAGAACGTGGAGATCTCGCATGCGAATTTTTCGATGATTGCAGTACTTTTTCTGTACTATGTATAGGAGAAAATAAAAAGCTAAACAAGTTGAACTTATTCTTGTCATCAGCAGATGGTAGTGTATCATACTGTGCACTATCAATGCTACGAAAACAATATTATAATTTTATCGCCATAGTACATTATGGGTTGATATTAATATTGTTACATGTTTACATCGATTTCTCTTTCTGTGGAATCTGCCAGTAGCTTTGATTCGGAGTGCAGTTTGATTTTTCAGGATATCCAAAATATTGTTCAAGGTCGTTTATCACGTCATAGAAATACTTTTGATATATTTTTTAAAATGTTGTAAAATCAAAGTTAAAAAAAAACTCAGTATTCCAGTTTGTATTTATTAACACAGAACAATTAAAGTTTCAAATATTTTATTTTTTATGGCCAATCAAATCATAAATTAGACATTTGGCACGAATACTTTTCAGTTAATTACAACTAAACTCAGCACCGGCAGCTCGAGGATGATGTAACAATAATCCAAGCATGAGGGTTTGTTATGAAAATAGAAAGTGAAAGTTCATTTTTTATTTTTGAATTACATGTATTTTCCTAGTTATCTTCAGAAAACTAAGATTCTTTAAATTCAGAAATATTTACTACTAAAGAATACAGATAACACATACTCTTAAGTGTTAACCAAACGAAATATTTCCAAAACTGTGTCAAACGAAAAAGTGTCAACAATGAATCCCACCGTCTTTTCATGTAAGCTTATTCATAGAATTTATTCTTCGTCCAAATTGGTGAATTTCAAACCAATATCATATTTAACTCTGCGTTCGTACGTGAGTAATACATTTTTACTTTCGAAGACATCACTGACAAATATTAAGGGAATAAGTGTGAAAAGTATACCTATTCGTTGTGTTCATGATCTTCCTAAGAAGAAAGAATGGGGTAAAGGTAAAGGACCTATATCATGGAAGACCTTATTTATAACTCTAGGAATTGGAGGAATTTTCCTTGTCGGAATGCAATATGTGAAAAAAGAAAAGCAATTGGCCATTGATAAACAGAGACGCCGAGAGCTCGGCAAAGCCGCTATTGGTGGAAGATTCGATTTAATAGACCACACTGGTCAACCTAAATCAAGTGAAGATTTTTTTGGAAATTGGTTATTAATATATTTTGGTTTTACACACTGTCCTGATATTTGTCCTGAAGAGATAGAAAAGATGATTACTGTGGTAGATGAACTAAACAAAACTAAACCAAAACTGCCAAATATTATCCCTCTTTTCATAACAGTAGACCCAGAAAGGGATAGTGTTGAGGCTGTGGCTAAATATGTTAAAGAATTTTCTCCTAATCTCATTGGGTTGACTGGATCAAAGGAAAAGATTCATGAAGTCACAAAGGCTTTTCGTGTTTATTACAGTGCAGGACCAAAAGATGTAGATGATGATTACATTGTTGACCATACTATAATTACTTACTTAGTAGATCCTGAAGGACAGTTTATAGATTATTATGGACAAACTAAAACAGCGGAGCAAGTTGTCAATGCTATAACAATACAAATGCTCAAGTATAAATCTGCTCATAATCAATCTTGGTTTTAAAATAAGAATTGCTCATTGTTTTATCTATGTTTTCGACTAAAGTTACCAGATTTTTTACTGTTTGTCATGGATTATAAAGTTTAATGAAATATTTTGGATTGCTTTCTATTTATCAGTAAATAGATCTTAGATAAACTAAATTGGATTATTTTCAATTTAGCTTCAAACCAATTCCCATCGTTGGTTTATATAGAGTTTGCCTGTATATATGATGAATATACATGATAAAGATTGAAAAAAATAAAATAAAAGTAAGAGTTAAATATGTTTATGCTTCATTATTTCATCATAATTATTTTAAAAATAAATTATTCCATTTAAAAAAAAAAATCATTTATTTGTGAAATTAGTTCAACACTCCAACCATTGTGTTATCGAGGTTTTAAAAAAAATGGTTTAAAGCTAATAAAATCTGGTCACTTTAGTTGTTTTACCAATGAATATTGCTTTTTAATCTCATATGAGACGTTATCAAATTAAAACTCTCTGATTCTCTATTGAATAGAAGTGTAATATTAAAATATGATCCAATTAAAAAAAAATAAAAAAGTTGATAATCTTGAGCATGATTAACAATGTATTAATGGAAAATTATATTGAATCACAAAAATAATAAATTACTCATTTTATTTAATCCTCTTTGATTTTTGATGCATAAAGATGAAATATTATTTTAAAGGAAATTGCATTTAAAAATGAAATGCAGTTACTAACTAAATTATTGACTAACTGTAAAATGTTGAATTTTCATCAAAGTTTGTCTTATTTATGTAGCATTTTGCATTGCACTTCAATAAAAATTATTTCATTTACAAGTTGTTGAAAAGTTTTATTAATTTGAAGTAAATAGAAAGAAAGGAAAAAAAAAAAAACTTTTTTTTTGTAGATATTATTCAAGCAGGCATTTCTAATGTCAAATAAAAGAAAAGCAAATGCATTTAAATAATAACAGGCAATGCATGTTTATGCAATTCTTGGTTTATTTATTGTTGAAGATAGGTCTGTGGTAGATTTTCTTCATTGCATGAAAAATATATTAATGATGGCTAATAGTTATAATTTTTAAAAATATAATGGTTTTTGCCCAATTGTTTTTGAATTAATGTTCAATTTATCTTAAATTTTTATGAGAATTTGATTGGTTCATTTTAGAGGCAAGAGGAATTTGTTCTTTATTTCTTATTATTTTAATTTATATAAAATAGTGATAACCATAAATTGTTATATATGTATATATATAGTAAGCAAAATACTTGACATTGACATTCTTATAAAACTGTAAAGTTAAAGTCCAGAAAAAAAAAAATTAACACACATTGCTAATATTGCTTGTTATTTTTGAATCATTATTTGATTATTATTTTAATTTATATAAAATAGTGATTATTATTTTAATTTATATAAAATAGTGATAACCATGAATTGTTATATATGTATATATATAGTAAGCAAAATGCTTGATATTGACATTCTTATAAAACTGTCAAGTTTTTGAAAAGTCTAGAAAAAAAAATTAACACACATTGCTAATATTGCTTGTCATTTTCGAATCATTATTTGATTGTTGTTAGATTTCTTTACAGTCTAGAATGGTCACTGCTGACCATTCTTTGCACTTTAGGAAACATGGTGAAAAATACACATAGTATGTTAAAGATTTTTATATTTATATAAATATACTTTTTACCTTTAATCATGTAATACTTTTTTCTAACCCCACTCACAATTATATATTTTTTATAAAAAGAAACATCTGAAAAT
Source organism: Argiope aurantia (assembly GCA_026543865.1). Lineage (NCBI taxonomy): Eukaryota > Metazoa > Arthropoda > Arachnida > Araneae > Araneidae > Argiope > Argiope aurantia. The sequence goes on from JAPMOR010035541.1 coordinate 47,642, forward strand.
TTTTACTACATGAAATTTTGAAATTTAAATCAAATGCTGGTATAAAAATTCACAAATCTGAAGACTATCCATTATTTTTACTTATTAAAACTATTATTGGCATTTCATTAATGAGCTTATCAAGAAGAGTTATTTTGTTCAAGTTGGAGAATTTTAAAGTTATTAGTCTTTAACATTTTTTGTGTGCTTTATTTTCAATCATTTATTGCTTCTAATTTTTTAACAGCTGTAATATTTTTCTTCCTAAGATATCAATGATTAATAATTGCATTGAAAATAGTAAGATCTAAAAGTGGCTAGGAGTTCATGATTCAATTATATACAGACATATTGGCAGATAGCATATTAAGAAAATATAAAATTTACTGATATCTGAATGATTTGTCAGAGATGGATATGAGGAAGGGGTCATGACCATCCGAAACCTTAGACAATATTTTGTAATTTGGAAGGAATACAGTAATAAATTTGCTTAAGAGCAGCTGATTAGGTTGTATATAATTATTAATAGAAAGAAAAACTTTTGATCAAAGCCAGTTTTGTAAAAGAATAAAATAATGATTTATTATTATAATCTCTCTTTTTATGGCCTCATATATGCAATCTTAAAAAAAAGGAAGAAACACCATAGGTGAAAATCTCTGCCTCGATTAGCCATTGGCGACTTTTGTGTGAAGACTCTGTTATGAATATTATGTACAATAATTCTATGTAGTCAATTCAAGACTGTGTTTATAATTGAGTATTATATGTTTTTTTAATTATTAATGAAGTTGTAATATACACTATATATCATATATAGAATACTGTATAGTCCAAGCTTAGGGTAAATTGAATGTTGATAGTTGAAGATCATAAACGTTTTAAGTAATGATTTGCATTAGTACTTATTTTTGTTTCCTATGGAATCAGTTAACTAAAATTTGAATATATCAAATGTTATTTTGCTTATAAAATAAACCCATGCAACATATAACAGTGCAGTTTAGTTCAAAATGCTTTATTTCCATCAATTCGGTATTTTTTATTGATCCCCATACTTCATCAAGAAATTTTCATGATCTTGACACTTGCTTTGTACTACTGTAACATATATATTTTTTAGACGTACAAGCCAATTGATTTTTCTCATTTTAAATGTATAGTATTTCTGATTGCTTAAAAATTCACATTGGCTTGTAACTGACCTTCTGATTTGCAATATTGTAACATACATTTTTAGATGTCCAAGCCACATTTCTTTTATTTTAAATACTTAGTGTTTCTGTTTGCTTATAAAGTTCACATGCTAGCATCTGTCATTTCTTTCATTTAGGGTGAAATATATGCAGTTATATATATGTGATCACAAATTATTAAAAAGTTTATAAAGAAGTCTTATAATTATTAAATGCTTAAAAATGGGTCACAAAAAGAAAATTGTATAATCATAGCATAAAGTTTTATTTCCAAACATTAAAAAAGTCCAAGTTTCTACATTAGTAGCAGTTCTTATTGCTTTCTCTAAATTTTATCGCCTTTTTTTCTTTGTTCGCTGCTTTTTTTGACTGCTGAAAGCTTCCTCTGATTCATCATTGCTTAAGATCTAAAAGAGAAAAATTGTTAAATATTATTAAATAGTGTGGAATTTTAAATATATATCCATTATTACTTAAGTATAATACATATATTTAATAAATAAAGTGCATTAAGTTTTTTTATTTATTTTTTATTTCTAATATCTTTAAAATAAATCTTTATTCAAATAGTTATCTCCTCTATAAAGTGAAATAAAAAAAGAAATCACATAATAAAAATATATGCATTTAAAAATTTGTTCTTTGTGCAGTATTGTTGCAAAATTTAAGAATAATTATTGCTGTGCACTATTATTAAAATACCTGATTTTTAAAAATTGATTTAAAAATATTTTTGGTTTTCATTTCTTGAATAAGTTATGAAAAAAAGTTTTTAAAAACATGTTTGGTTATGATTTATAATTAAGAAACAGTCAAATTACAACAACTTACAAGCAATCAACAACACTAATTTTGGTGGAGAATTTTTTTTTGTATATTTTTGTATATTTGTATCAGCATATTTTTCAAATAACAAAACTGAAGAATAATGTGTAGCATTTTTAATCATATTAATAAAATAATAATAAAAAACACATAAATGAAAAACACCATTTTTTTTCCCATCGGCAATTGTGCTGGCAATAAATTGCAAAATGATATAATATCATTTTCAGTTTGTATTCTATTGGCAACAATGAGTATTAGAACTTAAATTTTAGATGGAAAAATTAAATATCTTGCTTAACTTGATCGAGATTGAAGTATTATGTGTTCGAAATTCATTGAAGCATATTTTACATGTGGGACTGCATCACATTATATTTGCAATTGTCAAACCTCCTAACTTTAGTATAATTGGGTTACTAACACAGATATATCCATGTCTTCAATCCATGATTCAAAGTGATGAATTCCATCCCAAAATAGCCTTTGCATAGTTTCACAACATGATGTTGAACTAATATGTATGATGGAAGGTGGGGTGAGGATTTATATATTTCACAGTTTAATATGCAGAATGCCTATTAAGATTATTCTATAAATTAGATTAATTTTCTGATTGATTGAAATAGGCATCTTTTGAATAAAAAATATATTTTTAATTACTGAAGTTTTATAAAATGCTTTGTAATTGTTATTAAATACTATAAAATTTGTCATTAAAATCTGCAATTTCAAGAAAAATTTATCTTCCAAAAAATTACCTTGCTGGATACTTTTCTTTTTCGTTTATTAGGAATGTTTCCTTGATTTGGTGATTTGTTGCTGAGGCTCAAAGCTTTCACCTTAAAAAATAAATAAAATGAATTTGCATTTTAAAATTTATTTTATTTGAATGGAATAAAAATTAATAATTTTAAGAGGAATTAAAACATACCATATATTTGTAGAAAATTAATATATTTTTACTCTTAAAGTTTGATTTTAATTGGTCTAAAATTACCTAATTTTTCTTTATAGTCGGTTTAAAAATATGTTTGAATCCTTTTACATAGGATTTATATAGTTCTTTTAAAAGTTATTCATACTTATAAGTTTAGTTCAAGAAAATTTTGTTATTCAAAAGAAAAAATAAATAAAGGTAACTTTTGGTGTTTTTTTTAATAATATATATATTTAAATTTGCATTCATTGGCAATTGTTCTACTGAACTGTAATATTTGGTTTTAAAAAATAAAACTGTAATTCAGTATAGTATATCCATATGTAATGTCATATTTTATTTTTCTTTACCTTTGAAATTTTTAAAACATTTCCATTAATTCTAAAATTAAAATGTTTCATATAATTTCATGAATGTCTATAATCTAATTTCATTAGGATGTTTTTAAAATAAAATTAACTTTCATATTATGTTTACTAAAATTTAAATTTTAGGAAACAAAACAAGATATATTAATTTAAAACATGTTTAGACCTCTTTTACAGGAGTTTGAACAATATCAATATTAGTTGCAGATGATGAAATATCCAGTGAGTAAGATTGATGATGCTTTTGTCTTGAATCATTCTAAAAAATAAAAGGATAAAAAAACTTTTTAGAAAAGAAAAATAATATTTATATTTATTTATAATTTCATAATATTAGATATTTGTCAATCAAATATTTTTATGTAGTGTAATTTGTTTTAAATTCTACCTTTGACTCTTTTTCAAATATTCTGCCATTTTCTTCATGATTTGTTGGAAAATATTTCTGTAATCCATATTCAATTATTTGAGACTTTTGCACTTCATACTTTTCAGTACCTGGTCTATAAAAAAAGAAAAAAACTAAGAGGAGGGGTAAATTTCTTTGATATGCTATTACATGTTATAATTAACTTATTTCTTTAGAGATGTAAAAGTAAAAAAGGGAAGAATCTCTGAATATATATTTATTATTTGATCTGAACATAATATGATTGTAATTTGAATAAATATGATTTTAATCTGAATCTGAATATAACATGATGTCTTAATTCACACAGAATCGATGGTGTTGCGAGGGCAATTTGCACCCATGATCTAATTTTATCATCCATCAGACATCATGGTGTAGCAGCTGTAAATGTTAAGTATAGCTGTCAACAAAAATAATTTTGGTATTCATTATCATATCTTTATAAAACTGATATTGATGCAAATGGTTCTGTGGAACAGTTTTGATTAGATAGATACAGTAATTAACTGAGCTAATTAACATAGTTGATTAATTTGCATCTCAAAATTTTCCTATAACCCCATCCATCTTTTTTCTCACTCAATTGATTACTCGTCATGAAATTAGCCATCAAAAATGTTTATGCTAATTTCTAATGAAAATTTTGTGAGTTATAAAGCTTTGAAAAAGGGTGCATCCAATGTTAAATTAAACATAAAAATTTTGGCAATATATGGAAACCATAATATTTATAACATATAATAGTTTTTTATGTTTCACTTAAAGTATTGAATTTCACTACAAATATGGATGAAATAAATTTATAAATTAAAAAACTCATTTTTTAAAAATAAATTTTAATTATAACTATAGTAAAAAAAAAAAAAGGAAATTGTAACATAATAAAATTTTTAGATGATAGCAAAGCTGGGATACTAAAAATTAGAATCCTAAAAATCACATGCATGTCTGTAATATTCTTGAATTATATATTTAAAAAAATGCAAAATTTCCACTATTGATCGAAAATATCTTGACATACCTTCTTATTAAAAAACTGTATATTATTTCTAAATATTTCTGACGATTTACTCATCATGATACATGAGTTTTAACTACTATTATAAAATCACCATAATTTCCAGATCAGATGATTTTTATATAAAATGGAATTTATTTTCTTATTGAAAATAAATATATTTTATCAGTTGATATAGGAGATGTAGAATATTAAGGAGAAATTCTTAGAAAAAAAGGATAAGTATAGAATGTTAAGAAAAATTTCTTCAAAAAAAGAAAAATTATGTTGTTGGATTGCAAGTTTTAACAATTGTATTTTACAATTATTTGTATTTTATTATCTTTCCTTCAAAGATTTAATCATCAGTGACTAGTTGTGCAAATGATGTATTTTTATAAATTGTCAGGTAAAATTTAAACATCAATCCCATAACTTAAATACCTTCAATTTTGTTTGGCCTAAAGATTTTAAAGAAGGGTGATAAAAACTATCTGATTTAGAAATAATATCAAAGGTAGTTGCAAATTTTTGTTTTTCAGATTAACCCTTTCTAGAGCCATGGGAAGTATACTTCCCACCAAATTTATCAATCTTTGTATGAAATTATGTAGGTTGGCATAAGTTCTGACAAATTTTTTTAGTAAGTCAGAAACTTAGATGCTTCAGTTCTTTATCTCAGACAAAATGATGTGTCTTGATTTGTTACTTATTATTAATTAACCAAATTAATTAATTAATCAAATTAAATTTATCTAATAAGCTAAATGAATCCCTTTTCTTATTCTAATTTCAATCCTAAAAATATTTTAACATAATATGACTAAAAAAAATGGCCCTTTAAATGGTTAAAAAGTCTTTTTTCTAAGAATTTAAAAGAATGCTGTTTTATATTTATTTATGATATTCTATCAGCTGGAATATTTTCTAATTTTTGCTTTAAATATGATTTTACATGTTTTCTAAAATATGCAAATTAAAAAAGTGCAAAGAAATTAAATCAATGGATCTAAATTAGATAGTTGTCAACCAATAACTATAAAGATTGAAGTGAATAATCACTTCAATCTTCACTTATTAATAATCATTTCTTCAACAATCACTTAACTTCACTTTTTTTTGTTGCAGCAATAAGAGCTTGCATTTTGGATTGAACCATGCAGATAGCTTCTATTTAGAAATTTGGAATACAGATACCAGAAACATATCCATCAAACCTAATATTGAATAACAGGTTTTATGTTGATTTTCCTCTCTTGTGACATGAATGTTGACTTTTTTTCTTACAAATGTATTGCTTTTTATAATCTTCCTGAAGTTAATTCAGCTATCTATTCTTACTGAATCTTTTGTTTGATATTGCTAAAAAACTGTTTATTCTTTTATGCTAATTTGGTTTTGTCTGATTAGCAAATAGCAACATTAATACCATTCTCATTCAAACTAGACAATGCATCACTTTTCTCATAACCTTATTGCATGAAGATAAATAAAATAAAATTAATAAAGATCAAAAGTTACAAGCCGTGATTCAAAAGAATATCTTAAAAAATCTGATGATATATCCATACTTCATGTTTTTATACAATCCATCTAATTGAATGCTCACATTTCTTTCTATAATATTTTAGTGTCTGTAATACAGTTCAAATAGAAAGCTTTAATATTGCAAAATTTATATACAAATCATTGATCATTTGATTCTTTTTATTGCCTTTTTTACTATGATTACCCACATGATTGTAAATATATTGGGTCTTTATTGCAGATGTGCACAATTACTGAAAAGATTAAAAAAGGCAATGGGTGTTTCAGTAACTTTATACCAAAACATGTCTTTTGGGCATTGAATCAAAAATTCAACATATGTCAAAAGTTTCAGTGTCAAATCTAAATATAAAATTTCATATTTCTATCTTTTTTTTTTTTTTTTATCTCTTAGCAATATTGTTTTGATCACTCGGCGATTGACAGACAAACAGGCAATCAACTGTTTGACAAAGTTTTCTTTAAATTCAATACCGATCTGCAAGCTTTATAATAAATACTTTTTACCAGATTTTATCCATCTAGTCTTTCTTGAACTATCATGGTTGTATGCATGTTGTTTGGATTGATAGACAAAATAACTTTCCATACAAAAAAAAAAAAAGCTCATATAAGGTTTTATCATCACTCTAATTTGTTCAATTTTTGAATTTCAACTTTTTGCAGATAAACAAATATAGTTCCAAATAAAGAATTTTTTTAAACTTCAAGGAGGTCTATAACATGGGACTTTCAGTAAACTCACCAGGTCAAAATATTCACTGATTATTATATTTTCTTTTATCTATTTCGTGTACGAGAAAATACAAAATTAATTCCAGTAAAATAAAAAATAAAACAAATTTGGGGGTGATAAACTATTTTATAACCATAAATATCACTTGTATGTAATTATTTTAATTAAATGAGGCCATTTGAATTTTCTCCTGTGAATCAGCCTTTTTTCCAGTAATTTTTAAATCCTAAATTTATTTATAATTTTTATCTGATTAAAATATTGAAATCTGTTTAAAAACAAGTGTTATATATTTATTATAAATAAAAAATTCTTTTTAGCATAATAAATTCCTATCTGATCAACAAACACTTCTACTTTAAAATTTTAATCCTTTAGATAAAGGCTTATGAATTCATTGGCTTTAAAATAATTATTTCTCAGCTGGAATGGTGAAAATACAAATATTGCCTATGAATATTTTTTAAATTTTTTAAAAATAAAATCTCTAATATAAAGATATTTTTTCCTCACTAAAGGACTTCTTAAGATAATTAATACAAATATTGCCTATGAATATTTTTTACATTTTTTAAAAATAAAATCTCTAATATAAAGATATTTTTTCCTCATTAAAGGACTTCTTCAGAATTCAGGGTCATTAAACTATTGTTAATTATGGGCCTGTGTATTTTTAAATAATATTAACCAAAGATATTTATGGAATATAAAATAGATAACAACTTGCAAATATTGTATTACAACAAAGTGTTGATGGCAATTCATTAATTTTAATTATAGATACTGTGAACTTGTTGATCGGTACTGCTCAATTTTGAAGTCTAAATTATTTGAGCTGATTCATGATGGCAATTTTATATACTGAAATGATTTTGATATCTATAAAAAAAAAGAAAATTATCACAAACTTACATTTCTATTAAAAAGTCTTCATACAGCAGGTTTTGAATTAAAGCAGTAGTTGCAGCTGTGTTGTAACCAAATAATTGTTGGAAATCTGAATTTGTTATAGTTTCCAAAGTTAAACATAAAGCAAGAGCTCTTCTCAAAGCACAAAGCTCCTAAAATGATCCCAAAAACATTGAATTAAATGAAAATATTTAATTTTTCAAATATTTTTTATTCTAAATAATATTATAGCACAATTATATTTGTATATTGCAGTAAATAAATTCACACTGTAAAGATGGGAAAAGTAAAAAATATATATACAATTATGAATTAGTATACATTAACATTGGTGAAAGATAGCCATTTTTTAAAAACTTTTAATGTCAAAGACTCTTGATGAAGTGGTCACTGTTCTTGATAATTTTGGTTGTTTTTGTTTCTTTTTTTATACTGATCTGTATATTACTATGTGTAGTAGTTGTTAAAAACCAAATGATAGTCAATGTTAAATATTTTTAGAAATATTTATTTAGTTTCTTAAAAAGAAATATCTGCTGTAAATAATGGTTTTTCATAGAATATATCTAAAATTGTTTGAATTTCATGATTATGGATTATATTTCAGGATCAGCATAAAATATTATATGGGTTATAACATTGAAAAAAGATATTATGTTACAAAAATTTTTATGGATACCTGACGTTCTTTGCCTTGATATGTATATACAATATCAAGAGACATCATCTTGTCATCTGAGTTTAAAACAATGCAATCCACACAGTAAAAGATCTCTGGCATATCATTTGGTTTTAAAATACCGTAGCAGACTTTATGTTGCAGCAGTTCGCAGCTTACACAGATTATTGTGTCATAGTTTGTTGCCTGAAAAAAAGGATATAAAACATGAGTAAAATTATTACAATTTTTTCAAAAAATTTTTTATAAATAGCATGGATTTTCTTATTTTTGCCAAAACTAATTCTAATCTAATTCCTAGTTTTATTTGTTGCTCATTTTTAGTCAAAAATAATTTTGCTCAAAGCTAGAGTTTCATTTTTTACATATACATATATTTTTTACATATACATTAAATTCAGTGCTTAAAAATTATAAATTTTCTTACCAATTTGGATTTGCATGGACATTTTAAAGCAGGATGTACTTTAGTATTTTTGATTATATTTCCTGTTAAAAAATACAATAATAAAAAGATATTGTTACACATCTTTGATAATATATATATATGAATATTTCAAAGTATATCTTCTTATGAAACATCTTAATTTGATTTCTAATATAAGCAACTTTCTTAAAAAGCTTGAAAAATATTCTTATTTTAAATAGATCCATACTGAATATCTTACTTAATGGGGATTCATCTGTCAAACTTTCTGAATTAAATAATTCTTCTTTTGATATCTATGATAAAAAAAAGAAACAGATTAGAAAAATCAGAAATCCATTTATAAATTTCAATTTTATTGTAGCATCAAATTTTATTTTATACTTATCAAATAATTGTCTATGTATAACAAGACTATCATGCAACACTGCTTATCAGAATTAAAGAAAGCTAATCTGAAAGGGAAAAAAACCCAAAAAACTAAAGCTTACTAATTCCAATTTTAAACCAGTTTCCTATGGTATAATTATTTATGTCAATTATCTGCAGCAAGACAT
>JAPMOR010035542.1:0-82133 GCA_026543865.1 Argiope aurantia
TCTTAACCTGTATATTTAAAAGGCCCTAGAAAACCGTGCTATGAAAGTCGCACAAGCCGATAAAAAAAGAGCAAATTTTACCCATTGTCATTTCTTTTATTTTTCATGATTGTTGAATTTTACATTATATTGTCTTCTATACACCTTCATATATTTAAAAAATAAATGATTTAAAAAGTAATGTTTTTCAAGAATTTTATTTATTGTAACATGTTATTTGAGAAGGAAATGTATTTTCCAACGTATTAACTTTTTTTCGATAATAAATTTTGAAGAATTACTAAAACATATCTATATATCAAGAAAAATATCTGCAAAATATATCGGCAGTTTTTCATATTAATACATTCATTAGAAAATTTAATTGGAGTGTAAATGAAATGCACTCTCGTTGACCGCACCTCCCCAGTTAATGGTTAAATGAAGTCTCATTTATCGAATTGCTTTCATAGATGAAATATGCAACGATTGATATAATTCTCTAGGTTCGATACATTTTCAAAGATAAGTGAAAATGAGTTGCAAAATAAAGATAATTTTGGGATGTATATTTATCTCGCATTTATTTTTAATTTTTTATATTTAAATAAAAACAATGCTTAAGTTTTATAAAACAAAATGTGAGAACTTCCTAAAAATTCAATTAAAAATCTAAACAATCTCTTTGCATTACGATCGAAAATTCAAAATATTTTATATTCAAAAATTTAATGGACATAACAGTTTATATTTAAAAAAAAATGTTATACTGGGGAAAATAATAATAAAAAAATCTTTGCTGAGTGTTAAAAGAACGTATTATTTTCGAAATGACTTTTAAGGTGCTGTTTTTATTTTTTTTAATTCAAAGGATGTTTTTATTTCAGTATTATATGAAGATTGAAAACATTATTTGTATATTACTTAACTGCATTGATATCTATACTATGTAGAAAATATAATAATAGCATTGATATATACACTTTATATCATGTATTATGTAAAAAAAAATGCATACTAATATATTACGGATTGAATTTTTCCAAAAAAAATTGAATATTCAAAAAGTTTGTAGAAAATTGGATAAAAAATAATTTGTAGAATAATATTAGGGCCAATTTTTTTTATTTTAATGATTTAAATGGTTTGGGAATCTAATATAAAACTTGCTTCACACTAAAAAATTTCAATGCATTAGAATGAAACACTTTGGCCGGTAGTAAAGGCAACTAATTTGTTGTCGGAAAAAAGCAAGGCTATTGCTCAAAGTAGAACGATGGCAGATTTATTACTGCGGACGACGGAGAGTAACTGCCATTGAGCTCCCCTCAACAAGTGTCCATGTCTCTCAGCGATACGCTCAGAAAGTCTGGAAGTTAAAGGGAGCGCAGCTTGAAAAGTGCTTGGATGTTAAAGAGTTAAAACGCTCCTTATTTTGATTTACGCCCGTGATTCGGGCGAGCTATAGAATTTGTTGACTCCATCTTTGCTATCTTTTGTCTATAGAAGAAAAGGGTCATCTAATTAGATAGTAGGTGTGAACTAATTAGATAGTTCTTATGAATTTCAAGCAAACCATGCTGTTCCAAACAGGTTAATGAAGCTCGCAATTAGGGTGGGGAATGTTAAATTTTATTTTGTCTTTTAAGTCTCTTTATTATGAGTGCATACATATGTCGTATTAGTTTTTATTATTTTCATTTGATTAGTTGTCAAAATATTATCCAAACCTTAATTTCTTTCGACAAGTGAATATCAATCTGAGATCTTAACTTAATATTTTAGCACCTTTCAATGTTTAATTAGAAATTAGAATTTCATATACGATTCTGCAATTTTATGCTTTTCCGCTTTGAAATATAATGAAAAAAACAACAGTTTTGCGTTTCATTTAAACCTTGCATCCCAATACTATTTTTTTTAATTAGCATAGATATCTTTATATGCTATGCATCATAATTTTACCTTTTTTCCCGAAAAAAATATACATTTCTTGTTCATATATGTTTATTTCTGCCTTTTATTATTCTTATTGAAAATGAATTCGTAAAAGAAAACTCTTATTTTATTTATTCTATGCACCGTTAAATAATAAATCTTTATGTGCAATTGAATAAATATTCAAAGTATATATATCCATTTATGTTTTCCTCCAAGTATATTTTATTCAAAAGTTGTACATAACTAAATTTCTAATTTCAATTAAAATTATGTGTAGCTTCTCTCTGCAGAACATTGACTTAATATATAAAATCTCTTAGGGGTTTCAGTAAATCTGAGACCTTAATATATAAATAGTCTTGAGTATAGCTGAAGTGACAATACACGTTTAAGCGGTACATAACCGTATCTTCATTTAAATCTCAATTTGGTATTCATTGTTAATCTAAGAAATTAAAAAAATATGAAGTCACAAAAAGAAAAATACAGCATAAACTCTGTATTTGGACGAAGTGTTTTATTTTATTTATGATTTGAAGTCCTCCCACCTGGGGCACTTCAAATTTGAGGATAAGAAGCTTCCGCTGTATTATTTGACTCTCACCACCCTATTGGGTACAGGAATGGTGGGTGTTGGCTACCTCCTATGAGGAAGGGACATGTTTCCTACTGGAATGAATGTACCTTCATCGGTCAAGACTGCTGTCGTGCCGGCCCGGTCATTCAGATTTCATCCGTATGCCACAGCTAATATAGGACTTAAATGCAACATATTCATTGAAACATTTTTTCGATTAAATTATTATTTTAGCTAATAGTAAAAATAAGTAGTTTGGCATAAAATTGAATTTCTTTCTAATATTTAACATATTTATGTTTAAATTTGTAATCATATTTCAAATGACATCCCATACATGATGCGGTGCGATTATAAGTTCAAAATGATAAATAATGGTTCATAATATTTCCTTCTTTACATTTAATTGAATAATTCTCAATTTTCTTTCACATGAGAAGCGTCACAATAATCTGTTGAAGAACAAGAAATTGAATTATTTTATAGGAAATGCTCCGATTTTATAATATTTCAGAACATATAATATTATTATTAGTAGTATAATTCTGTAAATAAATTATTAGCTTTTTCCTAATATTTACTCTGAAAAATTTTCAGTTACAAATATTTATATGTATCAATAATTATAAATGTGGAATTCCCATCTAGCAAATGAAAGCTGAATTTCTTCGTTACCCGCTATCTTCCATATCAGGGGTGCCAGATGAAATGGACAATTTTCTTTTTACTCTAAATGAGAGTAAAAAGTCAAATTGTAATGCATATAAATAGGTTGATAAACATTTTCATATTAACATTCATTCACAGAAACAAAGATGCAGAAAAATTATAGATAAAGAAGAAAAAAAATTTTTGCTCACTTTTTTTTTTACAACTGTTTTGAGAATTATTTTCGATGTAACACATCCGATTGTTTTGTCAACAGGCATTAGATAGAATTTAAAAAAAATTGCTCTTCTAAGCAAGTAGAACCGTAGAAGGCTCATATCTCTCCACTGATGAGTGTGAAACATTTTAACGATTTAACACGAATCGCTTATGATTTCTAGTTAATTTTATCCTTTTATTTTCAGATTCAAAGTCAGTAAGCTCTCATTTAGTACGTCAATTACTTTCTTTATTTAAGAATGACTTTATAAATTTTTCCATTCTTGATTTCTTCTATAACTGCTATAACCTTCCATAGTAAGCACTTAACTGAGATATTATACTGTAAAACAAATAGAGACTTTCGAATCACTTTTAGTTTACCTCCATGTAACTGCAAAGTAATGATTAAAAAAATTGAACTCTTAGTCATCTCTAGGTAAAGGAGTAACATCCCTTTCCACATTTCCTTTTTAATTTAGCTTCGGATATAACATGAATTTATTTAGTACATTTAGTAGTTCAATTGCGAAAGAAATCATATAAAAGGGCTCATTCATCAAATAACAATTTTGAAATTTGAAAATATACAATAAATATTAATCCCTTTAATATAATATAATTAAATATTTATTCAGTTTTTCACATTAATTTTAAATATAGTTTGATTAACTGAGTAACTCTATATAATTTTTAATGTTCTGAATTTCTTTTTAGTTTCTGGATCTAACCAGTCATTTCACTCTTATCTTCAAGAACCCTTTCTGTTAAATTTTAACGATATATGAGAAAAGTTGCAAATATTTGTACATTAAAATAAAAATGCAAAAGAAATTAATAAATGAAAAAACAAAAACAAATATTTTTTTTTACATAAAATAACGTTAAGTCAGCCATTTAACTTTCTGACCAGCCACGAAGGCACACGGATTTAAACCATAAAAACTGAATGACTGGACCGCCGCAACAGCAGCATTGGCGGGAACTATGGTTGAGTCCTAAAGGACGTCACTGGCCACGGTACAACCCTCCTCGAAGGAAGTACGTCCCGTCATAGATGGGAGGAGTCAGATCCCCCAACTATTAGTGTACCCTCCAGGGTGGCGAGATCCAACCACCATGCCGGAAGCATCTCATCCTCATTTCGAGGTCCCCCCGGGCGATAAAATAACTTTAAATTATTATTATTAACTTATTTATTATTACTATTATTATTAAATTAGCGTTATATTATTATTATGAAACAACGTTAAATAAATGTTTATTCTAAATAAATTATATGTAAGGCAAGACAAGTGAAACTATGAAATTGATACAGTTGCATATAATTTTTCTAAGCAATAAATTCTAACATTCAGTATTACTGTTGTTTTTATGTTCTGCTACTGGAACTACTGAACTATTGAACTTTGGAACTACTGAAAAGATAATGGAGTTTGTAGAATCTCTTAATATGTACACTCAAGAGAGGTTTTAAAAAAAATCCAAATAAGTAAAATTAAACAAAAGTTTAAAGTTTTACAGTGATAAATTTTGAAAAAAAAATACCATGACTTAATAGTTTATTACACCACCTAAATATTCAGAATATCTTTTTTTATTATTATTATATTTGTTTAGTTTCTAAGCATTATTTTCCTTAAATTTCGTATTTTTTTTAATTGAATATTTTTTAAATACTTGGTTTTAAAAAAATCAACCAATTTATTGTTTCATTAAATATTTAAATCTAATACTTCTGTAATGTTAGAAAATTGATATAAAATTTAATTTTATTATTAAGATAGAAAACCTTATTTATTTATAATGAACGCAGTCCATTTGTTAAATATTGTAAATTTTTTTCCTTTTTTTTCGCTGATGTTTATTATTTTGCCAAAATAAAATACTTCAAATAAATCTACTTTTTAAAGCAATTTAGAATATTTTAGAAAAAACTTTATTTTTTAACAAAAAGTATCGGACATATTCTCTGGAGATTATGCCATTCATTTGTTTTCAAGAGAATAAGCCTTCACTTTATAATTTCTATAAAGATGTATCATAATTGTAGTTTATATCTGTATTATACAAAAATAAATTAAAAACTAATTGAATCTCATAATATTTAGGAAGCCATTTTGTGTGGCACTATATTTTAATAATCAAATATAAAGAATATAATCATTAATTTCATCCGATTCAAAATAGGATGCATGAAAACTTCGATCAAATATTGACTCAATATCTATTTGCTGTTCTTATACTGAGCAACAAATCAGTTTTACAATCTCTTGTAGCAATCAATGTTTTATTTAAAAAAATTACTAATTTGGAGAATTTATAGTTAGTTAATCTGATTAAATTAATGAAAAAAGAGAAATGAAAAATTTACTAATCAGCAATGTGGTTAGTATTGAATTTAACAAAAGCAATGTAATATGATAAATATTTAATTACACTCACCATTTTGATTTTCATATTTTTTTTTCCAAGTTATGAAAATGTACAAGGCTTTATTTCTGCGGTCATCTTTGGTGACTAGAATTATGTTTAAAAACATTATTTCGTCAATTTGCAACTACAGAAATATCTAAGAAAATCCAATAATATTGACGGTATATTATTAGTGATTCGAAGAATCATTTTTCCCATTGTGTTTGCTAGCCCACTAGTTTTATGATAACGGAATGTAGTTGCAGAAAAGGGCAAGTCACATACTTCCTGCAAAGAGGGCCCTTCCGTCTCGTCAAGGGCTTCTGCCAAATATAAAATTTTGACTGTTCATTACGGTATAAAACGTTATCTACTTTCTAGTGAAATGAGACATTGCCTGATCTGTAAAGGGGTCCACTATTCTTTGGACATAAAGGCTAATTTACCACTGAGTGAAACAGTTATCAACTTTCGTGATTTCCAATGCACTACAGAAGATTTGATCTTCTCAGTTATTTCGCCAGCAAATTGTGTCAAACTGCTTCAGTGTGGCCCTGCCTTGGGAATCAAGCCAGTTTTTTTTCTAACTTTACCCATAAGGAGTTTTCAGTAATACTAGAATAGAAGAGATTCCCTGTATGTTTTCAAATATGCTCATGAAAGCCTTGAAGGTTTTTTTAACTCCAGTCGCAAGACGATTCTCAAATTTCTTTCGCATTTACCTTTGACATCACGTACGTTTCCAACTATCAACTTCCCACTCGAAGATGTTGTAAATCGAAATCAATGCAATGTTTCTTGAAGATGCCATTCAAGGAAGTTTGTCTTCAGAATTCTAAGTCAAATATCCTGGGTGAGTTGCTAAAAAAAGCATATTCGATTTAAAAGGGTATGCGAGATACATGAAAAGGGAAGTTAATAAATGCATACATTTTTATGTGCGAGTGCATCGTTCCATCGGATACGGAGCCATACAATTAATTGTTTGTCCAACAGATGACCATGTGATTTTCCATGTTAATGTAAATTAAATGCAATATGCCAGAGCAATAGTTGCATCTATTTTTCCTTTATTTTAAATAATTCTTAAGTATATATTTAGATTTATTGTTCAAAGGATGGATTTGAAGTTGATTAGTTAAAATAATGCTGTATTTTTTTCTTTATATATAGATAGCAATTTTCATATAAAATTATATATATATGTGTGCGTGTGTATGTGTGTGTGTTTGTTTGTGTGTGTGTGAGAGAGAGAGAGAGAGAGAGAGAGTTTAAAGATTGAAACTAAATAATTTAAAGATTGATCAAATTGTAATTTTGTAATTCTGAAATCGGTTTATGAAAGTTCTTTACGGAGAACAGCATTAAACTATGAAAAAGAATTTCTCAGGTTTATAACTTACTTAATATGTTTGTCGGCGTCCTGTCCTAGGAGTAGCGAGTCTTCCTGGATCTGGACGTCTTCAAATGAGCTAGAACACAGACTTCTGCTCTCGGGTGCTATGGGGCCTTTTTCCTTAGAAGCTACTGCACAAACTAGGCTTAAAATAGATGACTGAGTAAGCGGGCTTATCTATAACAAATGCCATAAGTAACAACAACTTTTTATTTTTTAAATTACTTCTTTTTTAATTTTTATCTTACACAAACCACTTTTTTTTTTTTTTTACAAATTCAAAAATGATTGAAGCAGATCTAATGAAAATTATCCTAAAGGGTTCTTATAAAACTGCAAATAAAACTAAATTATTCTCGTATATCAGATCATCTTGTCCTTATGTATATCTGTTTATACGAACGTTTGCCAAACGTTGGAATCTTATCGAATGTTTAAGGAAATTTTCCGCTTATCGAGAACTTCTGATGGGCATCACAAATTTTCATTTGTATTAATAGTTATTGTTAGAAATTTCTTTTTGACGATATAAAACACACTTATGTTGCGAAATTTAATCATGATTCCTTACCAAAAATTATGGACTGTCTTATTATTGAAGCTTTATGGAGATATTTCAATCTTTTGTTTAAGACTTCATTTGATAATAAAAATAATAATAGAAATAAAAACTTATTTCTGCTGGAATATGAATTCCATAAAATGCATATTTCGTCGAAAAGGTTATATATTCCTACCACTTTAGGGGGAAAAACCCATGAAACTTGAACTCATGAACTTTCAAATAAGTTACTTTACCTTCAAAAAATCAGAAATGGATACTTCCGTAATTTGTACCAGCAGTCAACAGAAAAGAAACAAAGTTATAATATGAAATTGAAGACATGTGACAGATTACGCATATTTTTTTTTCTTTTTACTTAATCTAAAATAAAACGTAAATCTCTGTGAAAATAAAATTTAAAAGAATTGGAAAAGGGTGTTAATAAGGCCGTAGAATCATAATGTTTATTCATACTATATTTTTATTTGTAATAAAGAAAATTTCTTTAAAAAAGAATTGAAAATATGCAAAGTAACAATTTTTCTTTTAAAATATCCGATAATTATTTTTCTTGAATCCAATTAAAAATTATGTAGAAAGTTAGACATCGCATAAAAAAAGATTTTGCATATTTATGAAAAGACTCTTTTGACAGATGTACATTTTTAGACAATGTATGAGAATACAATTAAACAAAGATTTTTCTTTCATCTTATGTTTATTAAAAGATTATCTGCCATTAATTGATTTTTTTCGGAAATCAATAACCATCTCTATTATGTTCAACCTCTTCTTGTCATTTCCTTCAGAAAAAATTGTCAAAACATTCTCTAAAATAAAACATCCTTGGATTCAAAATATGATATATTTCATAAAACTACACAATGCAATAGAATATACAATACAATACAGTATAATAATGAGATACAATAATGTTTCATTCTTCTTATATCAAGCTCTCGTATTTCCATTCTTTTTCCAAAATTGACACAATAACCTATTTTTCCTTCAGTAACGCTATCTTTTACCAGCATTTCTCAGATGCATTGTTGAAGATAATGGAACGGTGATGCGAAAGGTGTAGATAATAGATAAACCGCCTGTGCAGCAATTCTAGAAGAATGAATCATGTTATATGAGTCGAATGGATGGTCTCGAATTCTAGAAATAACGGCTTTCAATAGATTATTTTCTGCAACGAGCATAATTAATGGAGCATTTCGCCTTTTTTTCCGTCTTTTATTATATCACCCATTATAATGATATGGTAAAAATCTTTATTATATATATATAGTCTCTATAGGGAACTGAAAATAATTTTCTTTATACATATAATATGTGATTTTAATACATGTTTTATATTAAATCATAAGTTAATAAGTAGATTTTAACATTAAGTGTTTTCTTCATGTGTATGAAAACTTAGGAAATAATATGATACAAAACTATTATCACGATATCCCCAACAAGTTTATTACAATATGTTTACATTAATGGCCAGAATTCAGAATATAAAACAAAAGATCGTGATTACGTACAATATTTCATGATAACTGGAAAAATAAGTATAATTACAGTTATATTGTGAAGTATGTTACTAAAAATAAGGTGATTTCTAATCTACATATTTAGAATTTGTAATGAAATTTTTCAAAATTGTCGAATTTAAAGCTGTGAGACCTTGAATTCTAAACGATACTCAAATAAAAATCCTCATAATATTCTTCTTCCACATTTTAATTCCTTTTTTATAATTATTCCTTTTGTTATATTAGAGAGAATTTTTATTAGTTACTAGGAAAGTTTGTATATGTGCGCAGTTTATGCTTACCGAGTATTTCGCGTATGTCAGAAGACTTTAATTGGCTTTATCGTGTATTTATCATGAGATAAATATTAAAATATTTTTGTCCAGTATAGATGTAAGTTTGACTTCCTTGTTCAACTATAAAAGTGTATCTTTGAAAATTTTCTATATTTATACCGGGCAGATATGGAGAAATACAATCGTAAATAATTATTTTCATTAAGGCACTGGTCCCAATGAATAGGTAAGGAGTAAGTAGTTTATGTGTAGACGTCCTTGAATTGCTGACGGATTCATTTCTTGCTTAACCATTATGCAAAATTTTGCCATAATAAAACTACATGTGAATTATGTTATGCAAAGTTATTTTACTTCTCAGCGGTTCAACAGTATATTCCCATACGGTAACTCAATGATTCACCATATGAAATCCTCCACAGCCGAAATCATGGCACTGCTGATCGTAATAAGCATGATAAATTCTTGATGGTTAACCGTCCCTCTCACAACACTGACAGCACCAGAATGTGATACACTGTGTGTGTACACTATTAGTCTCTGCACACTTCTTTAATCCTGCTATAAATTGCACTGTGTAATTGGATAGTTGCTTATTTTGCTGATCTAGAGGAATCCAACATGCAACGACATGCGAAAACAAATACCTCTCCAGAAACGAAGATATTAATTCGAAGCCGTTAACTCCGCCATCTACGGGCTAACATGTTCACTCACTGAGGTTTGATATAACGCTACCTCAGCTAGGTATCCTTTTTTTGTTGGCAGATTTTATACATGAAGGAGGCTGTAAGAACTCTATACGAATTACAATCATACAATTATAACTTCAAACACACACCAGCGTCATTGATAAAAAAAATGCTTCAAAAATTAAAACTGCTTTTCAGATAAACTGAGAAATATTTTTAGCTATGATTTCCATTATCAATTCTGTTAAGAACCACTAAAAATTAAGGAATTCTCCGATACATAGAAGGAGATATATCCTTATACCTTTAAAAGTATGATACAACATTGAATTAATTAGAGTAAATAAATATAAATAAATCCAACAATTTCAATTGTATAAATAAAGTAAGTAATTCCAGATGCTTATGCTATCGACAGTCTAAATTGTTTCAAACTTTTTTTTAATAATTATTTAAACTTTTTCTCTTAAATTTCCTTAATATAAATTGCTTTATTATACAATTTTTGATGTATTTGGAAACTCTGAAGTTTAACAAAAGTTACTTTAGATATTTATAATAAGAAACAAAGCATGTTATTAAAAATTAATAATTAGTATGCATATTTAAATAAAACAAGTGTTATGAAATCATTTTTTATTAAGAATATGAATTTTTCTTTTCAAATATTTGATTTCTCTTTTAATTATAATGTATGAAATATTTAATAATTACTTTCATTTTATCTTACAATATATATTGATGCCATTTAGAAAAAAGAAAAAGTTCCCTAAAAAATTCAATTCCATTAAAAACTTCTGAAATATTTGTGCGAATTAGTCACGAATCGTTCCATTTTTTTCGGAATAAATGAGTTCCTCATTTAAAAAGAGGAATTTATTGTCCATTGCTTGCTACTATACGAGCAATTATAGACTCTTAGATTTCTAATATAGGTATGTTTCATAGTTAATACAGAGTTTCAAATCACAACCATCATTTTCAAGCAATTTTTTGCATTGATAACACAAAAAATATATGTTATTGTCCTTTTATAGAACCAATATTCATTTGCAAAAAAAAAAAAAAAAAAAAGAGAGAGAGAGAGAGAGAGACTATTATTTAAAATGCTTTTTTGGTGCTTATTAATTGTAATTTTGTTAAAATTACAATTACTACGCATCAAAAGGACACAATGGAATCATTTTACGAAATCATTTTGGAATTATTTCATTTTACGAATATATTAACACATTGATTTTGTAAAATTCCTCGTAAGTAAGAGAAGAATGTTATATGTATAATCTCAAACCCGCACATTTCAGAATGTTCTATTTTTGTTGATGTTCACATTTTAATGCTCACAAATTAAACCAAATACAGAAAACGGTAAATGGTAGCTGAAAAATAATAATTTTCTTTAACATATTTTTAAAATCAATAACTTATTTACATTCTGTATTCATATTTCATATTAGCCGCCTTTGGCGACCAGTCGGTTTGCCAGTATTACCGCTCGCTACAATTTTCAATGAAATATTTTAAGTAACTGATCTCTTAAAAGATTTTCAAACAAAACATTTTTTATCTTCCAATTTTGATAGTCATACCAAACTTATACTGCTGTTTAGATCGTTTCATTCCATTTACTATATATATTTTGATAATTTGTTGTCATTTCCGGTAAAATTTCAACTTTAATTTAAAGTGGAAATGATGAAATTGCAATTAATATAAAGATATTTTTTAATAAAACCAAACATTTAATTTTATTTATTATCTTTATTGTTATTTATTTATTATTATTATTATTGAATATGAGTATTGAAACGGAATCGCTCGGTATTTCAGTCTTATGTGTACTACAACATATTTTTCATAATTTATGCAATATCTAAAACAATAATTCAACAAAAAATTCTCAGATTCAGCATAAAATTCAGTTTTTAGTTTTGCTTTCAAAAGGATTGAAATGAAATCAATAATAATATTTTGTTCTGGCCTATAAATATATTTAAAAAATTATGAAGTCTAAATTTAATACAGTAATGTATCATATTCTGAGAAACATTCTGGACACACCAAATTTTAAATAAATGAATGAATGTTTCTATTTTTCACGATCAACTAATACTTATTTATAAAGTTTTGAATGTTAAAAATTTTGAAAATCTCAACATTTTCATAATCTTAGGCCAATTTATCTTGAGAAACCTGCACGCTGATTGGCGTATTTTCTTTGAAACGATCGATGGAAAATCTAAAATTATCCTTTTTTTATTGAATAGTGATATTCAAATTTTCATGAATCAGTCAGTTTAATTGATTGATTTAGTTGATTGGAAATTAACTCTTTTTATTTAAAATATTAGTGTTTCAAGAACATATTGTTAATCGTGATTCCCACTGCAGAAGCTTTATGTAAAATCAAAAATTCGTTATTTATTAGAGCATTTATTGAATCAAGTTACATAAAATATAATCATTTTCCATTTAGACCATTTTAGCAGATCTGTGTCTTACTAAAGGTTTGCAAATTAGCTGTGTGGCCCTGATTTGAATGGATATCCTGTTCATATTAAACAAACCTTGCCTTAATATAAAACTGATTTATTGGATTAATAATATAGAGAGTGTAAAAGATCATAAAATAATGTTACTTGAATTTATTTATTAGCAAAAAATAATATTTCATATTTGTTTCATTTCCTACAGACATGTGCCGAAAATTATATTTTTGCAGATTTCATTTCCAAAAAGATTTAATTTATTTTTAATTGCTGCTTTAATCAATGTGATGGCAACACTTTGAAAAAAACTAATTTATTCCCATGAATGCGAAACGTGCTCGTGCAGCTTAAATTTTATTTTTATTTTGTACGAAAAAATTGTTGAAAAATATAGTTAAAATATTTATTTAAAAATTCATTAACAATAGAAACTTAATTTTAATTTTAAAACATTGGTATCATTTAAAAGATAAATTTTTGATCTTTCACTTCATGTAAAAATCTTTTTTGTGTGATAATATTTTTGGAAGTTATAGCAGAAACACGCCAAAATTTCGCTTAGTTTTTAAATAACTAAATTTCTAATTAAAAATTCGAAAAAAGGAACCCCAGGTGCACATTCCCGGCCTCCAAGGTATACACGTGCCAAATTTGGTAGCTGTAGGTTGAATGGTCTGGCCTGTAGAGCGCCAACACACACACACACACACACACACTGAGCTTTATTATAATTATAGATATAGATGGAGATGCAATTTCTAATAAAATCTCTAACGTAACTATCTTCATTTTTTTTAAGTTCTTGCTATTTCCATGCATAGGACAGATAACCAAGAAGGTAATGGCTTCAAACATCAAAATTATGCAAGAAGGATAAATAAAGGAATATAAAACTAACAAAAAATTAACAAATTTGCTTTAAAAAATTTATTATACTCTAAATTAAAATAAAATTTGTAATTATTTCATTATATTTTACATGATATTTAGATATATTTGTATAATTCTTGGAGTAAAGATGTGAAATATCAGACAAGCATGACTTTATACAATATTGAAACTTATTTTATTCGATATATAGTTCAATTCATTATTTAAAATATTATTACATTAGCTTCATTATTTAAAATATTATTTGATGATTATATTATTTAAAATATTAAAATATTATGTCTTATATTTCACACTACTTCAATATCACTATACACTTCGCATTTTGATATATTTTGATACATACAGATTTCAAATAAAAGAAATGAAACAGGACAGAAAACATATGGCAAATCAAATAAAATAGAAAAAAAATTCCTGGCTAATATTGAAATTGCAAGGAACGTTAGATTTCATTTTGTTTCGGTATACAAACAAGTTTTTTCTTTGCGTCATCTGGGAACCCATTCGAAAAAGATATAGTTTACAAAAATAGAAAAAAAAATATTTTCACAAACGCGATATCAGAAATTCTTTCAAACTA
Organism: Argiope aurantia; assembly: GCA_026543865.1. Taxonomy (NCBI): domain Eukaryota; kingdom Metazoa; phylum Arthropoda; class Arachnida; order Araneae; family Araneidae; genus Argiope; species Argiope aurantia. The sequence continues at coordinate 14,200 of JAPMOR010035542.1, forward strand.
TAACTTCTTGGCAATAGTAAGCTACTGAAAGTTGAAAAAAAAATGACGAAGTCTATTTTCATCCAGTCATCTTTTTTGGAATTTATTTCACTTAATATTGAAATCTGAAGATTATAAACTTTCAAATGTCATTATACGATTCAAGTGGAAATGTAAACTATTTGCAAGCTACAGGAAGTTTGTTTTTATAGATTTATTAATATGTACCCTTTAACATTTTGACGGCTGTTCTTTGTATTTATGGCCAGTTTGCAAAGAAATAAATCATTCCAAAAACTGGTGTCTAATAAATAAACTAAAAAAATGTTTAACTAAGTATTTATGAAACAATAACCTTACCTTACTCATAATGGTAAATATGATTTATATATGAAGTATCTGAAGGATAAGGTCATTTTCATGAAACAAGGTGATGAAGCTATTGCTTTATATATTGTTCATATAAAATATTTCACTAAACATATTCATTAATTAAGTGTATGTAAAGAAAATGTATTTAATTCACAAATTGATCTTAAGCGAGCATACTTTTATGCATTTATTTTGAAGATGAATTCTTTTACCTTCAAATTATTTTTCTGATTTATTTCGAAATACACATTCTTGTGTATTGATATGTATTCCATTATTTTTATAAACCATTTTCGATTAAACTGAAAAAATAACTTTAACAAAATAAAATAAATTTATATTCTTTAAGATTTTATTTTATAAACCGGAATTGTTAGTTTACAAATTACGAAACTTCAGAAAAGATTTCTTTGCTCAAAAATTAAACGAATTAATAACATAATTTAACTTTCTGTTAGTGAAAAATAAATTCGTTCATTTTTCCAAAAGAAGTATCATTCACGCCCATTGATTAAAAACCTTTTATGTCCTTTTTACTTTCGTAGCTGAAATTAAAACGGGAAAAATTTGAATTCAGAGTAATTACTATATTGGATATAAATTAAAGAATAAAAGTGAAAAAATAAATTCTATTTTAAACACGGCAATATAAAAATAATAAATAATTTTTACACTAAATTTATCTTTTAATGCAATTTATTTAACAAGGTTATATTAAATTAATTCATGTAGTTTATAGAAGTGAATATGTAAAAAGTACTTTCAAACAAAATATATTTCTTAATATATGTATAATTAAATAATTGAAATAATTCTAATGTGAAATCAATCTTTGTGGCAAAATTTAATCAAAGCAAGGAAAGATACTATCACGACAATAAGTTCAGTAAGGTTTCATACATAAAGAATATATAACGATAGGAAAATCTTTCAAATACTTAATATTTAAATAGTTATTAATAAAAAAGTGAAATTTGAATAGAATTTTTTCTATCGTAATATGCGAAGTAATAAAATTCATTTCATTTTTACAACTGAACGCCAAGATTTTTTTTTCAAATATTCTATTTTATTTTCAGGAAATTAAGATACAGTATATAAGCGAAGAAAAATAATATGGCTCGTTTTTGTTTCAAATTAAATTATTTTACGTTAATAGTGCCATAACGTAATGCTTTCTATCTTAGAAAGCATTTTATTCGCAATTCAATGAATGTTCATTCTTTTCTTGTTGAGAAATAGATTATATCATGTAAAACTTTTAAATGAGTTAAAATACGAATGAGTGATGTAGTTTGCATTCCTTACATGAAAAATGCATTAACCATTTATAATTATTTTAATGTTCTTAGTTATTAACTAAAAGGAATATTCAATTGTTGGCATTCAATAAAAATGATTATGTGTATTTATTTAATGAAGATCATTATTTTAAATCTAAATAATTATCCAATATTTATATATATGCCTTTAAAACAAGCACAATATGAAAATATATTAATATTTCCTGATATTGTTGTATAAATTGAATCCATTTAATTCCATTTACGTCTTTCAAGCAAAATTGGTTGCACACAAAACTTCAAATTCAGCTTCTCTGAAACTTTTATGGTACAACTCCGGAATCTTCGCTTAAAGCGAGCAGTGATTCACACTGAATAAATCTTCATAAACCAGAATTCAAACGAGCAGTAATCTCTTTACTTATCGCAACCCGTCATCATTTCCATTATTTAATATTCAATTTCCAGGACAAACATAATTACCTAAATGGTCTTCACTTCTAAACCATTTTACCATCGTCGGAAATACTTTGCTTTCAAGCAACGTTAATTAGGAGTAATTTTATTAAAATGCTTAGACGGATTCTCAGCCTTTTACAACAAAGCTTTAGCTAGCTAGAATCATTTACAAATTAACTGTGAAGAGAGAGATGAACAATGTTATAAAGGAATCTTTGAATAAAACATGAGAAACTGGACAGAAAATACTATGCGCTTTATGTAAATCTAGTGACAAGGTAACACAAGAAAAAATTAAATACAATAAATTGACATAATATAATGGAATTCTTTAATTAATTTCAGTATATACTTTTCCTGAAAGGTTCATTTTATAATGTATTTTTTTAAGGATGCGAGTGTGTAGTATCTTTTTCAAAAGCTGGACATATATATATTTTTTGTTGTAAAAGTGTTGATATGAATATTATTTAAATTAATTTTGAATAACAACAATTAATTTTTGTCTTTAAACATTTTCATAACACATGCAATTATCCTTTTTGTTATAACAAATTCTATGTAGTTCAGATTTCTTTTCTCATAATTCTTATGACGATGCTGGAATTACGTGCAATAGCTCTAGTTGATAGCCGTCTACAATACACTGGATTTTATTTTTATTTTTATTGGTTCTATTGATTTATTAGTATTATTATTGATTTATTAGTATCACTGGTTTTATTAGTATTATTGATCTAATTTTATTTTTATTTTTATTAGTTCTATTCTTCTCTATAATATAAATATTAATCATGTTATCAGCAATGCACAATTCTGTCTTACATTTCTTCACTATGAATGACTTGATTACTTTTTCTTTCTAGGATGCTATACTTCCGAAATAAAATCTTTAATCATCATAATGTCTTTGTCTTCAGATTACGGTGGCGCATCAAATATTTTCAAGAATGCTATTTAAAAATGATGAATTTCGAAGAAAGGCTTTTACTTCTTGATATAAATTCTTTGATATTCAGTTCAAATAAATAAAGAGATAATGTTTTATGGTTATGGAGGAAAAATATATAATGCATTATTAAAGTACATTATATATGCCATGTCAAAAATATTATTACATCATATAATATGGTTAAGCATTTTTCAATTCGAAAATAGGTAGTTTATGAAAATAAGAAGCCCAATAATAACTGGAATCATTCATTAATGGTGGTACAATGAGATTATTACTAAAACAAATTACATGAACTTAAAAGGGAAAAATATTATTATTGATTTTCTAGGGCATTTCAAATATACAGGTAAAAAACTAGTACAAAAATCAACCTATAAATTATGTATATATATATCTCTTGATATATTAATATATTTTATAAATTTTTCAAAATATATTATAACTAGAAAAATTAATTATGTTTCAACATATATATCAAAATCAGTTGAATGCGAACTTTAATCAAAAAACTCTTCTGTACAATCACTTTTATCACTAAAATCACTTTTTGCTTCATTTAAAAGTGTCTGGAGCTTTGCTTCATACTGGGATCAGTAAACTGGAGGAAATTTTGGGGTCCAAGTTTTAGCGCCATCTGCTAAGCCTTGTTTATCACTGGGACACAAACAGGGAGATGCGGTCTTAGAGATGAGCTCGAAGAAATTGCTGAATTATTTTAAAAAGCATCTGCTGAAATCGGTTGAATAAGTGCACGTGTATTGAAGGTCACAAAACAGGAAGCTACTGGGTCAATCCATTCAATTGAGCTAAAAATAGAATAGGGGTGACAGAAAATCCATCGCCAGCGGTCTCACAGACCGGACGTCCCCAGTTAAGGGTTAATAAGAAATATCCAAAACGTTTTTTTCAGTCCCATTATATGATAGAAATATATGCCAACATTTTATTGGAGCTTTAAAATTTATGGCACGTCTTATTTTTTTATTCAAATAGTATGATTTTAAGCATAATTATGTGAAGAGACATGTCTAAATAATATAATATGTAAAAAACTTTTAACAGTTCAAGCAAACAATCTAAATCTGCTTTTCATTAATTGTTAAAGATACTTATCTTTAAAATTATTTTTTTCACAATTCTTTTTTATGAAATATTTAATTATAAATTTATATACTTAGATGAGATTAAAACATGTGAACAGTGTTATAGAAAAAGAAAAATTCATTAAAAAATATTATTTCATCAAATATACTCGTTAATCAGTAACATCCAAAGATATCTTACCTGGATATTAAGTTTTTATTACATTGTTTTAAAAAAAGATTATTTAAAAAGAACTGAATTAAAAGCAGATCATTAATTGATTGAGATTTAATTAATGATAAAAATTTATTTAATTTATGATAAAAATCTCTCTTTATAAGCATCATCAAGACAAATTAAATAAATCTAATAATTTAGGCATTCAAAAAACTCCTTAATACTGTTTCCTAAAGTCTTCAATTAAGCATAACGTATTATATTTAGGCAATATATGCATTCAATTTCATATCGGTGATATTTAGCATCCAGTGCAAAAATGTAGTGAAACTGAAATCAATCCAATCAATTTTTGGTTTTAGTGAATATTCAATAAGCTTTCCCATTTCTTATAACAATCAATCAATATTGAAATCTCAAAAATAAAATTTTTTCAGAAGAAAACCCATCCTGCTATTTATAACTAAAGAAAACCTGTCTTTAATTATATAGCGAAAAAACGAGTGGATATAAGTACGTGAAATCTATATAATATGAATATAGAAACAAAGTGAAGACCCTACAAAATTCTTATTTCATGTTATATTTCCATCACAAAGATATATCATTTCAAAAGACCTTTTCTTAATATGTTTTGTATGTGAAGTTCTATTTCTTTACATATATTAACAGTATTTCTTCAGTATACTTCTGTGTGTTTGCCTACATATATTTGCATATATATTTTTATATTTGTATTTTGAATATTTTATTTGATCATGCTTCTTCAATTGTTTTATATCATTTACTGAATGTTTCTGTTACTATGTGAGCAATTTTGGTTCACTTTTGCTTTTGTTTGTGTATCTACTTGCTTTCCCCTATTTTTCTTTCTTCTTTTTTATTTCGTTTGTGCCTAAGTCCTTATATTTGAAATTTATTCTACTGTCAATTGCGTGTTGATTTACATCTGTAAGCCTTGTGGTATACTTGTTGGCAAACAAGGAGTTTATACATTGAGAACAAAAAAAAAAAAAAAAAAAAAAAAAACACACATTTCTACTAACTTGTTAAATCATCTACAAAATGCCTTGCTAATTTTTTTTTGTGGGAAAAAAATGTACTCCTTATTATATGATACATATATATATATGTAAATATATTTTAACAATTCCGTGGTCAAATAGAAGAGTCTTTCGAAATTTTATCTCCGCTATATTTCTTCCCGGGAATCATAATTTACATACAAACTATAAGCGATCATAAAATATGAAGTAGTCTATATCGCGATACAAGAGTAAAAGAGACAGAAATTTCCCCTTCAGTGATTTACTATGTGATTTCGATAGGGATTTTTTTGACACGTGTCAACTTAGAAAAGGGAATCTTAAGTATCTTTTAAAAGATCTTGTCAGCACTAGGTATTTTCATCTTTTTATTCGGATCGTAAGAAAGTACTGAATTCGGACGTTTTATAGATCGTGTTTTGAATTCATTAAATGGAAAAGTGAAGACGGATTAGGAAAAAGATGTAATTTTAGAATGAAGGTAACGTGGGCTAATTTATGATAAAAAAATGGAAATTAATCAGGATTCAATTTAGATTTTAAAATATCACTACATATATTCACATATACCAAAGCAGTTCGAACTTGCTTATTTCATCTCTCTTCTATTACCATGTTTCAAATATTTTTCTTTTTTTTCAGGTTTATTTTTAGATCTATTTTGTGTTTAAGTGTCATTTTATTAACATTCATTCTCGTTGTGCTATTTTTTAAATTTTATCTTCTTTGTATTCTTATCTATATAGCCCATTGCATATGCATGTGTATATTGCTAATCATATAAGGCGCAAATGCAGTTATTTGGAAGTCATCGTAAAGTTTGAAAGCATTCTAAATAGTTATTACTGCAAGTTCTTCGAAATCATTTTCAGTAAATATAAAATTTAAATTCATATCAACCATTTACAATATTCAGCAAAACGCTTTGTAAATTGCCTTCTATGTTCTTATAAACAAAATATTACCACCCCTCTAGTGTTTCACAAAGGCTCTAAATTTTCTTAGGGGAGGGAGGGAGCAGAAAATAAGGTTCAAGCAATTACTTCGTTATCCTCCGATCCAACTAATTTCAGGTGATATTTGCATACATAATATTCCTCAGAGACGGAAATTATATGCGAAATCACGAACGGAAGACTGGTCCAGAATACATTCGTTACTCAGGAAGCGATGCTATCAAGAAGTAATTTATCTGGGTGAATGCAGCTTCATGTTTTGGATATAATGATTTCATTAGGAAAGAAGAGATAATCATTGGGTGTGAAACTTTTCTCCGATCGTTAAGTTATAGCACGATTTAAGACGATTCGTGATAATAGATTGTGGTGGTTCTTACTTTTTTTTCTTTGTCTTCTTCTCAAACTGAGACGAAATTTTTCTGATTAATCCGAAAAAACATGCCTTATTATTTATTTTGTGGAAAATTAAGGTATAGGAGTGTAGAAGGAAATTCCTAAGAAACACTGTAAAGTAGTTATACTTTAAATCTTTTTCTTAGAATAGAATTAAAAAATACCTCTGAAACCAAAATACACCAATTAAATGTTGATATCAATTGTAATACAATTAATGTTAAGCTGTATTTCTATCCAAATATTGAATTTTGGGGTTTGACTGATAAATAATATGACATTTAATATTTTTATTTCATTTTGAAAAAAATATATATCTGTTATAGAATATTTTTAAATGGATAAATTATTTATTCTGTAGTTGGGACCTTTAGAAACTACTTGAAAAGGAATTGTATAATATAATTATTGAACGAAATTTGTATAAAAAATATGAATGTAATCCTGAATTGCGAGGTTTTTTATGATAATTGATCAAAATTTAGAGTTTTGGAAAATAACAATTAAAGATGCAAAATAGTAGTAAAATGTGTTTTATATAAATATAAAAATCAATTTCACTTCCCAAATAATGAACTTAAAATCAAATTAAAAAAGTTTCATGAAAAAAACTGTTAAGAAATTAAGATTTTTTTTTTTTTAATTTGGCAAAAATTGTCTTTCTAGTGATGTATTTTAGAGTTATTCAATTTAAAATGTTTTTTATGCAATGACTTTCCGATTTCACACTTCTGAAATAATTTCTTGATAAATGAAATGAAAACTGAATTAAAATTTATTTCGAATTAATTTCCTTGCTGAAAGAATAGGGACATTCATTGTAGATGCATTCTTTTAATTTACTAATTTATGAAGGCAACTCTTTCATTGAAACACTGTCAGTAAATATTTATCTTTTCATCTACATTAATAAGTATAATAAGTATAATTATCTGCAGTTGTTCATTTAAAGATGTAATATGACTTTCTCCGAATCCAAATTAATAACATATGGAATTAATAAAGTGGATTTATCATCTTTTTATTTTCAATGTTGATATCCATGAATAAGACACAATTATAATATTTAAAGTGTGTAATTATTCGCTGAGAAATCTACATCAAAAATTCAAATGAAATATTTTCCAATTCTTTGTTTTTGTTTTATGACTATAATAAAATATAAAATGAGTTTTTGTATTGAATGATTTTAGGGAAACGCCTCCGACCCCCTTTCAAAATAATGGTTTAAAAAAAAAACAGCCATCACTTGTCTCCCCCACTTTTAAAAATAATAGTATAACATTCTCTATTATTCCAACCCCCCCCCCTTTTAAAAGAATGGTTCAAAAATATATTTTATCACTCCCACATTTCGAAACAATGGGATTCTAACGACGATAAATTAATGAAAATGAAGTAGGGGCTCAGAATATTTTTCATTTAAAGAGATACATTTAGTATAATAAAAAACCATGGAAACTCATATCCTCAAAGTCTGAATTCTGCAGGTATTTTTCAATCCGACACTATAAAACTGGGTGATTTAGAAATCGGTAAAAAGTACCTGATATCCGATGCGAAAATGTTAAAGACATGTTATGGCGAAAAGTTTGTTGTAAGTTTGGTGGATAAAGACACAGTATTTCTCCCCGACCTTTTCAACAAAATTATGACTGACGATCATTTATGCTTAATGACAAAGCAGTGCTATTTAATCTATCTAGGTAAGAAGGACATTGGTAAAGCCAATCCAGCGCACCAAGTAGAATTTTTTTTCAGCTGATTTTATTTTTAATGATGAAATAATCATTAAAAATTCAACGCATCTTTTTTGTTGCATTAATGAAAATTGCAAAATAACTCACCAGGTAAGTGACACTGGAACTTCGGTTCCAACAGCTGTTTTCGAATTCTAGAACCAGAGTTCCAGCATCACTAAGCCGGCCCACCGGCCTTACATAGAGGACATAGGACCACAAGTCAACAACCCACCACTAATTATTATCGATGAATGCTACTTCTTTGGAGCAACGACGAGAGTAGCTGACATGTCAATTTTGGCTCGGTATAGGTCAACAACCATCAATGCAGGTTAAATAACAAGCCGGGAGAGGTCGAGAATTGAACATTAGACGTAGATGTTAGAAGTTCTGCGCGCTAACCGTTTTGCCATGGGTACCCAAAGTTGGAGTATCATTTCATTTATTTAAGCATTAACTGAAAGACTTAAAAGCTCAAATTCTCAACTTTAAACAAGTCATTTTTTATTTAGAATATGAAAATACTTTAAAGCATCAAACAGTCCAATTTATTCGATAAAAAATATTTCCGAAAATGATCCATATTAAAAAGGTTAAAATAATTTTAAAAAACTCACCATGACATACTGCCCCATGTTGTGCTGCCATCTTGTAGATGAGTTAAATTTAAAATTGCCTAATGAATTTAATTAAAAAATCAGCTACTCCCTTACGTCATAAGCGTAAAAAGAGGAATTAGCTGGCCACACGTGATCTAGCGTTTCTCAAGAGTAGGGAATGAAATGCCTGTCGACGACGTTCTATCATACATTTTCTCCTCGATATTTTAAATAAATACTGTCGGGGGAATAAAATTGATTTAAAGAAAAGACATTTATATATAAACAGAAATGAATAAAGAAATGAGTGTAAAACCAAAATATAATATTCCTGATCCGTGTAGTTTAACACACATTTTTCTTAATGAACCACCACCCGAAACATATTGGGTAGATAAATATACTGAACCATGTCAATCCTTAATCTTTGAATATAAGTTAGAGTATCAAAGTTTACAGTTAACTATATTAGAAACTGAACCGGATAATAGATCCGAAATCGGTCTTTGTTTTAAAATATTAGAAGAGAAATTTGAAAAATTAATTGACAATTTTGTTAAGATTAAAGCTTAACATTTTTAGCAGGTTCAAATTATGACATATTTTTTTTAATAATGAAAAATTATTAAAAAAAGTTACTGCTCAAATCAAAACATATTGGCAGTTCCCAACATCATTTTCTTCCAAATATTCAAAAATAACCCCATGTAATTTTATAAACTAAGATGTCAAATATGTGAAACAATTTTTAAAAAATTATTTCAGGACTTCTGACTATGTAGTTTCCTTTAGTTGAAGCTTTGATTTGTTTATTTTGTAGTGATCGAATTTCGTTGATATTTAACATTCCAAGAGGTAGGTGAATAAGTGAACCATTTTCCAACCAATTCTGATGTTTATAGAATTAAGTTTTTCCATTTATTTATAGAACAAAATTTATTCTCCCATTAAGTTTCTCATGTTTTCAAAGAAAACTCTATCTTTTCAATGTGTAAATAAGGTTTTAATTTACAATCTCCAGTTGTTAGCACTGATAATGTTAAAACATCGTTTAATTTTAAATATGCAAACATAGTTATTGAATCTTCATTGATACTTATAGATTTATCAAGAACTTTCCCTTTCTCCAAGAGTATTTTTGGATTTTCATTCATTTTATCACAGGCTAAAAAAAATGGTAATTTTCATAAACATATTTTGTGATAATTTTAGGTTTGAATCTAAAAGCTTTGAGCTGAATTCATTGAATTGAAAAGTTTAAATCCAACACCTGTGAACTGAACTGCCCTATCGGTAGTAGCTCAAAAAGTTTTAGTATCGACATAGTATTTATTAGCAAAATCACTATCATTTTGAGGAGCCTTCAAGTTAGAAATTCTTTGATTATGAGCATAATAAATTCTTTTATCTTTATCCCACAAGATACAAGAAGAAACAAGGCATTGTTTATTAACAACATCAAGTTCTTTTTCAGGCCATTTTACATTAGATATAAATTTATTTTTACCATCAAAATTATTATCATCATGTATTAAACTTTTATCTCTTAATTCATCAACATATTGTTTAATAACAGCATCAGATTCTTCCTTAGGATCCTCTAAATTTTTTATAAATTTATGTTTAGCATTAAAATAACCGTTGTTTCGTATCAAACACTTATTTTTTATGTCATCTACGTATTTTTAGTTGAAGAATCGTTATCTTCTTGAGGATGTAAGATATTTTTTTAAAGTTTACTCTCTATGTCATAATTACCATCATTCGTTAACTTAAGTCCTATTTCTGGCATTCCAGGAGGTCCTTCTTTGAGTTCTTCCACGAACATAGGGTAGTATGTGGTCATTTCTTTATGTGAACAACAATAATTTTTTATAGTCTGGCGACTATAAAAATTTAAAATGAAAAAATTCTGATCGATTCAACTTAGAGCTTTAATGTTTTGATCATGGTAACATCTTGATTTTTGATATTTAAGTAGCACTTCTTACGCTCTTGTAAGATGAAATAGAAAAAGTAATTCTTGCTGGGATTGTTTCTTAATCGCCAGTTGACTTCAATCATTAAGTTGTTCGTATCTGTATAGTTTTCATGATGAGCTAGATTAAAACAAATGATGGGATATAACTTACCGAAATTGCTATAATTGACCTTGCAGACCGTTTCCGATGTAATGGTATTGAGTCCAGATTCCAAAAGGGATGAGTATATTCGGTTATAATCCCCTTTTTCAAAGTCCATCGTATAACTAACAGTCGGAACTTTTATATTGTTAATCATAAGGTAACATTCAATCATATCTAAGTTGTCAAACAACATGTTATTCTGCTTTGCATTTTCATATCTCTCGGTGTACTGAGGGATCACGTACAGGGATAGGACTTGATCTGAAGTGGCTTTAATGGTATAGGAACCGCTCGAATTTTTCAAGAAAATATTAGATTTAACAATGCTGTGTTGATACCAGTTTATTTCTACATTTTTATCCGATAACCTTAATTCGTTAAATTTTCTGGCCGCGGAGTTTTCAAATCTAACATAAGGAAGCCAAAGTGATAAGTCTTCCACAATAACTTTGTAGTCTTTGTTTTGCTCGTCTGTAAATACCATATTTTTGCTATTATTTCTCTGAAACTCAAATTTGACTTGGAGCCCCGTAATTACTTTCTTATATTCACGAAAGAAATCAAATAAGTATTTTAACGGGATCCATATAGTTACAGTTTTGCTATTTTTTGTAAATTTGAGTCTTTCCGTAAATCCCTGATTATACTTCTCATTAGTCCCCAGATGTTTGAAAAAATCAGTTATCTTAGTCGTATCTGCCAAAGAACCATAGTATTTCAAGGGTTTTCTATCAGCAGTGACAGATGTATCCATGTAGAAGAGCATATTGGTTGCTTCCGACGAAGAACAATCCGGTGTAAAGTGCATTAATCCTAACACTTGTCTCATGACAGCAGAATAATTAATGTGCGATTCGATCTCGGTGGTGCCTAATGTAAATCTGTTGGCATTGATCAAATAGCCTCCATTCACGAGAGCTACATTATCATCCGCTATTACTGTGCCATTTTCCTTAACAATTTTTAGTTTTTGTTGCAAATATCCATTAGTGTATAAAATATTGGCATTAGTGTCTTGTATGAAGAAATGATAAGTGGCATTTTCCATAGAATTATCACTATTTTCATGCCTTACTTCTCTGTACTCAAAACTCTCGATGTCATCATCATAATAATAATCTGTAGCGTCTAATTCGAAAATCTTATTCATTTTGTTTATTTATTATTACAAAAAATATTTTCCACATCTTCTTAATTTAATAGCAATGTTGCTATTAAATCATATTTAAAGAAACCTTAGTCCGGCGCCATGTTTTTTCTTCTTTGAAAATATTTCGTTTAATTTATCGTGCACAAACGTTTTAGCTCGATCTTCTAACACAGAACCAATTTTTGGTAATACATTAGTTTTATTTAATTGATCATGCAAAAAATTAACAGACTTTTCCTTCAAAGCGGGTCCGACAGCAGATATTACATTGGTAAAGAATCCTTTTCCTTGTATCTTCTTACTCTTACTTCGTAATCTATGTTTATTCATTTCTTTATTTTAAATGCAATAAAATTATATTGTACTTCCTGCTTATTTAGAGGAATTAATTCACTTCTATGAATCGTAATTCTCATTCTAATTCTATAAACACTATCCATTCGAACAGGGAAAAACAGAGGTTTGTCAAAGAACTTTATGATTTGACTGCCTGGAAGATTAATATTTGTGAAAGAATAGATGACGTTTGAAGAGTGAAAGACATTGATATAGGCCCCCTCAGCGATATCGCAATGTATGTAAATGTTATCATTTCCACCAGATAAGTCGGCAATGAACTTCCCTATTTGTTCAGGCTCTTCATATACTTTAGGCTCAAAACTTAAAAGTTTATGCAGTTTCTTACTTTTTGTTAAATCAATCTTACACTGATCTTTTAACTTAATGGCATTTATTTTCCTTTCCTCGACTATGCCAAACAGAATCGGTGGATTGTTTCCAAAAGATTTTACCATATAACGATTCAGTCCTTTGATAGTGTAATTTTCATCTGGTATCGACAAATTTGTCCACTGATGATCATCATAGAAAGTAATCTCCTCATCCTTGACATTATTCCAAGAAACATACATCGAAAAGGACTGAAGAGCAATCTGCTTAAAACTGAAGGGCCTGGAATATTCAATAGTAAAATTCTCTGATTTTTTTGCGTTTTTCGAATCTAATATTAGTAACACCATTTATTTATAGAGAACATTTTTTTCATTATAGATGCTAGGTTCTTGTGTAAAAGAATATAACACATCTACGACTGATTTACCTTTGTTTCTCTCGCTAATGTATTTCATGGAAAAGTAACCACACTTGACAGAATCAGGGTGTTGTAAAAAGCTCGAGTTCTATCCAATTTCTTTTTTTCCAGAACTTTGTAAATATTTCTTAACGTTAGGATGCATTTTGTACACATATTCTCCAAAGGGATCGAAATACTCAACGAAACTGTTGTTAGGATCGTTATAGTAACACACCCAGTGTGTTCCTGGTCCTGTAGCTATGTCCAGATTAATAATACCATTTTCAAACTGCCTCATTTTTTTTAGGTAATAGATCTGAAGTAAAGACGCCTCTAAATCCCTTTTCGTGTTTCATGTTTTGTTCAATTACTTCGTTGGATATTCCCAATTTTGATAAACTCCCTTTCCAAGGGACTTTTTTTTACAGCCAGATCCTGATATTGAATCTAAAGCTTTCTTGGCTTCCCACCCAGCCGCTCCACTTGCAGCACCTAATGCTAAGGCCTTTGCCCCAGCAATTAAGGCAGGTATTAAAGGTGCTAGAAAAGGTAGAAAGCCGCTTGTTTTCTTGAGTTGAGTTTTAGAGATAGTGATTCGCTTCCCCTTCCCGATTTGAGTGATTTGTGTTGGAGTTAAATACATGTCACAGTTAGGGGCTTTTGTCTTATCTATTTGTAGAGACACTTCCTCTCCTTTCTGGTATGCAGACTTTAACTTAGTGACCTGATGGTCGCTTAAATGTGTTTTGGTTTGTACGTAATTACTCATTTATTTATTAAAAAATTTTTATAGTATTGTTTTACTTGGTCGTTGGTCATAGTTCCTTCTCTCAACAGTGCATCCAATAACTCAGCGACTTGAGTGCGTAATTTTTTACTTTAGCTTCCATTACATAGCATGTCAGTAAATCGACCTAAAATTTCCAATTTATCTTCCGCGCCTTTACCGATATACATTTCTTTTCTTTGTAAGTCCCTCAGGCGATCTCGATAATCCTCTAACGTAAGCATATGATTTCTTTAATAATCAACCTTACCTAATAATGCATCTTCTCTTTCCTCGTCATTTCTGGTCATTCGAGCAATCTGACTCATAACGTTTCCTTTCTGACGAGCCATTTTCATGTAAGTTTTATTTACTTTATTAATTACTAACCGCCTTTGGCGAATAGCCGGTTCGCCAGTATTACCGCTCGCTACAATTTTCAATTAAATATTTTAAGTAACTGGTCTCTTAAAGGATTCTCAAACAAAACATTTTTAATCTTCAAATTTTGATAGTCATACCAAACTTATACTGTTTAGATCGTTTCTTTCAATTTAGTATATATATTTTGCTAATTTGTTGCAATTTCCGGTAAAACTTCAACTTTAATTTCAAATGTAAATGACGAAATTGCTATTAATATTAAGATATTTTTTTAATAAAATCAAGCGCTTTATTTTATTTATCATCTTTATTGTTATTTATTAATTATTATTATTATTGAATGTGAGTATTGCAAACAGAATCGCTCGGTATTTAAAACTATGTTAACTACAAAATATTTTTCATAGTTTATGTAATATCTCAAACAATAATTGAACAAAAATTTCTGAGATTCAGTATAAAATTCAGTTTTTATTTTTGCTTTCAAAAGGATTGAAATGAAATCAATAATAATATTTTGTTCCTGCTTATAAATATATTTCAAAAATTCTGAAGTCTAAATTTAATGCAGTAAGGTATCATATTCTGATAAATATTCTGCACACACCAAATTTTAAATAAACGAATGAATGTTTCTATTTTCCATGATCAACTAAGACTTATTTATGAAGTTTTAAATGTTAAAAATTTAGAAAAACTCACGATTTTCATAATCTTAGGCCAATTAATCTTGAGAAACCTGCGCGCTGATTTGCGTATTTTCTTTGAAGAGATCGATGGAAAATCTAAAATTATCCTTTTTTTATTCAATAGGAATATTCAAATCTTCATAAATTAGTCAGTTTAAGTGATTAGAAATTAACTCTTAAAAGTCAGTGATTTATTTGATTGGAAATTAATTCTATGACCACCATAAAATCTGTGCTTTCTCTTGCGGTGTATGCATTCTCCTTAATATCCGCTCGAATAAAACATCACATACAAAAGTACTACATAGAACAAACACATCAAAAGGAAACATAACATTTCAATAGTTGCCAAAAACAAAAGAGAGAAAAATGCAATTAATAAGCAGACGATATTTAGAAAAGTACAGATATTTAGACTGGAAAATGAAATTATCTGAAATTAAAAACACGCGCAGACGATATTTACACAAGTAAAAATATTCAAACCTGAAAAGGAAAATATATGATTTATTTCATCAATAAATGCCATAAGTTTGTTTACATCTTCATTATTTTATGAGTCATTAAATATCAAAATGGATCCGGGACTGAATAAACACCCTGTATAGAGAGTGTAAAAGATCATAAAATAATTTTTCTTGAATTTATTTTTTAGAAAATATAATATTTCATATTTGTTTCATTTCCTACAGACACGTGCCGAAAATTATATTTTTGCAGATTTCATTTCCAAAAAGATTTAATTTATTTTCAGTTAGAGCTTTAAACAATGTGATGGCAACACTTTGAAAAAAGCTGTTTTTTTCCCATGAATGCGAAACGTGCTTAATCTTAATTTTTATTTTTGACGAAAAAAATTATTGAAAAACATAGTTAAAATATTTATTTAAAAATTCATTAAAAATTGAAATTTAATTTATTAAAACAGTAATATCATTTAAAAGATAAATTTTTTTATCTTTAACTTCATGTAAAAATCTTTTTTGTGCGGTAATATTTTCGGCAGTTATAGCAGAAACACGTCAAAATTTCGCTTAATTTTTAAATAAATAAAATTCTAGTTAAAAATTCGAAAAAATAACCCCCAGGTGCACATTCCAGGCCCCCAAGGTATACACGTGCCAAATTTGGTAGCTGTAGTTTGAATGGTCTGGCCTGTAGAGCGCGAACACACACACACACACACACACACATTGAGCTTTATTATAAGTATAGATTTCCCACAGTGCTTCCTTGCTTTCATAGTACAATTTTGAAGGTCTCGTAAAATTTGTTTTCTCTAAAAACTCTACATCCAGTTCTCTATCAAAATTAAAGATATCTGAGTTTGGTGAATGTTCAATCGCTGGAGGAATATTTTCAATCGCTAGAGGAATGCTAACAATAGCATCTGTTATAGCCTTTAAATGCTCTTTTCTACTATGTTCTTGTTGTTGAAGTTTTTCAGTAACAGGCCTATAGAAGTCGGACAACGATTTGTGGAGACCTTATTCTTGCTCCAGTTGTTCGCTGTTTCGCCTAATTTCAGCCTGAAGCTTAAAAACTTTCATTTTTAACTTGTTCTCTCAACTTCTAATTTCGCTCTTTTTGTAAAGCATTCATTTATTATTATGCAAAAAAAAAGTTTTTACTAGAAGCAAATTATGTTTTACTGAAAGCAAAATATGTTTCACTGGAAGCAAAATATGTTTTACTCGAAGGAAAATTTTTCAACATTAAATAAAGATGATTCCAATTGAAGATTATACTGAAGTAAAAGACGTAGTTGACTCGAATCAGCATTATTTGTTGGCGAAACACCCTTTCAGACTTTTGATCGCTGGAACTTCAGGTACAGGTAAAACAATTTGCTGCTGAATTTCATATATGATTATCTCGAATTTGATAATTTATTCGTTTGTACGAAAGATATGTATGAGCCCAAATATGCTAAACTTAAAGAAAAGTACACAATGTTTGATGGCGTGGATGTTAACGGAATGTTAGTAAAGTATCCCAAAAAAAAGAAGGAAATTATGCTATAGCTATACGAAAAATTTGGCAAGAAGGGAACTTTATTCTCCTCTGATACAAATGATTTTATAACAGCGGATGACCTAGATGCATCTTGTAAAAATGCTGTTGTCTTTTGATGACTGATAAGGACCATAAAAGCATAGAAGACTTTTTTTGTCAGAGGAAAGAAGAAAAACGCCTCAATCATTTACCTTTATCAATCTTATTACAGAACACCCATTATTATCAGGCGAAATTGCAATTACTTGATATTTTTTAATTTCCAACAGAGAGATATTCAAAAGATCATAAGAGAGATAGATGGTAGTTTGACAAAAGAAGAATTTAGTAAATTGTATAAAAAGTGCATGCAACAATCATATGATTTCTTTATGCTTATTTAGTTAATCCAGCCCTGAGATACCAGAAGAAATATTTTATCCCTATAAATAAAGATGGAAGAGTACTTACAGAAGAAAATTTACGTGTACAGAAAGAGCTATCACCACTATCATAACATATACGTAACACTGTCCGTTACTAATTTCTTTTTGAGTTTGCTGGGTTTATAAGCCTTTGTGATGGTTCCCTTAGCGGCTCTGAGCTTAAGCGCGGATATAGTTGAAGTTATTGAAAAGTCTGTGAATATTCTGGAAAGGAAAGAGGAGTATAAACAATCCTATAAGTTCTATAAACAGCTGCTTAATTCTTTTAAGTCGAAAGTCTTCTCAGAAGAGGATGTTTACATGACGGAGGAGGAATTTATCCAAAATTTAGTCTACCTACCCAGAGAAAAGTACATGAAACAAACTCGACAATGGTTATCAATATGTGAGTAAATAATTTTTCTATATAAATAAAATGTGTCGTGATAAAGTTAAAAATAAAGGAAAAGGCGTTGTGATTCAATAACTTGCCGTTTGAAATGCATCTGCCAGGCCATCAATTTACAGGTGCAGGAACCCAGCTTCTTAAAGGTAAAACTAGGTTAAACCTCGATTTAATGTATAAAGAGTGGAGCAAACCCATCAATAGGGTTGATGAAAGTGCCTATAAACATGATGTGTGTTACCTCAAAAATAAAGACACTAAAACAAGAAACGAAGTGTGTGACTCAGACGTGTTAAAAGAATTGGATGACATCCCCAATCCAGCAATTCATGAAAGGATAGACCGAGCTATTGTGAAACTTATTATCAAAGCAAAAAAGACATTTGGGATGGGTTTAAAAATATACTGTCTAAAATGCAAAACGCCCACAGACACTAAAGATGCACATCATGCTACCTCTAAAAGCGGTAGACTCATGATGAAAGGAATATGCATGAATTGTGGTTCTAAGAAAAGACGTTTTTTACCTGTGAAGGGGTAACTGAGAAAGGTTGCCCCGAAAAGGTTTATTACGATCCCGAAACAGGATTTTGCGGTATGGCTGAACTGAGAAGAAAAATTAGTTTGAGTCGAAAGGAAGTCTCGGACTTTTTACACCAACAAGATGTATATTCAAAACATAAACCCCTTATCTATAAGTTTAAAAGAAGGTGAATTTATGTCTCACATATCGACGACCAATGGCAAGCTGATTTACTGTTTCTCTATAAATTTGCGAGAAGTAAGTTTAATGATAGCACCAAATATTTATTAACAGTTATTGACTGTTTCAGTAAATATGCATGGGCTATACCTCTTAAAAATAAGTCATCAAATGAAGTAACTCAAGCCTTTAAAAAGATCTTCAAAGAAAGAACTCCTGAAAGGATTCAAACTGATAAAGGTTTAGAGTTCGTTGGTCAGACAACTCAAAAATTATTTAAAGAAAATAATATCCAATGGTTCACAACGGATAATGTTGAAATAAAAGAGGCTATGATTGAACGGTTCAATCTTATTCTTCGCAATAAAATAAAGCTCTACTTATCTGATAATAAAATAAAACGGAAAGATACATAGATGTATTGGATTAATTAGTAAAAAATTGCAACAACTCATACCACAGAAGCATAAAGATGAAACCGGTTGAAGCCAGTCAAGAAGAAAACAGTGGTGAGGTGTATCGTAACTTGTTTAAAGAAAAGGAAATACATAAGCCTAAATTTCAAGTTGGAGATAAAGTAAGAATATCAATATATAAGTCTACTTTCAGAAGAGGTTATCAAGCAACCTTTACAGAAGAAATATTTGTCATTTCTAAAGTATTAGAAACTGATCCAATCACTTATAGAGTTAATGATTTAAATAATGAAGAGGTTAAAGGTACTTTTTATGAAAAGGAATTGGTAAAATATGCTAAGAAAGACGACATCTACAAGATCGAAAAAATCCTCAAAAAGAAGAGGGACATATATCTACTAAAATGGATAGGATATCCCGAGACTAGCTGGATTGATAAAAAAGATCTAGCATTTTGACATAATTTTTAATAGCTGACAAGAGCTATTAAAAATTCCAATTTAACGCGTTGAAGATGGATCTGCAGATTTCTTTATTTTGGATAAGCGTTTTCGTCATTTTAGGCAACTTAAATGGGATCTGATAAACCCTTTTCTTGAGTAAATTAAATAAAATGTATTCTTTGCTGATTAAGCATTTTCGCTCTGGAAACAATTCCTCATTTCTCCCTCGAAGAATTCATTTAAAAGCTCTTCTTCGAAAGGAAAATTGTAGGTACTTAACTGTAGGATTCTTCGTTCTGCTTTTCCACCTCTGTTGTCTCTTCTTATTTAAATACATTTCGAAACGACTGATAGGGGGTTTATTGGGGTTGTACCTCAGCTCATCATAACAAGTCAAGCAGACGTAAAACTCATAACCATTTTTTGTTACATTTTTGTGCTTACACTTTTAAGTTTGAGCTTTCAAATCACCTTCATTTGAAGAACATTCACCTGAAGAAACTTTTTTGTTTAGATCAAAAAGTCTTATTATTTCCATCACCTCCTTTATTTGTCTGTCTTCATATTCTTCATTCATCATATTTTATTTTACCAAGTCTTCCTTTTAAACCCTTTTAAAATTGATTGAATCGCCTCAATATTTTTTAACACTTAAATAGAAGATACTCATATATAAATAGAAATAAAGATGGAATCGAAAACTATTAAGGAGTTGAAAAACTACTGTCGAGAAAATAAAATTCGAGGATACTCGAAACTTAAAAAGACGGAACTGATTGAGCTTATCCAGAATCAGAACATCTTTCAGTTCGATAGCGAAGACAGAGAACTCAAAGTTAAGTGCTGTGATCAATATTATAAGGAGTCTTCCATGAAGAGATTCTTGCAAAGTAAAAAACACCAAAATTATAAGAGAAATAATGTCGACCTATCTGCCAAACCAAAAAAAGCAGCCGAAGAACCTAGCGCACTAACTCAAATCAAATGCGATGATTGTGGGGGATATTATAAGCCTGTATACAAAGGTCATCACCTTCGATCACTTATACATAGACGAGCAATGGGACGCTCTCGTGTAAAAGTAGAGGAACCACCCATCAATAGTCCCGATCATGTAACAGAAAATGAAGCATCTACCAATAGTCATGTAAAAGAAGAAATAAGAAAGAGTTGGAAAAGTTGGTTCTCCGAGAAAGTGCAGAAAGGTATACAGTTAGTTATTCAAAAAGTAGCTAATTGGATATTCCCCAAACAAAAGCCCACTCACGAACAAACAACTATCCCTGAACAGGCCCCAGAAGATACCTTTGATTTTGACGCATTAGAAGAAATGTTTCTCATTGAAACTGGCATTCACAATAGACTCCAAACATGGACAATAAACAGTATACACAATTTTAAAGATCCCACAGCATTCCTAGAACATTGCAGAACAATAATAATTGAAACATTGTCTCTCTGGGTGGGTGTAAAAGCAAATTTTCAGCTCTATTGTGATTATCAACGGGAAGAAGAAGTCCAAGAATTTTCATTCAAAACTAAAAACCAAATCATTTTAGAATCAACAGATTTAACCCAATTTTACGATGATGTCATGGATAAATTAAAAAGAGAGATGGAAGAGTTCGAAACCAGAGGTTCAGGTTGGAGACTAATTAAAATAAAATCACTAGAATTCAGGATCAATAAACACAATTCACTTAGAGGATCATCTTACATTGACTTACCAAAAGAAATTAAAGATAAAAAGGCTGTGATAAATGTGAAAAATGAAAACGATAATGAGTGCTTTAAGTGATCGATACTGTCTGCTCTACATCCTGTGAAAAAAGACGCACATAGAATCTGCAAATACGTACAATACAAGAATAAACTCAACTTTGAAGGTATTGGATTTCCAGTTAAGATGGAAGATAGAGTACTTAAAAGATTTGAAATGTTGAATGCCATATCTGTGAATATATATTCATACGATGAAAATACGAAAACTAAGAACATATACCCTTTGAGAATAACTAATAACAAAGTAGATAAGCATATCAATTTGCTTTACATAAAAAGCGAAGAGGGGAACAATCACTACTGTTGGATAAAAGACCTTTCCAAATTGCTAAGCAGCCAGTTATCTAATCATAACGGAAGATGATATCCTTGTGAAAGGTGCTTGCTATTTTTTCGCTCCGAGAAAGATCTCCAAGCTCAAGAAATGGATTGCAAAATAAATCAAGCTGTTAAAATAGTAATGCCAGAAAAAGGCTCTTATATAAAATTTAAAAATTACCACAAATCATTGCGAACTTCTTTTGTGATTTATGCAGATTTTGAGTGTTTGACAAATAAAATAGATACCTGCCAACCAAATAAAAAGGGTTCCTACATACAAAAGTATCAAAAGCATGAAGCCATGAGTTTCTGTCTAAATATTAAATATAAACATGGGGACTATAAACCACCCATTACATATAGAGGCCCCAATGCAACCAAAGTATTTTATGACACACTGAAGACTGAGGCCTTAAAGATAAAGAAAATTTATGATAAGAAGCATCCAATCAAAATGACAACTGAGGATGAAATGCATTTCCAAAGAATCGATACATGTCATATCTGTGAGTTCAATATCCAACAGGTGCCCTCACCATATTCAATTGGTAAAAACAAGGGTCATGATCATTTAATCGATCCAATGAAATGTGAATCAAACTATAGGGGTCCGGCTCATAGTTTGTGCAACTTAATGTATCAAAACTCTTCCTTTATTCCTGTTTTTATCCACAATTTGTCTGGTTATGATTCTCATCTATACTTATAATAAAGCACAATGTGTGTGTGTGTGTGTTGGCGCTCTACAGGCCAGACCATTCAACCTACAGCTCCCAAATTTGGCACGTGTATACCTTCGAAGCCGGGAATGTGAACCTGGGGGTTATTTTTTCGAATTTTTAAATAGAATTTTATTTATTTAAAAATTAAGCGAAATTTTCACGTGTTTCCGCTATAACTTCGGGAATTATTACCGCACAAAAAAGATTTTTACATGAAGTTAAAGATCAAAAATTTATCTTTTAAATGATACTAATGTTTTAATCTTAAAATTAAATTTCTATTTTTAATGAATTTTTAAATAAATATTTTAACTATGTTTTTCAATAATTTTTTTCGTAAAAAATAAAAATAAGGATTAAGCACGTTTCGCATTCATGGGAAAAAATTAGCTTTTTTCAAAGTGTTGCCATCACATTGATTAAAGCAACAATTAAAAATAAATTAAATCTTTTTGGAAATGAAATCTGCAAATATATAATTTTCGGCACGTGTTTGTAGGAAATGAAACAAATATGAAATATTATTTTTTCTAAAAAATAAATTCAAGAAAAATTATTTTATGATCTTTTACACTCTCTATACAAGGTGTTTATTTAGTCCCGGACCCATTTTGATGTTTAATGACTCATAAAATAATGAGGATATAAACAAATTTATGGCATTTATTGATGGAATAACTCATATATTTTTCTTTTCAGGTTTGAATATTTTTACTTTTGTAAATATCGTCTGCGCGTGTTTTTAATTTCAGATCATTTCATTTTCCAGTCTAAATATCTATACTTTTCTAAATATCGTCTGCTTATTAATTGCATTTTTCTGTCCTTTGTTTTTGGCAACTATTGAAATGTTATGTTTACTTTTGATGTGTTTGTTCTATGTAGTACTTTTGTATGTGATGTTTTATTCGAGCGGATATTAAGGAGAATGCATACGCCACAAGAGAAAGCACAGATTTTATGGTGGTCATAGAGTTAATTTCCAATCAACTAAATCACCGACTTTTAAGAGTTAATTTCCAATCACTTAAACTGACTGATTTATGAAAATTTGAATATCACTATTGAATAAAAAAAAGGATAATTTTAGATTTTCCATCGATCGCTTCAAAGAAAATACGCCAATCAGCGCGCAGGTTTCTTAAGATTAATTGGCCTAAGATTATGAAAATGGTTTTTCTAAATTTTTAACATTTAAAACTTCTTAAATAAGTCTTAGTTGATCGTGGAAAATAGAAACATTCATTCATTTATTTAAAATTTGGTGTGTCCAGAATATTTCTCAGAATATGATACCTCACTGCATTAAATTTAGACTTCATAATTTTTGAAATATATTTATAGGCCGGAACCAAATATTATTATTGATTTCATTTCAATCATTTTAAAAGCAAAACTAATAACTGAATTTTATACTGAATCTCAGAAATTTTTGTTGAATTATTGTTTGAGATATTACATAAATGATGAAAAATATTTTGTAGTTAACATAGTTTTAAATACCGTGCGATTTTGTTTGCAATACTCACATTCAATAATAATAATAATTAATAAATAACAATAATGATGATAAATAAAATAAAGTGCTTGGTTTTATTAAAAAATATCTTAATATTAATTGCAATTTCATCATTTACATTTTGAATTGAAGTTGAAGTTTTTCCGGAAATGACAACAAATTAGCAAAATATATATAGTAAATTGTAAAAGTAATGACAACATATTAGCAGAATATATATAGTAAATTGAATGAAACTATCTAAACAGTATAAGTTTGGTATGGCTATCAAAATTTGAAGATTAAAAATGTTTTGTTTGAGAATCCTTTAGGAGACCAGTTACTTAAAATATTTAATTGAAAATTGTAGCGAGCGGTGTTACTGGCGAACCGGCTGGTCGCCAAAGGCGGCTAGTTTATTCATAAAGGAGCTGGGCTATGATAAAGGTTGTATTGATGTCATTCCAAAAACCGATGAAAAATACATATCATTTAGTAAGACGGTCAGTGATGACAAAATGTTTATCAAGGATGGTAAAAAAGAGAAGGAAGGTAGAAAAGAGAAGAATCAAATGGGGATAATATAAAATTGAGATTTGTTGATTCATTTCGATTTATGGCCAGTAGCCTCGATAGTTTAGCAAAAAATGTGAAAGAATTCAGAGAAACATTCAAATATTTCCCCAAGGACAAATTGGGCCTCGTTACCAGAAAAGGTGTGCATCCCTATGATTATATGGACTCGTGGCAAAAATGTGAAGAAATTCAACTGCCCAATAAAAAAGAGTTTTACAATAAAATGAATGAGTCAGATATAAGAAAAAAGGAGTATAAACAAGCTAAAACTGTATGGAAAGCTTTCGGCATTAAAAATTTAGGCGAATATTCCGATTTATACGGGAAAACTGATGTGCTGATATTAGCTGATGTTATAGAACATTTCAGGGATGTCTGTATAAAGACCTATAAATTAGACCCCGCATGGTATTTCACTGCACCTGGGTTATCATGGGATGCAATGGTAAAAAGCACTGGAGTTGAATTAGAATTATTGGATAATTATGACATGATACTGATGCTAGAAAAAGGCACTAGAGGGGGTGTTTCCCAATGTTGTAATAGATATTGAAAAGTCAATAATAAATATATGAAAGACTACGATAAAAATAAAGAATCTAATTATTTAATGCATTTAGACGCGAATAATTTATACGGTTGGACAAAGAGTCAATTTTTACCGTATGACGATTTCAAATGGGGAAATACCAATATAGATGTTACTAAAATACCGGATGATTCTGAAAGAGGTTACATATTAGAAGTCGATTTAAAATATCCCGAATATTTGATATTTGCACCATCTCCATTCGGACTTACCATTAGCACCCGAGAACAGAGTTCCAGATGGCTCAAAACAAAGAAAATTACTAACCACTTTATATGATAAAGAGCATTATGTGGTTCATTATAGAATTTTAAAACAATTTTTACAAATGGGAATTAAGGTAACAAAAGTACATAGAGTACTGCAGTTCAATCAATCTCCTTGGTTGAAGAAATACATAGATTTAAACACTGAAATGAGAACCAAAGCGACTAATGATTTTGAGAAGGATTTTTACAAACTCATGAATAATTCAGTGTTCGGAAAAACCATGGAAAACATTAGAAAGAGACTTGATATCAGACTGTGCTGCGATCCCAAGAAACTCGAGAAACTGGTAGCTAAACCGAATTTCAAAGGACGAACCATTTTTGATGAAAATTTAGCCGCTATACATATGAATAAAACTAAAGTGATCTTTAATAAACCCATCTATGTTGGAATGAGTATACTAGATCTCTTCAAGTATTTAATGTATGACTTTCATTATAATGTGATGAAACCCAGATATGGAGCAAACATCGAATTGTTATATATGGATACGGATAGCTTCATTTACAATATAAAAACAGATGATCTTTATGAAGATATGAAAGGAATTATTGATTATTTCGACTCTTCCGATTGCCAGGAAAATAATAAATATGGTATGCCTCGAGTAAATAAAAATGCATTGGGTAAAATGAAAGATGAAAATGATGGAAAATTTTTGAATGAATTTGTTGGATTAAGATCTAAAATGTACGCCTGTAAAACTGGAAGAGACTTGGTGAAAAAAATCAAAAGGAGTTAAAAAGTGCACCGTAAAAAGTAATATATCCTTCAAGGATTATAAAAAGTGTCTATTCCAACATAAAGTGCAATACAGAACCATGAATCTCATCAGAAGCACAAAGCACGAGATCCATTCTATAAAAGTAAATAAGATTGCGCTGTCTGGAAAAGACGACAAGAGACATATATTAGCAGACGGCATTCACACCTTAGCTTTAGGTCATTATATGATCAAAAATTAAAAAGGGGAAAAATAATTTTTTTTGTTATAATAAATGGCTGATGAACTAGATTGGAAGGAATTTTCTAAAAACCTTCTTACAGAAGAAATTTTGAGAGCATTGGGAGATTTTGTGAACTGGCGTTCTGTTTTTCAGTTTTCGCCTTTAAGTGAAGCCTTTATAGAGGAAAATGCAACTGAAGAAGATTGGCCTATTATCTCCCACTTTCAAAAACTGTCGGAATCTTTCATGGATAAACATGAAAAAGATTTAGATTGGAGTATCCTGTGCAGATTTCAAAAAAATGTCCGAGGAGTTTATGGAACAACATCTCGACCTGCTAGATTGGACAGCCGTATCTTCCCGACAAACTCTGAATGAATCATTCATTAAAAAATATCACGAAAAGTTGGATATTAGCGTTTCAAATACTTAGTGAAAATATGATAAGAGAATATAAAGACCGACTTGATTGGAAAAATACAACACGGTATCAATGTTTTGATGAACATTTTGCTCTAGAATTTCAAAATAAAATAGACTGGTATTACCTTTGCAGATATAAACTGCATATTTTATCTGATAACTTCTATTCGCTTCACTACAGAAAAATAGCTTGCATATTATTAGCTACATTATGCAATCGAGATTCGTTCTTTGACCCCTTAAATAGACCGTAAACATGGTGGTAAAAATGTTTTTTAATACTTGGAAAAGTATTAAGAGATGTCTGCTAAACGATACATTATAGTCATTAATGAGTGTTTTTCAACCCTTTGGTTTTAGAAGGGAGTTGATGAAAGATATTTTTGAACCATTCTTTTAAAAAGGGGGTGTTTGGAATTAATAGAGAATGTTATACTATTATTTTTTTTTAAAGTGGGGGAGACAAGTGATGGCTGTTTTTTTCAAATCATTATTTTGAAAGGGGGTCGGACGCGTTTCCCTAAAATCTTTCACTACGCCAGCTCTCTCATTTATACACTACTGAATTATCTCATAAACCATTTTAGTTTTTCTAAATTTAAGAATTACATTTTCTTTTTACATCAACTCCAGTCGCTTCTGGATTATTAAATTAAAATCTATATTGTTTTTTAGATATTATCTCGAGTTTTTCAAGATCAGAAATTGTTTTTACAGATCTAAGTAAACAAATGATTTTATTTTCTCTTTACATGTTTACTATAAAAATATTTGGTGGAAAATATTTTTGTTTTACTTATATAAAGATGCTTCATTCCGAAATGAGAATAAATATCAATTATTAGAATTTAATTTTTCGGTACTAAATGAAATTCAAATATATTTCCATCTAACATGTTAATTTTCAGAAGATATGATTGAAAATATCTGCTTTATTTTTTATAATGATGCCTAATTTATAAAATAGAAAACATCAAACAGACTAATAATAAAATACTTAGACTCTATTTTAATGCTTTTCAAAAGCTTCGACTGTATATTTATTTTACACTTAAAAAGATACAAACAACTTTTTTGTACATGGATTTTTGTTTATATGAAAATCGTCATTGCTGAATAAGTGTTTACTCTCCAATTCCATAAATTAAAGATGAATAAAAAGTGTAGTCACCGAAACTTGCATTGCTTTGATAAGTAGAGGGATGAATAATCGATTTCAAATTTACTGAATTTTATAGAAGGCAGAAAAAAATGCTATCCCAAGTTTAAAACAACTGACCACTTGAATTATAATTCTTTTAAAATAATGCCGAGAATTAAGAATTTAATCGAAGTATTTTAAAAGCAAATTTCTCAGGCTAATAAGACTCGTGTAAATTATTTTTTCAAATTTTAATTTAAGCATGCTTTATTATTTATTTCGAAGTGTTGCACGCTTGCAATCTATGATAAACAAAGAAATTTAATTTTTACAAAATAAATCGTTCTTTTTAATAAAATTGGTTTTTTTGCTCAATTTCAGCTTCTTTATTTAAAAAAAAATTTTTTTAGTGAACGACTAAAATAATTTTTGAACTGTATGCATATGGAAAATAATAATTTATTTTTTAGAAAAGAATTTTGTACAGAAAAAATAACTAATTTACATCAACAATGATCCCGATTCGCTCACTTAAATGTATAAAAGGACATTCTGAAATTCAATTATATACAGTGAGCCACAAAATTGAGTATACACCTCTAAAACTTTTAGACTTCTTCCAATTTCAAATTAAATATTGATTTAAAATAGATAATTTTTTTTATCCTAGATACTTTAACCTCTGTTTTACCATCCTATAATAACACAATTCTATAGTTAACTTATTTATTACGAAAAAAGTTAAGCGATTTGAAGAAAAGATAGAAAACCATGCTACAAAATTGAGTATACATTTCTTATATTTGTAAATTTTGCCACCACTTTTTTTAGTTTCAAATTTTCTTTAAAGAGTTTCAGGAGTAGCTGCTGCTTATAACACGTGTTATTGCACTTCAACGCTTTTAAATAGTAGTATTTTTTCTCATTAAAAATCGTAAAATAAGTTCTCGTAGAGAAACTACTGAATCTGAACGTTTATTGGTTGTAAAATGGTCGAAAGAGGGCAAATCTCTTCGAGAAATCGCTTCGTTGATTGGTGTAACTCATGGTTGTGTCCAAAAAATACTACAGAAGTATAAAAAAAACTGGATCTATGGCCAATATTCCTGGAAGAGGACGTAAAGAAATACTGAGTACTGCAGCGAAGAGGAAGAACATTCACTCTGTAAAGAAAGATCCCAGGGTGAGTCCCTCTAAACTAGCTTTATCGATTCCTTCCTCTACAATCGGGAAAAAGATCTCAGATGAAACAATTCGACCAATATGGGTTTCATGGCCGTACACCAATACGAAAGCCACTCATCGAGTATGCGAATAGACAAAAGAGAGTGATTTTCGCCAAAGAACATCGTTTAAAGACTATTTCTTTCTGGAACACTGTAATATTTTCTGATGAAAGTAAGTTTAATCTTTACGGAAGCGATGGGCGATTTAAAATATGGAGAGAAGCTGGGAAAGCACTGGCACCTAAAAACACCATTAAGACAGTCAAGTTCGGAGGTGGATCTGTCCTCGTTTGTGGTTGTATGTCGACTGAAGGAGTTGGAGAGCTTGCTTTTATTGATGGTATTATGGACACACATGTATATTTTGGAGATTTTAAATGATAACTTGAAAAAAAGTGCCAGTAAGTTGGGGCTTGGGTCTAGCTTCATATTCCAGCAGGACAACGACCCCAAGCATACAGCGAAGATTGTGCAGTTATACTTGCTGTACCATTGCAGGAAGCAATTGCACACTCCAGCCCAGTCTCCAGACCTAAATGTCATCGAAAATTTGTGGTCGCAATTAGAGAAATCTGTACATGAGCGAAATCACAAGCAAGGAAGTTTTCAAGAAGGTTCTGAGAGAAGAATGGGCTAAAATTTCTGTTGAAACCACTAAAACACTAGTAGAATCTATGCCCAGAAGATTATAAGCTGTAATTCAAGCAAAAGGTTATGCAACAAAATATTAATTTGTACGTTAAAAGGAAATTAATAAAGGTGTATACTTATTTTTGTGGTGTTGTTTTTCCTATCGTCACATATCTTTTAATTTTTTTCGTAAAAAATAAATAAATGTAAAAATTTTATTAGTATAATACGGTAAAGCATAGATTAAAGTATATAAGGTTAAATTTTCAATCATCTTAAAGCAATATTTAATTTGTAATTGCAAAAAGTCTCTAAGTTTCTAAGGTGTATACTCAATTTTGTGGCCCACTGTACATTTAAGTGAGCGAATTCAATTATATGAGAGACAGAATATCGAACAAAATCCCTCTATTATTCTAGTGGCCAGTTATCTCTTGCAGAACAAATGTCTCAATGAGCATCACACAACTGTTCTACTAACTAGAATTCAATTTCAAACTTCTACGAGGTGAGTAGTTTATAAATGTTGTTTCCACTCAACGTATCGCTATGATAAAAGGATCCACTAATTATGCCAATAGGAAGAGTACTTTCTAGAGCTCTTTCAGAGAGAGCTCAAATGAAACAACTCTCTATCTTTTGCCTATTTCAGATATCATCCCATGATAAGTAGTTGCGAGTGACTATACTTTAAACGTAATCAATAGAACTGGAAAACAAATATATTATAAATGTGTAAATTGTGATTTAAAACATGCTGTAAAAGTTATTAAATGCCAAAAATAAAGGCATTTTACTTTCATAAAATTTCAAACTTGCTCTCAAGTTATATGGATTTTGTCAAAAAATGTAATGAAATAACGTGTTTAAAAATGTACTGAATTATTTAAATTTAATTCACGCTTGAATTGAATAACAATAAAAATATAAAATCTCACTATTTTGTAAACTCTATTTGAAAGAAATGCACTAAGAAACACTAATAAATATTAGTGTTAGTGTAATGTGTAATTTAGTGTTTCTTTTCTAACAAATTTCTTCAAATTTTAAAATGTGAAAGATTTGTTAATTCAATGTGTTGATTTCTAAAAATGGAATATTTTCGACAAAAAAATATGAAAGATGTAATTAATGATTTTTGAAACTCATTTCTTATCTTTTCAATCTTATAAATATTGGATACTGAAAAAACTTATATACCAAAAACTTATATATAGAGGGGTCCTTTTGCTTGATTTGAAGTGGAATTTTACTTTATTTCATGTAAAATTTTTTTGCTTGATTTGAAGTGAATTTTTTTTTTTTTTTGCTTGGCTTGAAATGGAATTTTTTTGCTTGATTTGAAGCGGATTTTTTTTTCTTTGGTTTGAAGTGGAATCTTGATTCTTGAATGGTATATCTGATAACTATAAAACTATAAAATCTAAATTTATTGTAAAGTTAATTATTTTTTAAGCTCACAATTAATTTAAAATTGGTTATGCCAAGATATGATAAACGATGAATTTAATTTTATATACAGTATGTTTCTTTTATTAATTAATATACACTCTGTACTATAATTAAGAATATTGTCTGAAAATTGAGCTATAATCTCCACTTGACATGACTATAATGTCTACTTGAGATTGCTTCAGTACAATCAAATGTAATAAGAAACAAAACCATAAAATAACAAATAATTTTATGATAAAAGCCTAATTTCAGATTTGAATCTTAATATGACAACTTTTGCCACACTTGTAGGAATTCTCGGTTACTTTTCATATATGTTTTCAAATTGAAATCTTAATATAAAATGCAGTATTATTTCAGAAGTAGTAAATTTCAAATTGAAACTTTAAACTAGTAAAAAATATTAATTTGCAAGCTTGCAAAAGTTAAAAAAATGTGAAATAAAATATCTTCAGTTTTGCTAACAAATGTTATATATAATTATTCATCTTATATAATTTATTTCACTTTATTCTAAAAGAACAGATATTTATTAGTATTGTTACTTTGAAAAATTAGATTCTAACTTATTAACACGAAAAATAAAATAAAAGTATTTCAAGATTAAAAAGTGGATTTAACAAAGTACAAAAACAAATCCAGCATATATAAATTTCTGTTCATAAAAATTTATATATCGTTAAATATTTCTATCACGTGGAAAGAAGTTATCATCAAATTATAAAGTAAATTCCAAACCCAGAAGACGCATGCCTTTTGACATTTCAACAGTACCATTTGTTTATTATTCATATTCTTTGCTGGAGAGCGAAATTATTCTTACACTTCTCCGTCCACATTCTTGGATTTCAACAAAACATTACCAAATAGCTCTGTACTTCATATTGCTAATCTTCATTTCGATTGTTAAAATGACTTCTTATATCCAATAGACTAAGTTATGAACCTAACATACCAGACATAATCCTAACGTGCTCTCAATATTATGTTTTTTTATATTATGAAAATTTGTGAACAAACATTAAGAATATGTAATCGATAAGTGAGTGAACCTAATTTTTATGAAAAAATGTTTCCTTTGATATAATTTTAAAATGTAGCATTATAATTCGATTTAATTTTGTCATGTAAAAAAAGTTTGAATTTATATACCTTTAGTGAATAATTCGTTAAAAAATA
Source organism: Argiope aurantia (assembly GCA_026543865.1). NCBI lineage: Eukaryota > Metazoa > Arthropoda > Arachnida > Araneae > Araneidae > Argiope > Argiope aurantia. The sequence continues at coordinate 46,581 of JAPMOR010035542.1, forward strand.
TTTGTAAGGGCAGCATTATTGATTTGAAGCACCTGTAGAAACGACACTGATATCCCATATAATATTACAGCTTTCTTGCATTTTTCAGCTTCCTGCATTCTTGGGATGTCGTTAAAAGAAGAAAGAAATCTGAAAACAGAATAAGATGAAACTTTGCAATGCATATAAATTGATAGATAAACTTTTTTTATATACCAGTGTTCTATATCAGAGGACATTACGCTGCTGAAATAATTAAATTGAAGAAGTTTTAATCTAAAATTGTATCGAAATCTCTGTTTTTCCTACCAATGAACTGATATTATTTTCTTCACGTATGTTTGTCTTGTAAATAGGGTTATATAAAAAGAGGAAATAAGAAGAGATATTTATGAATGACATTGATTATCTCATATTTAATTTTTATTTTGAAGATGCGAAAGATAATTTTTGTTACGATTCCTAATTTACTTTATTTTGATATTTTCAAATTTTTAAATAATTAATAATTTATCATGAATAAAAATATTACTGCATATGATATTTTTCCCAAAACGTTTAGTGTGCAGTTTTGACTTATATGCAACTTTATTCATCGAACATTTATTATAGAAGCAACATTGGACTACCCTAAATTTCAAGCCTTTAACTATCCACTTAAATCTTTGAAAGCATTGAAAAAAGTAAAAACTAATTTGTGCTGTAAATTCTGAATATTTGTAAGATCCTTATTAGGACAAATATATATTCTCGCTGAAAGTTAATATTTTTAGTTAATTTTAAGATCATGCACACATCACGCTTAGAGATTTTTTCTAAAGTGCAATCAAGTTAATAGTGGCTTTATTACACATCATTATAAGAGTTTATTATTATGATATGACATATCATATCATACAATTTAAATGTTTTGAATGAAGCATTATGCTCAATAACCATTAACACCGTTGTACGCGATATACATTTGCCTCCCTAACTGAGATGAATTATTTTGCAATTTAAAATGATGATTTGAGTTTTTCTTCTTTGAGTTTCTGCTTAGGATTTGTCAATAATGAACTTTTTTCTCTTCGGTTATCTTGTCTAACGGTTTAGGGCACGTATAAATGGATCGAAAAAATGGTGATATCCAATGTAGAAAATAGTCACCAAAGTTCTATATCATTACACAAATCCTTAAGCTCATTTCTCAAACTCGAAATTAACTAAATATCGCTAACCATCTATTTCTTTCTTTTAGCGAATGCATTTTAACGTCAAGAACTAGACATTAGTCACTATAAGGTTAAGGCTAACTCTCCACCTTCTTATATCTCAATACCCACTGTTTGCAATCATATCATTTTCTATTGCATTCCGCATTTCCCACAGTTTAGAATGTTTATTTTGATGAATACAGTTTTTTATTATACCATATAATTATTATGTAACATTTAACATCATATAACTTTATTTGAAAATTATTTGAACTAATTTGCATGCAACGCATCTAAATAGTGATTTTAAAAACTTACGAAGTCAGAGTGCTAATATCGCATTTAAATTATAAGGTTTTCTATCTATCAGGTTATAAGATTATCTATCAGATTATAAGGTTTTCTATCTATCAATTTCGGAATTTTTCATACGAATGATTTGTTATTGCGTTTCATATTAATAAAATTTAAAAAAAACGACATGCAGGCCAAATGAAAATATCACAAACACTTTTGCTTAAGAACTAGCAGCTCTTAAGAGTCAAATAATAATTGCATTAACTCTTACCACTTATGTAAAGCTCGAAAGTAAGAATAACACTTTTGTAGAGACATGATAATATATTAATCATTGAAAACAACTCTATTTTGATATGAATATTAATAGAGAAGAAACTTTGAGATCTAATTTTAGTCATTTACTTAATTTAGAATCCTATAAACTTAAATTGGCTACTCCGACCCGCCGGACACATGGAAAAATCAAAGTAACTAGACCGCCGCGACAGCACACTGGCGGGAACTGTGATTGAGAACTAAGGGTCATCACCGACCACGGTGCACGGTCTTCTCTGTGGCAGTACATCCCCTCATGGATGAGAGGAGTCAGGCTTCCATCTTTTTCTGTACCGACCACTGTGCCGAGAACCAACCACTATGCCGGAAGCTTCTCATCCTAATTTACTCATTGCTTTTATTCTTGACATTTCTTCGTTTTCTTAGAAATTGCTTTCTTTTTCTAATTAACAGCAGTTTAAACAGCCGAAAATTCTTAATAACCTACTTCCCAGCCCAGGTAATTTTTTAAATAAGGAAAGAGGGTAAATAATGTGGTTTGAAAGTATAATGAAAACATAGAACTAACGCACTTTTAATGAAAATTTATTCGGATTATTTTTAATGAAGGTGGTAGAAAAAAGTTTGAAAAAGGGCTTCATTTTTTTTTTGAAAAATAATCAGATTTTTTTTGTTTACTGAGACATATGTGCCTCTATTTGTTTCATTCTTAGTACATTTAGAGTTAATTAAACTACGACATTAGAAATTCAAAGCAGTGCTATTAATTTGTTATTTTTAAAAGTTTTTCCTCTTCACATTAATTTAAAAGGCTATATTCTCAGTTGATTATGTGTCAAAGTATTAATATTGTATAATTCTGTTTTAATTGCAATTGCCCAAGATAAGAAAAACAAATTAAGTACATCCTCAATTATTCTAATCAGAAATAAAAAATTCCCAAGAATGTAATGAATGGAGAAAGCAATACATTATGAAGGGATTCTTAATGCAATAATTGACGCAATTAAGAAAGATGGAGCATTAGTTAATTAAGACGGAATTATTTCCATTAGATAAATAAGAAAACCCTCATGAAATACTTTTGGTATGTGTCAGCTTGATTCGTTATTCCTTATCCCAAGAGTATTTCTGTTAGTTCAACTAAAAAAAACTAATCATGCTTTTAAGCATTAGTTAAAAATAAATGAATAGGAAAAGATATTTTTTCTTCATTTTAATGTTTTCATTTTATAGTTCATTCTAATTATATATTTATAAGTTCATACTAATCATCTTATAGGCCGCTTGGAGGAATTGCATAATATCAATTTTATTGGTTTAAAGTTATAGAGTCGTATATCCAAAATTGGAAATTAAATTTTTTCCAAGCTATATTACTGGATAATAAGAAGGGGAGTAGGAGGAATAGATGAAACATTTGCTTTTCCTCATCTAAATAAAATGTTATTATTAAGTAGAAAAAGTATAAATAAAAAAAGTATATATGCTTAAAAGACATAAAAATGGAAATCTAAATTGTTATGATTGCTTAATCAGATCAGAAGTAATTTTTTTTAAAAGAAGTAAACTTAAAAAATAGTTATTTAAAAATTTATTTCAGGAACACTTTTGGAATACTATATTAATTTGCGCTACAAAAAATGAAATTTTGCAAAAATTTTAAATAGATAAATGCATTTTTTTGTCAAGTTTTGAATTTATCGAAAAAAATAATGTTGTCGAGATATACTTTTATAGTACTTTTCAATCTATCAGAATTGGCAGACTCAAAACGTTCATATTCTAAAAGTGTTGTTCTGAGATTTATATTGATATATAATAGTGGGTTATAAAAAATGAAGTAGCGGAAATTAAATTTATATATAAAAATCAGAAAACATTAAACAATAAGTATAATTTAGAAAGTTGAAGAAATAAAAATAAAAATATTTGAACATAAAAATCAGTCTTTCCTTAAGATGTAATATAATTTAACATGTTTACAATATCATTTATAAATGAATCATTTTTCCTTATTCATATTAGAATTTCTTCTCTTTTTACCAAAATGTGGATTCTTCTTTATTAAAAATTTTGCTTAAAAATGCATTCATTTTAAAATGGTTGTTTTGTAGATTGTTCTTAATGTTGTGTCATTCGCGAAGTAAAATTGAAAAATTAATAATTATAATATATATATATATATATATATATATATATATATATATATATATATATATTTGTATGTATTTATAACATTTTTTAATACCTGAAGTGCTTTCAGGCTTCGAATATACTGCTTATCTGTGATTCTTTTATAATGCATTATGTATAATTATAACTAGTTTTTTTTAAGTTTTAAATTTCTTTATAACAGATTTTCTATTTGAGTTGTTCCGCACAATTCGTCAGGAGGAGTTAATCTCAGTTTATTTAATACAAATTTCATGAAAATTTAGATTATACTGTTTCAAAAATAAAATAGAACTAATTAATTTAATATGATATTTGATTATTTTTATGCACCATGTTTATTAATTTTTTATTACGATAATACTGCAAAATGTATTTCCTGATGTCATTTTTGAAAATAAAATAATTGCTAATTTGTAAATAATATTGTATACATAGCTATAATGTTGAAAAAAATTATTTTTTAAAAACTATTAAATATATTTAAGTTTTGTTTAATACAAGTTAACACATACATCAATACAAGCGTATTGATCTGGTATAGTATTGAATCTGGTATTTGAAGTTAGAAGAATTAGGTTGTTGTGCTGTTAAAGAAAATACGTATATTATCTACATTTATTATTCGTTACTTATTTTAAGTGAAAGTATAGTTAGGAAAAATTTTGGATTACTCTAAAATTTAGTAAAATGATTGAATGAATAATTACGAATACTTAGAATGAACATTTAATCAACTAATCATATTTGTTAATAAACTTTCAAATTTATGACGCTAAACACTCTTTTTTGCAAATCCAATTTATTTAAAATCATCAACTCAATTTTTAAGATGAAAAAATTTATAAATAATTTGAATTTGTTATGGAAAGTAAAATATCTACTAATTTCATACGAATTGATTACCAATACATAATGAGCATGTTTTTTTCTAGTAACCCAAAATAGGCTTTATGTGTTTAAAAAACTGTAGTTTAAAAATAATTTTGTAATTCTTCAACAATGCTTTAAGCAAAACTATCATTAATCTATTTTTTTTAAACTTTATAGTATTTAGATGTAAAAAAAAAAAATATTTTTTTCTAGGTTGTTAAATTTAATACTTAGTTTAGTCATATTAACGATATAGCTATAAAAATTCATGTTAATTGTATTCATTTAAAAAAAAGTATTAATGCATTCTGAAAGCACAGAAATACAACATTTATCGCTATGAAGGACTATCATTTTAATAAAAAAATACATCAGAAAATCCTATCATACAAATGAAAACTGCTTATACAAATTTTTGGGTACCTTTCGGACAATTCAAAAGCAAATACTATCAGAAATAAATAAATGGAAGAACCAAAAATGCGATTGCATTTCTTGGTACGATAGCTTTCATTCTGATTTGTTCTGCCAACAAGTTTCTTCTTGCCGCCTCTGGGAAAAGAAGTTGGCCAAGGGAATGTTGTGGAAACAAAAGAAGAATAGTTTGACTCTCGTAGAATCAGTTATGTATTAATACGATAATTTTTTTTTCAACAATGAACGTATGAAGAGTTTCTTCTGTTCATATATGCATTAACCTAGCTAGATGTCTTATTCGGAATATCTTTCGCTCAAAGAGACATCAAAATGTTAACATTATTTCTCAATATGAGTGTAAAGTATGAAATTTTTGCATAAAAGTGTTTCTTTTTCTATATTTTCTATATTTATTATATCACTACTTATATTTTATGTTCATTTTATTTTTGGAAATTATACTAAAATTCAAAAAATATATAAAGTTATTACTACAAAATTGTGATTAAAATGCTAAATGTTTTATTCTTTTTAATTCACTTTTTACTCATGCAAAACACATTAAAGAAAATTAATTAACGATTAAAAATTAAATTAAAGATTAAAAAACAGATTTATATCTTTAACCACCTTATTTATTTTAACTTCATAAATTCCTTTCTTGGATAATAACGAATTACATGTTAAATTATTCAATTTTTGTTCATGTTTTTTATTCTATTCAAAAAGAAGCAATTAAGTTTTGTCAAAATGTTTCGTTTAATTATGCCCATTGTATTAACTTTTAAGAAAAAAATCGCTAAAATTTCAACTATCTTTCATAATGCTGTTTCGAGGGGCTCGATCGGCAGTTACTGAATTTTACGAAAAACTCCTAATAAAGCAATTACAAAATTAGAAATTACAGTTAAAATATATCAAACACAACGAATATATACAAAAAAAATCGCAATACAAAAAAAATCGCAATACAAAAATATTTTTTCTTATTAAGAATGTATAATGGCATGAGCAGAATGGAAGAATTAAATTATACAAATGTTGAATGACTTGAAAAGAATATTAAACCATTTATTTCAAGGGCATTATAAACTGTACATGATGATGGAGAATGAATCAGGAAAAAATGTATCAGTAACGAATTCTTAGTTGAGATGGAATCCAGAGGGATTAAAAAATGTTGAATTCAGGAAAGTGGTATGGAATAAGAAGATGTGTGATTTCATCTTCAAGGTATTTCAGCTACACCTTCAAGCTTCTAGTTACCACGTGGAAAAGTTAATAACTCTGATATAATATGTTACTATTTCTTAAAGAAAACATCTGTATCTTGAAAATTCGGTATTGAAATTATCCGCCATCGAGAATTGTACATTTTGTCTAACCGCCTTTCGGATACTGAATGACTTTCTAAAACATTTGTTAACAGTTCGAGGTGATATAATCAACAAGCCCTTTTGATCAGATCTGTAATTGTCGCAGGTAAAATTTGTGAAACATTGATATTCTTGTCGTTGTCGTGTGACAAAATTAGATTGGAACGAAAGCAGACCTGGACACATCTTCAGCTTTATCGGTATAAAGAATATACCTGGTGAAATCAATGTGTATATTGAAGAGGACTAAAATGTTAGAATAGTAGCTAAAAATATTTCTTAATCCATCTGCACGCCTGGACAGTGCCTGCATTCTTCATAGAGTCTGGAACCATCAGGCAGGATCTTCATGCCACTCAGATGCCCTATTCTGTTGTTGTTGTGTGACAAGTGCAATAAAAAAATAGGTCAAGGAAACATCGATGAAAACAAAATTAGCCAGTTTGGTGAGGATGGCAATTAAGGTAAAAGTTTTCGGTCATGCTCTGAAATTATCTTTTATATCTATTATTCAGGGGGATGAGGAGTTGTCTTGTTGCAAAGCCATTTTACCGGGCCTTCTAGTTCAATCCTGAAAAAATTATATCTATGTATAACTCAATTTTATGATTGCTGATAGTCTCGAAATATGTTCATCGCTTCATTTGATTTTAGAAGTTCATCGTACACCACACCTTTCTTATCCTACCAAATGCAAACGTGCGGAATCAACACTTTTGAATAGTCTCAGCGAAAGCGTATAAATGTTATATTTAGGGCTTCGTCGTCTCAAAAATGCTTCGTCTATGGATTCACTGTTTGGCATATTCTTGAGTTCGAAGACAATATAGAAACTGCATAATAAAGAATAGATATAAGACATTAAAGCGTTTAAAATGCTTTAGTAAAGAAGATTCAATTACAATATATTGAGTTTCCAGTATGAAAAATTAACTCCAGAAATTTATTTTAATGACTAGTGAAGAAACCCGATTCGAATAAATTTCACATTGTATTTGGTAAGGAAATTTTAGAAAAATCCGTGGAGCTGATTCCAAAATGCATTCCAAAGTTAATGGACTGAAAAATGAAAACTTACTTTCAAGAGTTAGATATCAGAGGGTTATAAATGCCATAATAAGATAGAATACTCAATTTTTTTTATTCAAGAATATAGAACGACTCTACGTTTTAGTCTTCGTTGCATAATCCATCAAATTTATAATATTAAATTAAACAGTCAGATCGAATCCAAGAAATACCTTACCAAGAAAAGTTACATTTTAGCATCTATATACCAATTTCAGCATCACTATCTGCAATGCCATCTACCATGTCTCCAAATTAATTCAGTCAAACTATTGCTATATTGTATTGGGTCGTTTATGTACAGCCTATCCGTTCCTGAAGTTTATTCCTGGCGCAGAGGCGCCTTGAAGTGTCATTTATTTTGAAGAAGATTTCACGAAATAAATAAAATAACATTAATAAAATCATAAATAAAATATCATTTTAAATAGTCCTATAATAAAGTGTAAATTCTTGCAGAAATTATTGTTCAAATCATTCTGTCAACTCTCTTTCCTATTCACAAAATTTAAGAATATAAAAATAATCTTAGTGTTAATGCAAGTTTAATAATTTGGATTCATTATTATTTGGGTAAAGGAATTTCATTTCTGGTAAATTTATATTTATTTGTTATTTTTCATCTTATCTCAGAATTTAATATTTATGAAAAAACATCAAACATCCGTTCAACTAATTTATTTCAAATGTAGCTTTCATTTTAGATATTATCGCCTAATGAAAAATTTATCATACTGCTTTAAAATATTTATCTTATTTGATTAAGAGAAACACAATTTTCATCACTTTCGATTCTAAATATATATAAATTTGGATTATAAAAATAGTTTTTATTTATTTTCTTTTTTTATATATAATTTTTATAATTTTGAATAAAATTACTCAAAATATATACGCAACTTATCAAAAATTTTAAAATATAACGGTATATTTAAATTTTATATATGAACAACTTATTTTGAAAATGTCCAGCTGTTTAATAGAAGCGAGTCGAATTTCTTTGAATCGAAGTCATGGCAGGAGTATTATATCCATTTACTTTTTATACTTCACCGGCATTTACTCATGTGAGAGAATAAGTGAAACGATATGTCTATTAGTGTGATGCAATCGAATGGACGAAGGAGTTTAATTTGAATATTATAGTCACATTTTGATTTTTCGATGCGTAATTGCAATTTTAGATTTTAATGTAAAATTTATATAAAGCAGTAAAAGAAATTCCAAAATTAAATCAATGTGGAATAAAATATGTGCATATTATTTTAGTCTTTCCTCAATTTAAATTATTTTTTCGTCCATCAAAACTGTTTTTTAAAAAATCAGTTAATGATTATCAGTTCATCCATATTGATTTAAATTTGAATCAATATGATAGAAAAAAGCTATATTATTGTATTCCAAGGTATGAATTAAGATTGCAGAAAGCATATGACTCTAAATAAAAATGAAATTTATATTGATTTAAATCGATTTTAGTTCAATTTGAATAAACTTTTCATTTGACAAAAATAGAAAAATTGTTCAGAAAACAATATTTTTTCTAGGTTGGTAAAATATTATTCGCAGACATTAAGTTCCAAAAAATGACCCCTACTTTATACCTCTATCATGGATACTTTATTAGACGATAAAAGAATCAAAAATTTCATTTTAGTTCAATAAGAAAAGCGTCTAATATTTCGAGAATAAAATTGAAGAATAAAATACGACAATAAAATTGAAGCAAATATATTTAAATATTTTACTGCTTTACTCCTTTAATTGTAATAAAGTAAAAAAAAATTAACTTTGGTTTGCAAATAACAATAAATGCATCTAAAATTTCTGTATTTTACATCATTTGAAACTTTGACAGCATAATGCCAGATTCTTCTTGACAGGCGATCGACGAATGGTGCAAAATAAATGCCCTGAAAACATGATACATATGAGTAATGATTGATCTACTTATCTCATATTTTCATTATATAATATATAATTGGTTGCACAAATATGATTATCTTGATAGCCTTTACTTTTGAACTACTGTACCATCAAAGGGAAAGGCTCTGGCAAAGTTAATTACGAATAATTACATGTTCGGTAGGATGTTCTTTTAGATCGAAATAATGTCAGCTTTCTCCTGAATTATTTGTTAATTAACGACATTGGAACTGATTAAATATGCTGTTGAGAAATCCCTAAGAATCTTCAGATTAATTTTGTTACATTCTGTGATTTGAAACTAGTAACGCTTTGCTGGAGAAAAAATAAACACATTCAAATCCGAAATTATATAATTACATACTTTAATTAATTGTATTTCATCAATTATTTTTTCCTAATTATTCTTAGTTTTGGCAGTCTGAGTAGCTACATTTTGTTAGCTTTTTGTAATTGTAATTTATTTTCTAATTTAATGAATTAATTAATTAGAATAATAAAAATTTATTTTAAAAATTTCATTAGCGAATAAAATTACATTATATAAATTTTATTTGCTTTATCTTTTCTATTTTATATTGCATAATTCTTTCAATATTTGTTTGTAATAATTTTTCTTGAAAATACTTATATATACTTCTCAGCATTTATGAATATTAACTGATAATAAAAATGATAATGGGAAGTAATCTAAGTGCTAAAAAATTGAGCTTGTAGCCTACACATTTCGTAAATACCATATTTTTTAAATATGAAAATCGATAGAAGTATCCAACGCACTCTAAATGGTTGGAAAAGTTTTCATTATATGTCATCAATGATATAAATACTGCGTACCTTACTTGAAAAAAATAATAATAAGTACCTTAATGGCTTGCACAAGGATTCATGGATACAAGAATGAAGTAAGCATCACTATTCTTCAAATTGCAGTAGGTGTCAAAATTGGCCTGAAAAACTTTGCTCTCCAATAAAATTTGCTATTTTTCCTTTACTATATTTCTTATCTCTAATATTCGGTTATCATAATCGAAATAATTTTTAGCAAAGCAGTACGTTTGGTGTGTCGCATTAGAGATGCAGACACTTTTTCGAGACAAATGAGTTAATAATAAAAGTGTAACATCAAGTTTTAATGGAATTCGAAAGATATGGAAGATATCAAAAGTCACTATGGCAGCAAACGAATATCGAAGTGTCACAAATGCATAATCATTTCTTTTAAATGACCCTTAATGTCCTTGATTATCCACTAGCATATCGCGCCTTGTTATGAAGTATCCATCCTTATATGAATAACTTCTCCATATAGATTATGCAATGTATGAGTCCGAATTCTATACTTTCGGTGGACAACTTATTAATAATGATTCTACTGCTACAGTATGTCTTTAAGGTAGATTGTTTTCTTAAATATAAAGGTTTTAAAATGAAAAAAAAATTACTACATGTTTCTTTGCAATTTATAATTTCCCAAAGGAAAATTCATACGTCAAATTTAGAAAATCTTTTGTTTCTCATATTTTTTTTTTACGAATAATTTGTTTTAATTTTTTATATATACCTGGCATCATAATATAATATGCAATTAACACACTGTAAAAATGGCTTAGATTACAATGCTTCTTCTTTTTATATTTACTGAAATTTTAAGCATTGTTTTTTTTTATCTCCAATTCGTTTTAATTTTACCTTTCTATTAATATTACGCATTTCATAATTATATTCTGAATGTTCCACAAGCTGTATTTGAAATATTTGATAAACGTTAGGTTAGAGTATGAAGGAATATTTTTGGAAAAATATTTGAAATGTGCTTAAAAATGCAAAAAATGCCATTTTTTTAAAAATCAATTTTAATGCATAGCACAAAACATCATCTTTTGTGATCTTTTCAAGGAATTAATTTGAAATGAAAAAGCGTTTCACTTTCATGAAGCTATGTTGTATCAAAAATACTGTAATATGTACTGTAAAAATACTATACTATGTTGCATCAAAAATACAAATAAATTATTCCCTTTGAATGCTGAAATTCAATTTCAATAAATATTGTAAAACTGAAACAGTACAAGAATATAAGTACAACAGTACAAGAACTTGCCTTTAATATCAAAACATTTTTTGCTTTCATACACTGAAAAATGTTAATAGTTTTTTTTAAGAAATATATGGTGTCTTTGGTTGTTGTTTAATTAAACAATTAAAATAAATGTTTTAATTACCCTTTGAAACCCTTTAATAACATACAAAACGTTCTTTATTTAAGAGAAATATTCGAAAGGCAGAAAGTGATTATTATGATTAAATTTTAAAATTTAATCACTATAAATTATTTAAAAATGAACTCGAAGAAAATGAATTTAAAGGTATCAAAAAATTATATAAATGCGAATATAAGCTTTCAAATGAAATACGATTTTAACGAAACGGCATATGTCTGCTTTTGAGATATATATTCGTATTTAGTCCTTTTGTTAGATCTAAATTCTAACTTTAATACATCTTATATAAATAAAGAAAAGACATTTTAAAATTTTATGAAAATGGATTTGAAACAGTTTTAATTAATTTTTCAACAATACCGGGGAGTATTGCGTTGGAATATCAAACCTCATTTTTTTTTTTTTTGTAAAGGGGAGTATTGGAGATAAATTCAATTAAGGGAGTATGTAATTCATTAAAAGGTAATCTTATTTAGATAACTCACTTCAATTGCTACCTCTCGATTATGAAACGAATCTCTTCAATATTTTTCTTTTCTAAAGAGTTAATCTTGAGCTTTTTCATACATATACATAGATATAGACATATAGATATATATATAATTGCAAATATAGATATACAGATATATATTTATATATATATTAACTCTAAGAAATGAAAGAGCTTAGACGTTCAATCAGATAACAATCTCGCTTCACCGAACTCTAAATTGAATAAAAATTTATATTACAATTAAATAAAATAGAAAAAAAATCCCGGGTAAAAGAAATCTGCCAGATAATTACTTTTAGATGCAATTTAAACTGAGTTTTAATTCAGATGTACTTCTCATCTTAGGTAAAAAAAAAAATCGATGAGACATAGAGACTTCTTTTGATAGAGGATCACCAATTTGCTCAAAATCCTCGATATATATACTATCGCAGTACAGTAATTTGACATCAAGAAACTTAAGTATTTAAAAATTAATTTAAATGTCTTGTTTATCATTTATTAAAAATGTTTTAAACACCACATATCTCAATTAGCGCTATTAAAAGGATGCAATCCTTGAAATAAAAAAAATGCTTTTGATTTTTTTCTAATGTTGCATTTATCTAAAAACAGACTGATACATTACTCTTATTAAATCGAGATTTAAATGAAGCACAGAAGTAATTTTCAGTAAAAGGTTTTAAAAATGTTTCCGACATTAATTTTTCTGTTTACCTTTCCATTTTTTTTTTCATTCAAAACTTTCCCATGAAAATATCTGAATGAGGTTTCGAAATTCAAAAGCAGAACAATGTTCAAGGAGTGTTACTATTTTAATGGCAAATCCCCCTCTTCCCCCCTTTAGAACTAATATCCCAAACCCAATTGTTCTAGTAGTTGAAGTTTATTTTCCAGTTCCCACGAATTGAGTATTTTAAGAATGACTTTCCATTAAGCGACTCCCCAGGATAAAAAAGTTTTCCAACCTCTCAAAACGAAGAATAGATTCTATAGTTCTGTCAGTGAAAGCACAGGTCTAGCCATTGTCTGTTTGAAGTTTCACTTGATTATTGTTTTGTGATAAATGTATGTTAATTGATTCATTCCTATAAATGTATGTCAATGTCGCCAATAATTTAGTCTTATAAAAAATTTCATATATGGCATTCGAATTAGGGTAGAATAAAATTCTTTATTAAATGTTGAATACCTAAATAGAATTAGAATTTGCATTAGTCTATTAAAAATAAATTTAAACAAATACTGTGGAGATGTAGAGATGAAATATAAAGATGTAGAGATGAAATATAAAATTCGCTACTAAAGTTGAAATCGAAACAATTTCAGGAAATATCGAAGTGAAATTGATACAGGCTTTTAAATTATCTTAAGCATCAATACAGTGGATATCAGTTCCGACCATATTTTTATATGGGCAATTTTTTTAAAAATTCATAATTAAAATTTTATTGGAAGTAAATTTAGAAAAGAAAAAGCAAAATGGTTCAAAAGCAATTTCAATTCAACGTTTTTTTTTAAATTCAAATTATTACCATAAATTTTCCTTTATTCCAAATTATATTTTCTACTATTATCAAAATATTTATTTGCGATATGAAAAAAAGTGTCTTATTTTTTAATCATTTATTATGTAAACAAAATATTTTATCTTATTTTTAATTTTATAAAATAAATACTAATGTTACAATTCAATATTGCAGCTAATATGAAACTTTATAGTGAAATTATTAAAAATATAGACATTTTTCACCTTCTTTGTCATACGAATTTCATTTTTTATTATTATTAGAATATGTTTTTGTAATATTTAAAATAAATTGTGTTTTATGGTGTTAAAGCATTTATTACGTAAACAAAATATTTCGTCTGATTTTTAATTGTATAATATCACTACTGAACATACAATTCAATATTGTGTCAAATGCGTAACTTCAGAGATAAATTGTAAAAAAATTGATATTTAACATGCATCATCTTTGAAATAATAATTATATGTTTTGAAAATGTTATATTCATTCAAAAGAAAAGGACTTCATTCATTATTTATATTCGTCATATTTCCTTCTTAACGATTATTATACTAATAATATTATTTGATATCATACTTATTATACTAATTAATATCATAATTATTAAGATTATTAAATCTTCTTTCTTTGAAAAAAAGATAAGGAAATATTATATTCTTGGATAGTCAAAATTTCTATTAACAATATTTTTTTTAAAAATTTACAATGAATTCAATTGCAAATCGAAACTAAAATTATGTTGTTAATGCTATATTGGAAAAATGATTTCAAAACAGAATCATTTCCAGATATTTTACATTTATAAATAATATAAACCTTCAAGTAAGACTTCAGATTTAAAATTAAATATGTGAAATAACAACACTTTTGAAAATTTAAATTTCATTAATTAGTTCTTCGGTGATTAAGTTTTAAAACATGACCCTGAAACAAAACATTATTACAATATACTTTCATTACTTTTTCTATGAATATTTGGGAACGTTTCTAAAATGAAATAATGAATTTACTTTTTAAGAATTATCATTCTGGAACATACTTTTGTTATTTATTTCCTCCAAGAAAATAGAAAATATGTATAAATATTGTTAGGGATTCAATGGTAAATATTTGAACACGCCAGGAGTATTTATTTGTTGTTACTCGGAAAAAAAAACACCTGGTATCTCATTCAAAAAGTAAAATCCGCCTTTCCATATAATTTTCAAACATTGCACATACAAGTATTCCAAGGAAAGGAAAAAGAAATTTAACAGAATGAGAAACTACAAAGCTTATAAATAATAATCATTCATCTGCAATCTTTCTCCCAGATTGTGATTCTGAAGAAATCAGAGGAAGAACCGAAAATAATTTGAACTCAAAGAAATATTGGGATGCTTTTCCAAGCATCCTTTCGGCATATATTTATCTTTTCACATCTGCTAGCCTTGTAAACACTCATGTTTTGGTGAGATCGATGAGTAAATATAAATATGCTCTTATAAGAAATATATGCAGAAAAAGAATCGCATTTTCCTCATTTTTCCTTAGTATGGTAGAAATTTAATCAGTGTAATTTAGTAATTAAACTCTTTTTATTTTAATTTCAGACATTTATGTTTTAAATTTATTAAAGGAGAACAAATATTATGTCCAATAGCCTGCATTTTCTTTTTTTGTTTTGTTCAGTCAATGTTTCCACCTTAATAATATTTTAGCAAAACTTATAATCACAGATCTAAAACATACTTTTTAAATTCATTCACTGTTATTTTAGAAAGATGGAATTAGTAAGTTTCGAGGTAAATAAAATTAATTACCATTTTTTCTCTGAATTCAGTACAGTTCTTTTAAACGATTGTATGCATACGCTTCATCTTATTTCTGTATTATGCTTTAATTTGTGATGATACAAAAATTAGAATTCAAAATAATATATATTAATGTCAAGTTTTATGAATATAGTTTTATGAATTATTATCTAAGCAACATTGAAGTTTGTGTTAGATATGTGAATCAAATCAGAGATGAGTAAACAGAACATTTTAATAAATTTTTAGAACTTAGTTTGGAAGAGATAAAACCCTTATCGGATCACATATACGTTACCAAAAGTTATTTTTCCTGTGAAATATCACTGATATTAGGAAGGAAATAACCACTTGTGAACAAGTCAGATCCTAATGTATGATATAATATTTTTTAAACAATTCTCTAGCATTTCGCTGACAGGGCGAGGTTGAACAAAATTTGCTACATTTTCTTTCTTTTCCTAATGTTGGATCATGAAAAGCTGTATCCAACTTTGATTGTATTATATATACGCGTAATAATCTGTCAGATAGATCTGATCAATTGCTTATAATTTTTAAGTAAATAACTTTTCTGTGTTCAAAGTTTTGGATTTTTTCACTTCAATCTACGACATACATGACTTTGCAGATGATTAGAAACCAGATTCACTTTTGCTAAAAACTAATAATATGTGAATCTATCTTATAGTTTTTTCTCTTTGAACAAATATGTGCACTACATTTATGATGAAGATTAAATAACGTTTATTTGCGAGTATAACTGAAATTGCGAGTTTGGTTGCGAGTTTATCTGAAAGACAGAAAAATATACGACACACACACATACACGCACAAATACATATGAAAATTTACAAACACCCACTAATACTTACATTTTTATGAAATGAATACTACTTATATCAATTTAAAATGTCCCATTGTAATTTTATTTTTCAGATAGCACAGTTTGTAGCATTATATAGTGCGATAATAAATTATTCAATATTCAAAAATATTTCACAATAAAATTAATATGATTTAGATATTATACAGCATGCATGCGATAGGTTAGTTTTCATCTTGGAGAAAATTGAAGCTTGTTCACGTGTATCATTCGATAGTAAATATTTATAAACGATAGGAGTATTGATTCGAGCAACCTCAGGGAAAGAAAATGATATCCCGTTCAAGAAGTAAAATCTGAGATACCTTACATTCTTTCGAAATCCTGCATGCATCAAATTCCAGTCTATAGAAAGAAATCTAACTTGGAATAAGATGAAAATCCGTAATGCATATAAATTTCCTTCAAACAGTTTTATATATCAGTATTCTATTCCAGAGGATGTTATACAGGAGGAAATATTGAAAGAAACAAATATAATTTTCACACAAAACCTATAGGAATGCCTATTTTTTTCTGCTTTCGCTCATTAGATGCTTCATTTTTTTACATATATGTATCTAGTAAGCATTAATATTATAAGAAAGTTAAAAATAGATATAAGGTAGAAAGAGAAATTATTCAGAATTAGAAAATTAGAGAATTAGAAAATATTCAGTTTCTATTTTCAAAATGTGTTAGCTTATTTTACTTTCGTATCTTTAAGTTTCCAGGGAAATAATCTTTGAAAAATATTAAAAATTAGGATCATGTAGGCTTTACCTTGTTTAAAAATGTGGTATAGTAAGTTTTCGCAGAAAATTTTAATAATGGGATGAATGTAGGAATTTTAGTTTGAATACTTTTATCAATTCTGAGTAGAAATTTATGGTCTGAGGAAAATGAAGCATCAATTTTTTGGATGTAAATTTTGAAAGATATATCATAGGACTTCTATTATGGTAAAATAATTATTTCAAAATGTTTGATGAATATTTATTCGTTTATTAAGGAAAAAATACACCTATTCTGAATAAGAATTCTTTTTTGCAATTCTAGAAAAGAGAAAAAAATCTGCAGTTTATTTTCTAATTATCACTTGTCACTTTGGATTATAGCCTTTCAAAGTGACATAAAGTAATTAGAAGCTTCACAATAATCATTTTGCCATCTGTGTGTTGAGAATTAAATACAGAATGTAATATGATTTCTTTCATTTTTCAAGACATAGAGTTTGATCTTAAATAACAGCAAATATTTTTACATGAGATATGAGGTGGGTTCATCGACGCAAAGCAATAACTATTTTGAAATTCAAAAAAATAATTTGTTGTCCTGATGCGTTTAGTAATTGCTTGGGATTTCCGATTAATGGCATTTTAATGAGGAGTCCCTTTTATAGGTATAAAGACATTATAAATGGAAGGTAGAACATAAACTGTCTATTAGACAAATTATACTCATGAGAATTAGACTGAATGTAATTCTCATGAGTATAACATTCTAATTCTCATGAGTATATACATTTGAAAGCAATTTTCAAATTAATGAAATTATCTTTTAATTGAAATTAAATTCAAATTATATTTTAAAATATCTGCATAAAATTCCAGACGTAATATTTTATGTCTCCAGTGAAAAACATTGCGATTGAAAAGATTTTGTCTTTTCATGTACGTGAAAATTGTCATTTCACGTGCTATGTTATGAATAAATTTCGTTTAGTTCCTCCCCAATCTTTATATACCACAATAATTCACTTAACTTTTACCGTAAATTAAAAAGAAAATCTATAAAACAGTTCCTGACATGTTTTCCAGAAGTAAATAAACGATTACTTTTTAGGTGATGTATCAACAAAAATATTCCTTTTCGTATATTGCGAGAAAATCTCATGTTTCTGTCATTATTCCTGCACAATTCAAAACAATAGGATCTTCAGCAACATTTTTCAGGTCAATAATATTAAAATAACTTAACAATCATCTAAAATATATAGAAATATTTAACATATTTTTCAACAAATAAATATACCCAAACTCTATTCCCTGAAATAATCTGATAGAGTTTATGAAGTAAGACAAATGTTTGCTGGCGATAAATAGATTTTGATTTTCATGATCTTTGATATGGTACAGAATGACCCCATGTGGCCTTTTACTAGCCCTGAAATTGATGCTAATATATGTATCGCAATTAAACATCCTTCTAATCCCGATTCTGATGAAAAAAATGCTAATTTTATCTATGAATTAAATGCGAAGGAAATTATACGTGGGCTTTATTGAGTTGCTAGAAAGAGTTTTGGACTTTATAGTGTCTGATTCCTCATTTATCTATAAAATAATATTTAGTTTATTTATCTTGGCTCATGATTCTGAGTCCCTGCTTTGAAAAGAAAAATGAATCATTGATGTTTACGGAAAATTCAAAGTAGTATCTTCCTCTAACAAATAACATTCTTTAAAGTTGCCTTTGGTATTTCGAACTTACTACATATTGACATGTTTATGATCTTAAATAATTAATTCAAGAATGCCACGAAGAAATGTATCGATAAGAGTCTAGAAGACTTCCTGCTATTTCCTGAGCTATCCCATCCTCCTGAACGATTTCTTCTCAACAAAGTTTGTTATCACAAATGTACTCAAGACAGGTTTCATGTAATCTGCATTTTAAATAGTAACAAAATCAACAATAATAATGGTCTTGCATTTAGTACTTTTTAAGATTTTACTGAAATCGAAACACGAATTAAATTGAACGAATTTATAGTAAGGGACGAACATAAAGCATTTCAATCTGAACTTATTTTCATAACTTAATTGATTAATTTTTATAACCTAAAATAATATGAGATTTTTCCGAAGAAGTACAATTTCTTTTTCCACATACAGAAATCAAAGCTTCAAGTGTTATTTTTTGGTTTCCGATAAACAACAAACGTGTACTTCATTTCGATTTCTTTTAATAGTACTTCAAATTTGTTATATATTTAGGTATACCATGCATATTTAATTTAATATTTAAATGTCACAGTAAACATAATTAGCCTTGATCATTTTCATAAAAGTATATATACACATGAAAATATATATGAGCCCTATGGATTGAAAAATACCAGGCACTCAATCAGATATTAGTCTCGCGTCGTTGAACTCTAAATTGAATCAAGAAAAACTGGATCACAATTTAAAAAAATAGAATCAGAATAAAGTCCTAGGGAAAAGAAACTTGCCAGGTAATTACTTTTTGATGCAATTTCAGTCGATCCTTAATTCAAAGGTGCTGCTCACCCAATGAGAAAATTCGACGAGACGTAAAGATTGCCGTTTGCTGGAGGACTAACGCGTTGATTGGAACCCACGATGGACTTAGTTCAGATGTGACGAGGTGAAATTGAAATCGATTGTAGATTCTTTTTTCTTTACCCCCCCCCCCCCCCAGTCCAGGCAACCTTATTAGGTCCTTTTTCAGATATAAGATATTTTATTCCTGTTATTTGAAACCTCCTCATGAATCAATGAAAACAGCAGATAGAACAAAAGATTTTTATTTCCAGCCATGTTAGAAATGAAAGGTGCTAGTACCTTTATGCCTATTATACACATAGCTACGTTACAATTACAAATCTTAGTGGAAGAAGCTAAAACATTACTTTATCCTTATTCCTCTGATAAAATATAAAAAAAATAAGGATGATAAGATAAGTTGATAGAGATGCCCGGAATGATAAGAGGTATTTGGTTCCACGGTCAATACCAATGCAAGTGATTGAAAGAGAAAGCTAGATTGCATTTGACAAAATCATTATCAATAATTAAGTGCTTTTACAAAATAGCGTAAATTACTTTTTTTAGATAACACATAATACTTTTAGATAAACACATAAATACGTGACTTAAAAAATGGTACTTTTGAAATCTTGTTTTCTGTTTATTTCATCATGGGTACCGCATTATGTACAGAGAAAAAGCGATTAGATATGCATTAGTTTATATCGCAATATAGAAGCAAAGTGGCAAGAATATTTCCCTTCAATGATTTTGCTATGAGGTTCTTATTTGGATTTCTTTTCCACGTGTTGACTAGGAAAGATAATCTTATGTATCTTTGAAAGGTATGTACAAGCGGTAGGATGTTTTATTTCTTCGATCGGAGGGCGATAAATAATTAAATCATCAGTTTTCCAGAGCGGACGTTAAAATTAATAAATAAGAAGGGGATTAGATCAGAAAATAAGAAAACATTTTGGAATGAAATTTACATGGGCAAATTTTAGATAAAAGTAAGGAAATTAATTAGAATTTAATTTAAGAGATATATTTACGCACACGCACATACACAACGCACAGCAATTTCTAATATTGTTAAAATTTATGAGTTTATATGGATGGAGAGGTTCAATAATGATGACGGACCTTTTTTGGTTTTTAAAGATTTTATTGTTTCTCCGCTTTCGGGAGTTCCTTTGAGCTTTGCCTTTCGGCGTGCTGCTACGTCGATGATGTTACAAAGACTGATGGTTTTTTATATATACCACTAGAGGGCGTTACAAGTGAGAGGCGGGGCAACATGACTACGTAACATACTCCCGCCTTGAAATTGCACAATTTCAACATTCAGACACTCTATGAATTTCACACATCACAGTAAATTCGACAGAATTATTACAAAAAATGAATAAATATAAAATAAAATAGAAAAAAATACTGAAATAATTCTTATATACAAATTTACACAAAATAATACTGAAATAATTCTTATATATACAAATGAGTTAAAGTCTCTATATATTATCTTACAATCATATAAATATGTAAATCCAATTAATTGTTTGGGAGTAAACATATTTGACTAATACCTCTTTTAATAAACCCATTCAAAACTCTTATTACAACAACTCTGATTAAACCATCTAAACCTTTTATTAATTCTTGAATTCTACCCAGTCTCCATTTATATGGAGGTAAATCTGGATCTTTGATTACAACCATATCATTAAGATTTACATTATTCTTAGCAAACTGCCATTTGTTTCTAAGATGTAAATTATTCAAATAATCACGTTTCCAATTTTTCCAAACTTGTTGCACTAATTTAGTTAATTTTTGCCATTTTGACAAATAATTATCTGATTTTTCAATTAATTGTGGTTCAGTAATTGAAGTTATTGGACGGCCAATTAAGAAATGTACCGGAGTCAAAGCTGTATAATCATTAGGATCCGTAGATAAAGGTACAATAGGTCTACTATTTAGAATACCTTCGATTTCTGCAGTTAATGTTAAAAATTCTTCAAATGTGAGTTTTATAGAACCTACTGCTCTCTTTAAATGAAATTTAAAAGATTTGACACCTGATTCCCACAAGCCTCCAAAATTAGGAGACCTTGGGGGAATAAATTTCCAATCAATACTTTCTGTAGCTAAATAATTATTTAAAGTATCATCAGCATTACTCATTAATTTTTTCAATCTTTTTAATTCTGAATTTGTTCCAACAAAATTTCCTGCGTTATCCGAAAATATACATGCACATTTACCGCGTCGGGCAAAGAAGCGTTTCAAAGTTGCAATTAAAGCATTAGACGTTAGATCGGTAACTAATTCCAAATATATGGCTTTAGTTGAGAAACAAATGAAGACTGCAATATAAATCCTTTGAAAAATACCTTTGCGTTGGCCTTTATATTTAATTAAGAATGGTCCACAAAAATCGATACCACAATTTAAAAATGGTGGGCTAGGAGTTACTCTTTCCGCTGGCAGATTTCCTAATAATTGATTACAACCTACTGGTTTATTTTTGAAACAAACAATGCATTCATTAACTATTTTTCTAGCCAAATTTCTTCCTCCAACTGGCCAAAATTCCTGTCTGACAAGATGGAGTAAGGTTTGGGGACCTACATGTAAATACCTTTTGTGAAAAGATTCCATAATTATTTTTGTAAGTCTATGATGGGCAGGAAGAAGCTTAGGATGCTTTTCATTTTGAGTTAATGTAGACTTTTGCAAACGACCACCTACACGAAGAGTATTTTCCTCATCTAGAAATGGTGCTAAATTTTTAATCTTACTTTGTTTAATATGAATACCTTTTGACAAATCTTTAATTTCCTGTGAAAGTTCAGAAGACTGCACCTTGCTTACCATGAAGTTGGATGCTGCTTCAATTTCCTTTATTGTTACCTTACCTTTTTTACTTTCAGAAGAACACTTCAAATTATTAATAAATCTGAAAAGATAGCTTACAATTCGACAAATTTTAGTATAGTTGTTACTTAAATTTAAAATATCACAAATGAAATCACTAGAAATATTAGTTAGTAAAATTAATTCCCCAGAAGTTTTAACTTCCTTCAGAAAGTCATTATTTGTATTACAATTTACAGTATCCTTTTTATGGGGAATTTCAGACTGTAGAAATTGTGGTCCATTGAACCAAATTTGACTGTTTATCAAATTTGTTGCTGACGTTCCTCTAGAGATTAAGTCTGCTGGATTGTCTATAGATTTAATATGTCTCCAGTCATAATTTGGACACAAACTGTTAATTTTTTTAACACGATTTGACACAAATGGTTTCAATTTTTCTGGGGGAGTTTTTATCCAAGCTAAGGTGATTGTGGAATCTGACCACATATAGACGTGATTTAATGTCACTGGTAAGATCGAAATCACCCTTGATGCAAGTCATGTCAAAAGTAGTGCTGCTGACAGCTCCAGACGAGGTGTTGTTGATTCTTTGATTGGACACACTCGAGATTTGCTGCATAAAAGACTTGTTTTCACTTCACCAGATTTATTTTTTGAGCACACATAGATGACTGCACCGTAGGCCTTATTTGAGGTATCACAGAAGCAATGTAGGTCTATGGTGGTGGGATTCTTGATGATAACACATCTTTGAATTTTTAACTGGTTCACTGCCGGTAGATCCTTTAAGAATTTTAACCAGTCATTCAAATCATTTTGTGGAATTGTGTCATTCCAATTTAGCTTTTGTTGCCAAAGTCTCTGAAGAAACATCTTAGCGCTAGTTATAATTGGGCTGATAAGACCCAAAGGATCAAACAGTCTTGCTATGACTGAAAGGAAATCCCGCTTTGAGTAGCTGTTATTCAAACTGACAGTCACTTCAAACGTGAAAATGTCTGATGTGGGACGCCACTGCATTCCGAGCGTTCTAACTGTTGTTAAGTCTGGAAATTCAAAATTTAAGTTTTGATTATTCCCTAATAATCCAGGATGGTTTGAAATCCATTTGTGAAGTTGCATGCCTCCTTTACTTAGAAGTTATATTAACTGCTGTTGTAAAGCCTTGGTTTCTGGTAAGTTATTTGAACCAGTTAAAATGTCCTCAACATAAACATCAGTAAGAAGTGCTGCAGATGCTTGAGGAAATTCATTTTTTTCTTTCTCAGCTAATGCCTTGAGTGTTCTTGTGGCTAAAAATGGAGCACATTTTGTTCCATATGTCACAGTCCGTAATCTGTATGTTTCCACAGGAGAAAATCTATTGGGTTTCCACAGAATTTTTTGTAGGTCTCTATCAGCTTCTGCGAGCAAAATTTGGCGATACATTTTCTTTATATCTGCACTAAATGCAAACTGATATGTTCGGAATCTCAAGATGATACAAAATAGTTCCTGTTGAATTGTTCCGCCGTTCAATAAAATGGAATTAAGTGAAACTCCATTGCTAGAATTTGCAGATGCATCAAATACGACACGCAAGGGTGTTGATGTGCTTTCTGGGCGAAATACGGCATGATAAGGAATATAATATTCACTACTGGCAATTTCAGGAGAATCTAAAATTCTTTCCATATGATTTAACTGGAAATATTCATCCATAAAAGCCTTGTATTGCATTGCCATTGTTTTATTTTTATCTAATCTTTTCCAAAGTAAATTTAAACGCCTTTCTGCCATTTCTTTTGAATAGCCTAGTGCAGAACGTTTTTCTTCAATTATTGGTAATTTAACAACATACCTTCCGGTACTATCCCTCTTATGAGTGGAAAGAAAATGTTCCTCACAGTAAGTTTGTTCATATGTTTTTGATTCGACTGAATCACCAGGAAAAGATTCTAAGTTAAAGAAATTTTTAACAGAATTCTCCAGATTATCATTTTTAAAAATTAATCCAGAAAAGAAATTAGAATTTCTGCCGTTGATTGTTCCCGTTACTAAATATCCGAACACACTATTTTGTAACAAGAGTGAATTATCATATGATCTAAATTTCTCTGCCTTCAATAAATCAAAGAACAACTCACATCCGAGTAATGCATTAATTTTACTAGGAATGTGAAAAATCTTATCCGCAAGTTTAATCTCACTTGGGAAGTTAATTTTTGAGATATCAATTTCTTTAGAAGGAGTTAAATGTGTTATTTTAGGCATAATTAAAAATGATGCAGTTCTGGAAAAATCATTGTCTTCATTAAAAATGGTAGTGGTTAATTTATTTTTAACGAAGAATTCTCCTCCGTTAATACCAGAGATGGATGCATTAACCTTTTCCCGCTTCAAATTTAAAGAATTGGCCAAATCTGCAGTTATTATGTTTACTGAACTCCCAGAATCCAACAAGGCCTTTATTTTTATTTTTTGACCAAACGCATCTTCAATAAATAACTGTGCGGTGCATAGAATGTTTGAGGATAGTTTCGAGTTACTAGTAAGCGCTGACTCAGCATCAGTGGTTAGTTTTTGTAGCAACCTAGACGAGCTAGAAGTGTCATTGTTTACATTAAGTTGCTCCCCCGCTCCTGGAGGCGTGACCTCTGCAAGGCGCGTATCCAGATGTATCAAAGAATTATGGCCTGACTTTTGACAGATTCGGCAGAGGAATGTGGATTTGCAGGGTGGCTTATGCAATTTCAAACAGTTCTTACAAATGTTATATTTTTCTAAAAGCTCGATTCTTTTAGAAACACTCAATTTTAAAAATTCAGAGCATCTTTGTAAAGGATGTTTAAATTTACATAAAATACATGGCTTTACATTACTTAGTTTATTCGCATTAAGAAGAAAGTTTTTTGGCTTATTTATTGCGCCTTGAAATTCCTTTTGGAATTTGTTACTTGTAGGGTATTTCCCTAATTGATCGAGTACCATCGCTCTTGATTCTAAAAATTGCAAGAGCTCCTTCAATGAAGGTATTTGTTTTGATTGTATGGACATTTCATATGCCTTTCTACTCTCTTTGTCAAGTCGTTCTAATATTATATTTACTAATATAGCATTTGTTAAGTCATTACATTCTAAATTCAAACTTTTTAAACCTCTCAATCTTTTATTTATTGTGTCTGTGATATTTCGTAAGCCTTTCGCAAACTCAAAATTTAATTTTTCTAGTTTTAGCATATTTCGAATGTGAATATCAACAACTGCTCGCTTATTTTCAAAGCGTTCTTCGAGAGCAGCAAACAGTGACTCAAATGTATCGTCACTTGTTTCTATAAATTTAACTTCACCACGGAGGGCAGCTTTTAAATAAAATAACTTTTGATCATTCGTTAATTCGGTATTATCGTTTATTAGACACATAAATTGATTTTTGAAGTTACTGAATTCTTCCATTTTTCCGTAAAATAGCGGTAAAGGAATTTCCGGAAGTTTCGTTTTTAATTCAATATGATTGATATAGGCTTTCAAATTTGAATTTTGATCATTTTTATTATGAAATGCATTTTCGTTAACATTATAATTAGAGAGTAAGCATTTCAAACTTACCTCTATTTCGTTTCTTTCTTCTTCGATATCCAACATTTCTTGATCGCACTTCTGGCTAAGTGTTTCATCTTCGTCAATTTCTAAATAATCCTTGAATAAAATTTCCAATTCATTTTTTATTTCTTCGACAATTGCCAGCTTTTGTTGACAGCTGAATATAAATTTATTTTCTTCTTCAACCGTTGAACTACTTTCAACAAATTTTTTAATACCTGTTAGTTTCGCCTCTATCCTTCCACGGATTCTATTTGACTCTTTGGCTTTTTGAGTTTTATTTTTTTCCATATTTTCGCTAATTCGTCTCCGGGTCGCTAGGACCAGAATGGAGAGGTTCAATAATGATGACGGACCTTTTTTGGTTTTTAAAGATTTTATTGTTTCTCCGCTTTCGGGAGTTCCTTTGAGCTTTGCCTTTCGGCGTGCTGCTACGTCGATGATGTTACAAAGACTGATGGTTTTTTATATATACCACTAGAGGGCGTTACAAGTGAGAGGCGGGGCAACATGACTACGTAACAATGGATTCCTACAACAAAATCTATTTTTTATGACTTTGTTGTATTAAAGCTTGGTATTTCTACTGATTGAATAAAGACAAAAATGGAGTCCTCATCCTCAGGTTGCCTCATAATTTATATTTGATTTTTACATCATGTTTTTAAGGAAGCTAAAAAGTGTTGAACAGGATAATGATTATCGATTTGCAGCATTTAGCTTATTCAAAATCTTTAAAGCGTTCAGAGCATTCTAAAAGAAAGTTTAAATTATAATCAGTCATGATAACAATATTTCTTATTAGAAGGACTTATTATCTATATAATTAAAATGGGATCATTTCTAAAACTAAAAAGAGGAAAAAAAATGTACACTTAACAGTTATTTGTATGTTAAGAATTAATGTCAATGTTTATGCAGAGTGTTGCAAAATGTAAATTTTACTCATAATGTTGTCCTTAAAATTAGTTTTATGAACCATATTGCTACCATGTTTTATTTATTGGTTAGCATATCACCAGTAATTCCTTTTTGGGATATAAAATTATCTTTACTTTTGTAACATTCCTTTAGATGTTATGCCTGCATTGCAATTTTAAATGCATTTACAATATTTAAATCACTATACAAAAGACAATATTTGTCTTAATCAATCTGACAGACGAAATACATTAGATTGATTTTATTTTACAGTGCATCTCAAATATAAAATTTCATTAGATTAAGTAAAAAAACAGTAAGAAATATAATAAGATCCATTTCAGAGTGTATCGTAAATATAGTAGTTTTACTTTTGTAAGTGAATATTTCCAAATATATGTTATGAATAAAAATAAGCAGTACAAAAGGAATCAAAATGTCACTGATACATTTTTATTGTATTTCAAGAATAACATTCAGCGAAAGAGCGAAATAACAATATAATTTTGAATTTCATTTTATACGTTTGTACCGGATAAAAAAAAAATAAAATCCATATTTTAGTTGTTTAGTTTCTTCCTCCTTGCGTAATATATATTTATTCTGTCAAAAGATTTCAGAAATCTTATATTTTACAGTGAAAGTAACATATGAATTATAATTTATTTAGTTTCTTTTTTTTTCAAGTTCCTGCGTCGCAAAAATTTCTGTTGTTATTATGCTCTAAGTCATAATGTGTAGCCAATAATTTTATATTCTTTTGTTAATAAGGAATAAATAACATTGAAAATATGTAAAAAAAATAAAACTAGGATTTTTTTTAATAATTTAATATGTAATACAAGCATTTCCATATTTATGAAAGAACAATAGATATTTTATAGTTGCTGAAGCAATAATACATAAGAATGCTGGTGTTCCATTAAATTTTAATATTGTAACTTATTTATCTAATGAAAAACAATCTCTTCATCTTATATGCAGCAATTCGTACATTACTGTAATAATTCTTTATAATATTCTTTATATAATAATTATCTTCCATAATATAAATTCTTTAATCAATAAAGTCCATTTTTGTCATCTAGAGAGCTTCGTCTTTGGATTCATGACAAAGATACTAAATCCTTCTGAAATGCAATTATTCATTAACACCTTGATTGCCGTGGGAGTCCCCGTGACCAGCGGGTCCAAATAAAGTACACTGTAAGAAATTCAGCGGCGGTAAATGTGTTAAATTCGTTACAGTATTCGTTTTACTGATTACTTCCATTTGTAACCTTCTCAGAACATTCGGTCTTAGCAGAAAACTGGTATAAGTGAACAATATTGACGACACTTCAATCTTTCGATAAAAGTTTGAATTATTTAAAAAGTATCAATCCCAATTTTAAATAAGAGTATTGCAGCTTATTTTAGAGGATAATTGTGTCTTAATACTCAATATTTTAACTAATCCAAATGATGTCATTGATAAATGGTTTCTCTTAATCTATGGGCATAAAATTATGTAAGTCCTTCTAAAACATTAAAAAATTTACTTAGCACAAATAATAGAAAATCAATATGAAATCAACAAATTTCATGCAAAATTGTAAAACCGATTTCATGACATATATCTTAGCTTTTTTTTTAATAATTAAAAACGTAAAGATTATCAAATTTTTTGTAAAAATGTCTCCTCCCGATTGTTAAGTAAGCGCACAAATTAAAGCGACTCTAGACAGAATAATTATAATCACAATTGGGATTATTTTTAATATCTTTAGAACTGTTATGTAGAGAAGGGAAAGGTTATGAATATTGTTCTGCATTTAATTACATGACATTGATGAATTATTTGAATCCTTTTGTATAACGCCATAAATATTTAAATCATGTTTGTATTGAAACTATCTATTAAAAAATATTGAACCCTGAACTACATTCCATTATATAAATTCAAAATGGTAATTTTATTCAAGCAAAGAATTCCCCTAAAGCCTATTAGGGTATAAATCATTGATAATTTGAGAAAGTTAATTGAAATAAATTTATAATAATGCATTTGTATTTTCTTCGAATAAGTGAAAAAGTTTTCTTTTAATGTAAGTATTTCTCAAACGAGCCTTTTAAATCATTTTAAAAGAATTTTTCCCCCTTGTTTCGAGTAATCTTATTACATTATAAGTATACAGATAATCAAATTCGTGCAAAAATTCTTCTACCGATCGTTAAATCACAGCATGACAAAACACATTTCCTGACAGCAAAATATAGGTCTACAGGTTCATTTAAAAAGGCTTGGATTCCTGAATTAATTCGTTTAGTTAAGGAGAAAAAATATAATATAAAGATTAGCATAAACAAAAGCTTTTTACGAATTATTGTTGTGAAGCAAGGTCTTGAAGAGAGATTTTTTTCCATCTTTTTAACAATATAGTATTTTTTTAAAACATAATATTCTAATACATAACAAAAAATAACTTTCTTAAAAAATAACTACATTCTATTACGTGACTTAATATATAAAAAATTTGCTAATTCCACATATATTATAGAAAATTATTCCAACACATATTATAGAAGAAATACTACTTTTGAAGTAGCATAAAAATTAATTATGCCGATTTCTCTTTCTTGGCATTATTTTTTAAAATGTTTCACTGAATTTTTGTTTAATTTTTTTCTCTAACCGTATTTAATATTTTAATTTCTTAAATAAATGAAATTTTTAGTTTCAAAAATTCTATTTCACAGAACATTTTTTAAAAATATTGTCAAAAATGGGTTGAAAATGAATGAAGTTATTAATTCTAGTAAAGTTTAATGTTACTTTTATTTTATAAGACAACTTTTATAAACATTTACACTTCCGGATAGAATTGAAGTAAATAATGATCACCACTAAGTATTTCCTCATTTTTTAAACAAAATGTAAATAGGGTTTTAAATGAACCATGTAAATATGGCTTTAAAAATTCGTAATTAATTTTTAATTCGTAATTTTTTTAACTCCTTGTAATTTTCTGATATAA
The DNA here is from genome assembly GCA_026543865.1 of Argiope aurantia. Classification (NCBI taxonomy): domain Eukaryota; kingdom Metazoa; phylum Arthropoda; class Arachnida; order Araneae; family Araneidae; genus Argiope; species Argiope aurantia. Next base: position 76,756 of record JAPMOR010035542.1, read on the forward strand.
ATTTTTTATTCAGATAAATATTCGCCGAGAAAGGTTTATGAGAAATTTACATATTTAAGTAATTAACAAAATTTCGTCTCCTAATATTATTTTAAGAACTAAATGTAATGCAAGAGAGCGTTAGGGTGGAATGGTTCCTGAAAGTATTTTATCATTTTAAATTTACATTTTATTCTGCATCTTTCAGACTATTTTCTTTTGAAACAGTCCATTGTAAATATCAAGAAATAAACTACTGGATTTGGAAATGCTACAATATATTCATTCATTTTTACAGAATCCGAAAATCAAGAGGTTCGATACTGTTGAGGTATGTGACATTCTCCTACAGGCTAAATAGCAAATTACTACACTGTATATAACATGGAAATTCGAACATTCAGATAATAAAACATAGTCGAAGCGTACACAAGAAAAATACAGCTAACAGCAGCATACAAAGAACAAATTGATTTTAAACAAGCGTAGTGGCCCAGAGAGCTCATAGAAGACTTCACCAGAGAGATACTTCGATCAATTATTCACGCTTCTCAAATATATGCAACTGTCTTCTGGCTATTCTCTATTCTATTTAGATGAACTCGATTTTCAATTTATTACTGATTCAATTCCCGCCTCAACCCTGATTTCTCACTACATGACTTACTGCAACTCCGTCTCTAGTCTATTTATAGTTTCCGTGACAGGGCAAACAAGATTCTAGAAAAATCACGACGACTTCAGTCCAATTCGACATATTTCCAAAATTCTTGTAAATTCTGAAATCTTCAATTTTATCAAGAATGTCGTCACATTCGTCACTAAATGGTCGCCAATGCCCGGGACTTTCATTCAGAATTCATAAGAACTGTAAAATTGTCTTACTTACAATAGAACAAATTGCGGAGGCGAATAAAAAAAAATTCGTTACAATAAGTAACATGTGACTTAAAGAATCCAATATTCTAAAAGTCTGTTCCAACATAAGGAATTGAAATGGGTTTACTTTTATTTGTTTTTACAGGCATATGCACTTAAAGAAATGCTGCAATGTAATATAGAACTGACCTTCACAATATTTATCAAAAATATTAAATGGAGTTTAAATTATTATTCTGTCATGAAAGCTATAATAATATTATGTTGACATTAAAATATGAGAAATTATGGATTAAGCCTTTGCCTAGTATATCAGATTTTAGCTAGTATTGACTAGAATATGAGCCATTCATATCCTAATCAGATATTGGTTAGGAAAGGAAATTTTGGAATGAAAGTATGAAATTTGTATGAACGTATTTGTCCATTGTTTGTATTTATCATCACAAAACACCCATCATTGTATTTATATTTTTTTGAAACTTGAAGAATAATTTTATTCTACGCAAAATATTTATAATTCTAACTGATCTTAAAAGATTAATAATTAACATTAACCTTCTTAAAAATAAATCTTAGAAGTAGTTAAGAAGTATTTTGTTATCAATAAAGAAATAAACAGCTATCTACGTCTCCACCAAATATTTTCTTTAGAGTTAATTTAAGTGTTAATACTTTTCATTTGAAAAAATAATAGAATTTTTTTTTTTATTTTATATAGTGCAAGTATCGTGGATCGTACTTTGTTCTAATATAAGGAAAGGGTTCTATGACAAATTATAGAATTAATTGGCAATGATTACAAAATTATCATTATATCGACCATTCACAATTCAAACCACAGCAATTCCTTATAAATTACACTTTCTACTAGACAGAGAAATTTCTCTTATAAATAATATAATCCCTAAAATAAACTTTGAAATTAAATAACTGAAATTATAATATATCTGAAGATTGAAATTTTAATAATTAGCTCAAAAATGACATGTTAACTTCTCGTCTAAGTTAAGAAAGTATGACTTTAAGATAATAATAACTTGCAACGATGTTCTATTTTCTTATGTATGGATAATTATGAGCATTCGCTTATACTAAGAAAGAATTGATTTACATTATTTTTCAAAATATCATTTTAGAATATCTTCTTGTTATTAAACTTATTACTGTCAGAATATATTTAATATGCCTTCACATCAATTTTGTGAGAGATTTGATTTTAAATATTTGTAAAAGGCAAGAAATATCGATCCGCCACAACTGGTGGGAAAAAAAAATTAGTGTTTCAAAACACCAGTTTCAGCAAATAAAATCTGCATTTCCCTACAATTTTTCAGTATCATAAATGCTGTGGAATCCAAAGAAAAAAGAATTCAATCTCTTCTCTGATAGACATTCATTCTATCAGAGAATATAATGAATGTTTGCCATATAGATAATATGATAGAAAAGCAGTTTCATACATCTGCATTTTTTTGCCAGTGAAGCGAAGCAGAAGAAGCCTGAGAAATGCACGAAAATAATTTACAATCAAAAAATTATTTTGTGATGTGCTTTCTCGCTTTTTTTCTGTAGATGTTTGCTTTATCGCACATGTTTGCCTTGTTAACAAGCGCCTTTAGGAAGATGGATGAGTAAATATAAATATGCTCGTATAAGAAAATACGAAGAAATTGATATTTTTTCAACTTCCTGTACTATTAATTTTATCAAAATACAGCATAGACTAGGCTCTCATATATATTTAATACAAAAATCTTTTTATTTTAAGGCAATTAAACTTGCAGAAAACAAAAACTATGGCCATGTTTTAATATCCTATGCGTGTATTTTCTTTCAACACCTGTTTCCTTATTTAAATTTATTTCTTATCTGAAATCTTAATCAAAGAAGGAATATACTAGATCATCTAATATCATAAATGAAAATTTGCTCTTTTCAAAACATTAACATGATTCAATTCTACATTAATTGGTATTTCTGTAAATGGAAAAATTTCATTATATACACTGTGTTTTTAGATAAGAAATAAGGTTTCTTACGCATTAAATTAAGCTAAAAACAAACCCACTGAAAGACTTTCTTTGCACTATCACTGAAACTATTAAATGGGATGATGCATTAGTTAATTAAAGCAACTTTCTCTTAGACAAACACAAAAAGTTAATTACTTTAAATACTTTTGGTCTTCATCAACTTCAATAGGGAATGGCTTTTCCCATGGGTCTATCTATCAATTCAGCTCAATATTCTGATGTTTTCTTAACAATAGTTAAAAAGAAATAGAAAAACATGAACTATCATTCTTTGTTTTAGTTTTTATTAGAAATAAGATGCAATGTAGTAATTGGAATTAAACGCATTAAATTTATTCAAATTTTCAAAATTAATAAAAAAAAAGTCTTTAAAAATAAAATAATATAATAATCTATCATAAACAACTTTCAAACTTTTGTATCTAGTGGATCTATATACTGATTTCTTATTATGGTGAAAAAACAGTTAATATCAGTTCATGTTTATGCATTTTTTAAAGATTTATATTTTGTACTTCCCTAAAATAACATGCCATACTTTAATTTTTTGCATGGGTTGTTTTATTATATTTTACTATTATTTGAATATTTTTTTCTTATAATATGTTTATGCCATGCTTTATTCTCTTTTTTTTTGCATGGGGTATTTTGTTATATTTTACTATTATTTGATTATTTTTTTTCTTACAGATAACAGAGATATATAATAACCATTTAAAATATTATTGAAGAAAAAATTTCTGTTTCAGTAACAGAGAAATAAGGAATAACTAGTATATCTGCACTTTTTAAATAATTGCATTGTTTAAACATATTGTTACAAACCTGCAATTCGGCTTCCCAGCATAGTTTGTTCCATCAACAGAAAGAAAGTTTTACAGTCATCTCTATGGGACAGAGTCTGAGCGTCGTGTCGGGGATCCCAGAGCTTGGCGAAAAACTTGGCGACCATTTGGTGACTTGGCGACCAATTTGGCGACTTTGGCCCCAAAATAGATTATACCCGAAACTTCGAGAATTTTCCCGATCCGTCCAGTAGGAACTGAGATACGCCTCGAACGTTCCTAATTGGTTGAGAGGCTTCTAGCCCCGTCTCCTGAGACCTATAAAAGGGTCCACAGCTGCCAGAGCAGTCAAGCCAATAGTCAGAGTGGTCGAAGAAGAATAAGCGGAATCGACGGAGCGAAGTCAGTAGTGGTAAATGGTCGGAGTAGAAGTTGAAGACAGAGAGGACGGAGTCGTCGAGAGTCGTAGTCGGAAACGACGGTAAGCAGCGACAGAGTCAAGCTCGTGCTGAACTGAGCTGTGCGCTACTGTCTGCAGTAGATTCTGGTTGTATGCTACACGTCTCGGGAGAAGATAATCGTCTTCTGTACTGTATATAGTTGTCGCTTTTGTGCTGTCCTGTGTATCTTCGTGTAAATAAACGTCGTTGTTCTTTTTCTACTGCCGCCTGCTAGTAGTCGAGAGTCGTAGTATATATATATATATATATATATATATATATATATATATTACATACTCTCCCATTAAAACATTTATTCAAATTTTTAAAACTGGTTATTGTATCCATGCAATAACTGATTAAAAAATGAAAAAAATTATGATAGATTTTGTATTGTATAAATCAAGAATAAATTCATTTTACCTCTAAGGTTAAGCTTAAAATAAAACATGCTTCTAAATCCCTAATAAGGTAGGAAATGAAATGAAATTCAATTTCGTCAAAGGTTTTTCCACAAAATTCTTAAAACAATCTGACTCTCATGTCTGTAAGATCAATATGGATTTGATTATAATTATTAAAATGATATTCTGTAGCAATTGAGTAAAATTAACGATAGTGTCATTTCTAAAACATATATTTATAAATCCAAAATATAAAAATATTGCATGAAATGGTTACTTTTATTTAAATGTTTAAGACATCTGAGATTAACATCTAAATTCAAGTTTAAGGCAAAGCATTGTTTAGAAAAATTTTCATGATATCTCTTCCATATAATACTCGACTATTCAGTAAAATATTCCTCTACATAAAGTATTAAATGTCTGAGGTTTAAACTCTGATTAGATTATGGTCTTTATAAAAATAATAAGTTAATAATTATTAAAATTATAATAACAATATACAACTATGTTAGAAAATCGATAATTTCCTTATACTGTATATTTAAATCATTCTATATTTACAATTTTAAATGAGGCACAGATATAAATATGAGTATATAAACTATTTAGTTCCTAAAAATTAAAAAAAAAAAGAAATATTTTTAAACTAGGAGAAAATACATGTCAAAAATATCTGTACAATTTTTATGTTTTTTTTAAAAATATTTTTCTTTTTATGCATAAAATATATTTGTGTATATAAAACAAAATATAATCGACATACTGATCTTAAGTCAGCAGAAATAAATCTACAAAAGAAAAAAAATGGCTCTACTCATTCCCGGACAAAGTAAAATCTTTTCCAAGCAATAA